>JALIGW010000003.1:46377995-46792995 GCA_023053685.1 Diadophis punctatus similis
CTGGCACCAGTGGTGGGTTGCTGCTGGTTTGGACCGGTTCTTTAGAACCAGTAGTGGAAATTTGCTGCCGCTCGCCGAACTGGCAGTGATGGCCGGCGGTCCACGTTCCCGAACCGGTCCTCCAGTCGCCGCAGCTGGCAAAAAAACCCTCTGCGCACGCGCAAAGGCTTCTGCAAAACGCACACTTCCATCGCGATGCAAACCGGTAAGGAAGGTAAGTGGAACCCACCCCTGACTGGCACACATTAAAAAATGAAATTCTGATGCCCACTCTCAACACACGCATTAATCACAGACCATTTAGAATACATAGCAGAAAAAAGAGTCTTGAAGTTAACAAGGTTAAATGTTATAGGTTCTCTTAGATAAGCTTTCTATGTTTATTTAAATGCTAAAATAATGTTCTAGCATATCACTCTGTTGTTTGCCAGCATTTTAGTTAGCTATACACAGGTGGAGGTAATGGCAAAACACAGTTACAAAAGCCATTCTTGCTCTAGAACAGAATATTGCTACAGTACTTCCTCTCATACTTCCTTCTGTTTTATTTTGCAGAATTAGTTAAAAAAATTCTTGGTACAAAATCCAGCTCTACAAATAATTCAAAATTACCCTAAACTGGGAAAAGATTACTGTGACTAATAGATTCCCCAGAATTAACATGTATTCATAAAGTACCATTGAACACTATTACTGGTATTACTCTAAATAGCTCTCTCCAACTTGATGCAAATACTCTAATTCTTTTCTCCGTGGTCTTTTTTTCTCCTCTCCCTTTTTGGTATTAGAATTAAGGTAGTCTGCTTCAATGACACAAGTACAAGATCAGATCACTCAAACATTTTTTAACCCAAGTGGGAATAAAATAAAAAAGGCTCCTCACATTTCCCATTCTCTTCTAAGATGGCTTAAAAATGATTTGGGCAGAGCAACTGTAAGCTAAAAATAAATTAAATAGGCCAACCATCCATCGTTCCAGTATGCATCTGGTCTTTAAAAACCGCTCCAATACATAATCAGAATACAGCATTAGAGAACTCCGTGTAATATACAATAATGGTCCAAATTTCTTTTATTTATATTTCCTGAAGTCTGTGCCAACACTTGCTCAATAGGATCACAGCCATCACAATAAACTTGTGCGTTGCATAAGGCATGACACTCTTAATGTTCCAAAGATACAAGCCAACCATATTGTTATTTGCCTAAATATATACGGTATGTTAATGTTACTTCAGAAAGAAAAACAAATATACGTTTGAAATTCAAATCACAAATTTTTCTACAAAGGGTGTAACGCTTCCTTTAACAGCTCCATAAGCACCTGAGGCCAGAAATATCACAATTCAAACTACTCATCAACCAAGACCAGTGTAAGAATCAATATGAAACACACAACCTCTGAGTCACCAAATACATGAGATGAAAGCTTCCCAGGCGTGTGTGTGTGTATATGTATATGTATGTATGTATGTGTATATATATATATATATATATATATATATATATATATATATATATATATATATATATATATATATATATATATATATATATATATATATATCAGGGGCGGGTTCCTAATTTTTTTACTGCCACTCTGTGGGCGTGGCTTATTTTGTGGGTGTGGCTTGCCAGCCATGTGACTGGGTGGGCGTGGCTTCTCAGACTGCTGAAGGGAGGGGAACTGAGATAGGTCCTGCCGCCCATTCCCCCTCCCCTCAGCAGCTCGAGAAGCCTCAAACATGCAAAAATGCCTAGGATCATCATCGCGCGTTCGTGGCTTCTCAGACTGCTGAAGGGAGGGGAATGGAGATAGCTCCTGCTGCCCGTTCTTTCAGCGTCTCACGCGCTCCCTCAGCCATCCTCCCCTGCTTGGACTCACTGTGGGGTAGGAAGGCAGCATATGAGTAGTGCTGGAAACTCGGCTTCTGGTCATGCGCAGAAGAAAAATTTTTTTAATTTTTTTTTTTTAAAAAATGGCGGCGCCCAGGCACCGGCAACCGACCGCACCGGTACTGTGACATCACTAGCGGGCCGCTACCGGTGCTATAGAGTGGACCGCACTGGTAGGAACCCACCACTGATATATATATATCACTTCAAAATAAGAAAAATAAAAGCACACTAAACAATCCGACATTGGCAGAACAATTACAGTTCAGAAAGCCAAACAAAGTACTTCATCCTCAGGAATCCAGGTGCAATTGTTGGTTCCCAGAGGAAAGGAGATGGCACAAGAAATGCTGCAAAACACGGTCTCATTTTGATACTGCTTTCCTGAACACCATATATTTAATGCTGCACAAATAAAAATCATAGTCATATTATAATTGTAACTAGCAATGTGTTTCATATGAATAACAGTTTAAGGAAGAAGCAAATACTGTGTTATAAATACAGGTATATAAAATAGAGAAAGCTGATACTATGGGGGTTAAATTACCCTAATTACATAGCTGTAATTAGCAACCAGTCTGAAGGAGGAAGAGGTTGGTAAGAGCTATTTGTGTAACAGACAGCTTCTTCGATAAAGGCACAGAAGGGGTAATATGAATGCTTCTCCTGAACTATTCTAAAAGCGGATATCTGATTCAAATATATCCTTAGCTTTGTTGCTAAATATCAGCCTACTTGGTAGAGTTAAAATTTAGAAGCAGCAGTAAAACTGGATGAAAGCATTTGGTGGAAGAACAAGTAAAACAGGAGCAAGGAAGACAGAAAAATGGAAGAGAAAACCAAGAGTTATTACTTCTGACTTGAAATAGAGCATTTTAAAAATCTTAAACTGCTGCATGGCTCCACTGGAGACCCAATGAACTGTATTGTCCATATTACCTAACAATATATTTAAAAGAATCCCAACCATTTAATTCTACATTTCCTCCAGGAGCTCAAAGCAATTTACTTTTTTTTAAAAATCACCCAACCCTATGATATATACCCATGATGGCGAACCTATGGCACGTGTGCCCAAAGTGGCACATGGAGCCATGTCGCCTGGCACGTGCGGTGTTGCCCGTTCCTCTTCCGGGTTTCTGGCGCGCATGCGCACATGATCAGCTGGCCTTTGTGCACGCGGCAGTGCCGGAAACCGGAAGAGCTGGTCTTCTGTCTTCCTGCATGAGCATGCGTACCGGCCAGCTGATCGGCGCATGTGTGCCAGTAATCAGAAGATTTGGCTGACCCGTGCGCATGCGCATGCCAGAAACCAGAAATATATTTTCCAGCATGTGCATGCCCCCTGGGCAGCTCCTCTTCCTGGTCGCGGTCCAGACAAGCGGTCACACGAAGTGCTCCCTTTTTGGCACTCGGTGCTGTGCGCATGCTCCCTTTTTGGCACTCAGTGCCGAAAAGGTTCGCCATCACTGATATATACAGATAGTCCTCGACTTACGACCACAATTGAGCCCCAAAATTCTGTTGCTAGGTGAAATATTTATTAAGTGAGTTTGCCTGTTTTATGAACTTTCTTGCCATCGTTGCTAACTGAATCACTGTAATTATTAAATTAATCAAACTGTTGTTAAGCAAATCTGGCTTCCCCATTGACTTCGCTTGTAAAAAAAAAGTTGCAAAAGGGGATCACGTGACCCAGGGACACTGCAACTGTCATACATACATACCAGTTGCCAAGCATGCGAATTTTGATCACATGATCATGGGGATGCTACAATGGTCGTAAGTGTGAAAACTGCTCATGGTTCACTTTTTCCAGTGCCATTATAACTTTGAACGGTCACTAAATGAACTGCTGTAAGTTAAGGACTATCTGTACTGAGCTGAAATTGATAGACCCAAAGTCACCTAACAAAGTTTCCATGGCTGAGGACAGATTTGAATCCGGGTTCCCACAAGGAACCCTTGTGGTAGCCAACTCCCCTGCAAGAAGACTCATCATAAACACAGATTCATCCCCAACAGCCTGGGCCTGTCTTCAAGAGTGAAGGGAGACAGGCAGGGGTGGGTTCCACTTACCTTAGATACCGGTTCGCATCGCCTCGTGCGATTTGGCTTCCGCACATGCTCAGAAGCAGAAATGAGCCTGAAACACAGCTGAGGAGCTCATCAGCTGTGCTTCGGGCGAAGAAATAAAGGTCAGAATTCACCCGCAGGGGGGTGCTTTTTCAAGCCGCAGAAGGGGAAAATTTCACAAAAAATACACAAAAAAAGATGGTGGCACGCACAGACTGGCACCGACAGTGAAGTCACCAGCGGGTCACTACCGGTTTGGGCGATCCGGTCCGAACCGGGAGGAACCCACCCCTGGACACAGGGCAGAAAACATCATGCAGCCAAGAAGTCTCCATACTCATTTGCATCACTCAGCTGACCCTGAGGATACAGATAAACCTCCAGGTTGTCTCAATGACCCCCTAAAAGAAGAATGCAAATGACTAGCTGTCTGCAAGGAATATAAATCCTTCTGTTCCCCACTATCCAGTCAGAGCTGAAAAAGCTTCTTGGATGAGAAGTGAAACCTCTTCAAAGAAAACAACAACAAGAAAGTCCAGTTGCCTCCCGAAAAAGCACCTTTGGGACAACCCTGATCTGGATGACTGAGAATCTCCACAGACTTTCCCCTTCCAGAATTATTGACTAATCTGAATTCGCCATAGAACTGTATAAGCCATTTCGGCTTCACATAATGCTCCAAAACACCTTTTTGCCTTTGAATATAAAACACTAAGTACTGAATAATTTGGTTATATGGTTTTTTAATCCCAATTTTTATACTATAGTTCTAATTCTATAGCCACCTATTCCTTTTTCCAAGGTTACACTCAACTCTTTTATGTCAACAGGATCAGAAAGCTATTTCTTCGTACTTTTATTAATAAAAAGACCATGGTTCCTTTTTGACCTCACAATAATAATTTCACTTTGACAGTATTCTCTTCATAACTGCGTTCAGAAATTTTAATCAGCATTGGTCAGTTCTTGATACAGCAGTCCAAGAAGTACACTGGAATCCCGTAGGATCATTAATTTGATTCCTCCTACTTTCTTCAGAACAGCTGCGCTCTGAATCACTTTGCAATTTCTTCCACATTAGCCCTCATTTTCAGAGCACTGTAATCTTTTGTTAGAGATTGCAGCATTATGTTATTAATTTTGACACTTCTTACTCCGACAAAGCTGCATACTAGGCATCTGAAGTTATTTTGTTAGTTTTTAATAGCTTTTACTGCTTTTTTGGTACATATTAATAGTGCGTGCATTTCCTAATATATTAGTTGGCTTTTAATAAGGAAGGATTTCTTTTCTGTTGCTCACAAGCATTTCTGACAGAATGATTATGGATATTGCTCCCTGCAATTTTCTTGATTTCTTTGTTTCTCAGGGCCTTCTTTAAATTATATTTATAAAGTATATTTATGTACACTCTTTCTATATCTATGTAGATAGACTGTATTCCACATTAAGGTACTAAATAACATTTAGTAAACTCCACATTCATAAATATATGGAGAGTTTGCTGCTTAAATTCTCAGCAATTTTGCATAATTGATGGTTGCTATAAAACATTTACTTTGAACATTTATACATTTATGTCAGAGTTACGCAATAAATCAGAAGCTTCAAAAGATAACTGCATTTTGCTGATTCAAATAACTTCTTTATAAGTAGAATAAAACATTAACAATACCACACTTTGTTTCAGTTCACATGTTGAGATGTTTTCACAGCAAGCTTTAATGGTGGACAGACTAAACCACACCCTTCTTCTTGCTAAGTTTCTGGACATGCTCAATTAACACTTCAGCCGGATTGGCTGACTCAATCACATGGCTCTCCCAGTCATGAATATTCCAACACTCCTCCCTTCATTACTGGGAGAGACATCAGACCTATTGGATTTAAACATTTCCTATAATGGACACCACCCAATGGTTTGGTCATCATGTCTGCTAAATTATCCTCTGAAGAACAATGATGTAAACGTATCAATTTTTCTTTTACAGCTTCCCTGACATTACAATACTTAATGTCCACATGTTTACTTCTGTTCTTCACTCTGTCACCTGTTGCCATTTTTATACAAGCAGCATTATCTTCATAAACAGTTACAGCTTCATTTACATTTACATTTAAATCTTGTAACAACTGTACATACCAAACTACTTCAGAACATAACTCAGACAATGCAATAAACTCTGCTTCAGCAGTTGAAATAGCAACCGTTGTTTGTTTTCTGGACTTCCAACCAACTAAAGCCCCTCCAAACATTATTACAATTCCAGAATTAGACTTTCTGGTTTTTACATCATTTGCATAATCACTATCAACATAACATTTCAATTTTAATTCTTCAGTGACCTTTATTTGAAGACCCAAATTCACAGTTCCCTTCAAATACCTGAGAATTCTTTTCACACCCATCCAATGCAACTTTGTAGGTGTAGCAGTAAAGCGACTTAAGATGCTCACTGCACAAGCTATGTCTGGTCTGGACCACTGTGACAGATATAACAGACTCCCTATTGCAGAGTGATATATCTCCTGATCACAGGCTTCACTTTTGTCCTCACCCAAACTATTGTAAAAATCTGTGCTCATAGGTGTAGGAGCAATATTACAATCTTTCATGTTATACTTCTCTAATAATTGTTCAATTTTTCTCCTTTGACTGAGAATATAACCACCTTTTTCAGTTTTTTGTATCTCTACACCGAGATAATTCTTTATTTCTCCCAAATTCTTTAATTCAAATTTCTTTTCTAACTTATTAGCAAATTCTTTAACTTGTGATGCATCCTTTGCAATGAAACAAAGATCATCCACAAATGCTAATAGTAGAAAATTCCCACCTTTTAACTTTCCAGTGTATATGCAACCATCAGCTTTGCAACTCTTGAACCCAAGACCTTTCAATGCAGTATCTAAACAGATATTCCAATTTCTGGCTGACTGCTTCAGCCCATAAATGGCCTTGTTCAATTTATACACCATGTTAGGTTTTTTATTTTCATACCCTGGCGCTTGAACCATATAAATTTCTTCCTCTAATTCAGCATTGAGAAATGCAGTGGTTATATCAAAATGCCAAATTCTATGCCTGTATGCTGATGCTAATGCCAGTGCTAGTCTTATGCTCTCACCTTTTACAGTTGGCGCGAACACCTCATCATAGTGCACATTCTTTAATTGAGAAAAACCTTGTGCCACCAATCTTGCCTTATACTGTACTTCATTATTGGGTAATACCTTTTTCTTATATACCCACTTACATCCTACAGCTTTCGTACCCTGTGGCAAAGTCATAGATGTGAACACTTCATGATCTCCCATGGATTTCATCTCTTTATCCATGGCTTCCTTCCACTTTTCTTGTTCAACTTTTGCTAATGCCAATACTTCCTTATAGTTTCTTGGCTCATACCACACATTACAAACTTTAACTTTACTGGCAGAATACCTGTCTGGCGGAACCCCTCTGTTCCTACGCTCTGACCTACGTGGCATTGCCTGTACTTGTGTTTCAAGCTTTTCTGGCTTCATATCTTGTTCAGACTCTCCTCCCTGAACATAGACACCTTCAGAAAATGATTCACCATCATTAAATGAGTTATTGTCACTAAGTGGATCACCGTCACTAAGTGGATCACCGTCGCTAAGTGAGACATTTTCAGAATTTGCATCAATTCTGTTCCAATTTTGTTCTGCAAAACTAGCAGACCTTGAAATCACTATCCTTTTACTTCCATCGCTAAAGCGATACCCTTTTGAGCCTGGCTCATAGCCCACAAATCTGAGCTTTCTAGCCTTTTGTTGTCCCTTTCTTCTGATTGACTTTGGAATATGTACCCATGCAGTACTTCCAAATATTTTTAAATGTGCTAGAGAAGGCTTTCTCCCATATAGCATTGCATATGGAGTATTATTGATGGATGAACTCCACAGCCTATTAACTAAATAATTGGCAGTCAGTATGGCTTCACCCCAATATGACCTGCTCATACCAGAATCCTCCAGTAATGAGTCTTTCATTGTTTGCAAAACACCATTTCTCCTTTCAGCCACTCCGTTCTCTCCCGGTGTGTAAGGATTTGTGCGCCTGTGTCTTATTCCCAATTGTCTCAACCATTGTTGAAAATTTGTTGACATAAATTCAGAACCTCTGTCAGTTTGCAACTGACATACCTGTTGTCTGTACCTTCTCTCTACAAAGCTTAACCATTGCTTAAATTGCTGTAGCACCTCTGTTTTACTCTTAAGTAAGTAGCAAAACCCAAACCTGCTGTAGTCATCCACAATGACCAGCACATACTTTGCTCCTCCCAAACTGGCTTGCATAGGCCCAATTAAATCAGCATGCACCAGTTCTAGAGCTTTTGTGGTTTGTCTTGTGCTAAACTTGCTCACTGGGAATGCTTTGGATTTCGATGCTTTGCATACTGCACAATCCAAATATGCCTTACATCCCTTCAAATCTAATCCTTCTGCAAATTCTTTCATTTGTTGAACAACCTTAAAATTAGCATGACCAAGTCGTCTGTGCAGAAGATGAACACACGAATTGTGTTCTGCTACATTTTTAACTATCTGGGAACAATGTGGGACCTTTTGTCCCTGCAATACATAAAGATTATCCTCTTTTATGCCCTGTGCACAAACATTCCCATTTCTTTGGATGATACACTTCCCATTAACAAATGTGGTTTCATAACCTTGCTTGTCTAAACTAGACACACTTAACAAATTATGCTCCATTTCAGGTACACATAACACATCAGTAAACCTGGAGTCCAAATATGGAATTTGCACATCACCTCTTCCAAAGATTTTAGCCTTTTGACCATTGGCTAAGGCTACTTCTTCATGGTTTCCTGGGAAAAATCTGGAAAATAAGTCAGAATTATTAACAATTGTTTGACTAGCCCCACTGTCAATCAACCATTTGTCTCTATTGTTATTATAACAAACTTTTGCAACTGCAATCTGTCCTTGCAAATAATGTCTCTTGTCTTGCACATTTCTTCTCTGTGCACAGCTTTTCTGCAGATGATTGGTCTTTCCACAAATGAAACACGCTTTCTTAACTTGCTTGCAGAATTGTTGCTGTGTAACTTGATCTCTCCTGCCTCTGCTCTCCTCTTGTCTGCAGACACCTCGGCTGTTGCTAGAGATAGGCAGCCTGTGGAAAATTTTCCATCAGCATGGCTGAAAAGCCTTTTCTCATATTCATTCAATAAACACGATTTCAAAGCCTCCAAATTCAAATCTGCTTCTGGCTTACTTTCAAAAATAGCTGATACAGTCTCCCAGCTCTGATCCAAACTGTTTAACACTAATAAAACTTTTTGGGACTCTGGAAACTTTACTCCACGTTGCTCCAATTCTAGAAAATTAGACTGCATTTTCATTAAATGATCTTCCATAGAATCTCCTGTCTGCAAACTCATTCTGAAAAGCTTTCTTGAAAGTTGGACCACATTACACGCAGAAACATTGACATGTACTGCTCTCAATTTCTGCCATATCTCTTTTGCAGACTTTAATTCAGCTACATTTAAGAATTGATCATCCCCCAGACTTAAGAGAAGATAAGCCATAGCTTTGTCATGAGCCTTTTGATCTGCTGCTCCAAGCACTTGTGGGGGGTCTGCTACGATGTCCCATAATTCTTTTGCTTTCAAAAAACATTCCATTTTTGCAGCCCAAATTAAATAATTTTTCTTCCCCAATTTAGGTATTGGACTGTCTTTAAATTCCATAGCAGCAGCCATCCTGCTTTACTTTTCTTCTCTGCCTGTTCCTTTAACAACACAGACAGCTTCTTATCAGCTTTAAATTACAATGCAGTTTTTAACTTTACTTCTTGAGCGATTTCTGGGCCCATAACCTGTCAGAGTTACGCAATAAATCAGAAGCTTCAAAAGATAACTGCATTTTGCTGATTCAAATAACTTCTTTATAAGTAGAATAAAACATTAACAATACCACACTTTGTTTCAGATCACATGTTGAGATGTTTTCACAGCAAGCTTTAATGGTGGACAGACTAAACCACACCCTTCTTCTTGCTAAGTTTCTGGACATGCTCAATTAACACTTCAGCCGGATTGGCTGACTCAATCACATGGCTCTCCCAGTCATGAATATTCCAACAATTTATTTCAACTGACAATTGCTGATGTATTTCACAATCCAATTAAAATACTGATTTTAACTGAATCTATTAGGGAAAACCCCCCTGCCTTGTTAGTTTGCAGACGAGAGAGTATTCTAAGTTTATATTCATTTATTAAAACTGGATATATGTTACAGACTTGCACTGAGATTATAGGCTTTAACATTTCTGCCATGCTAGAATCGATGAAGTTTGTGGATTTAGTTTTGCTGGGTTTTGTGGTATTTTATCGAAGGTGCTGCAGGATAACTTTTAAAGCACCTTTTGATATCCATAAAGGTGCTTTCAGTTAGAGGACTGAGGAGTTCTCAAAATTAAGATGGTGGAAGTACGATTGCATACCATTCTCTGGAAAAAGAAAAAGGAGGGCAGTTTGCAAAATCATTATAGTACTAGCATTTAGGCTTATATACTGCTTTGAAGTGCTTTACAGCCCTCTCTAAGCGGTTTACAGAGTCAGCATATTGACCTCAACATTCCGGGTCCTCTATAAATGCACAAGGAACAGGAAAAGTTAAAAGGAACACAAACAGTAAATGAAAAACAGATGGCTTCAGCTATAAAATAGTTAAACAATCATTATCCAACAAGCTTATGTGAACAGTTCTTCAAAGTTGAAAGAGGTGTTGAGCTGGGTATTGCAGCAGAGCTCTCCTCAAGCCTGTGCTATTCAACATATTTCTAAATGAGAGAAGGGGTTAAAATTGGGTATATCAAACTTCTTGACAGCACAAAGATAAGGAAGGATAGCAAACATCTCGTAGAACGGTATCGTAGCAATAGGCATAAGCTAGCCAAATTAATTTCAGTACAACAAACATAATAATTTGGGTAGGAAAACTTAAAGATATGCACACAGAATGGGGGATACCACACAGCAGTACTTGAGAAAATTATTGGGATAGCTTGATGAAGCACAAGCTGAGCATGAGCCAAGAATATGATGCATACGCAGAAAAACTCAAAAACAATCCTAGGCTGCATTCCCCAGAAGGAATGGGTTAAGACCAACAGAACCACCCCCACTTTCCTCCTCTCTATTTTGCACTGTTCAGATTACATCCAGAATACGGCACATTGCCAAGTTCTTAGCGCTGTAGCTTAGGAAGGATGTTGACAAATATATTCATGGAATGAAAACAAGATATTTGTTTAAATTTTTGTAAGTGTACTTGAGTGTTTTGTCAATATTTTGTTTTGTGTGTTTTGAAAAATAAAATAAAAAATAGAAACCCAGGAGGAACAGTTGGAAGTGTTGGGTTTGTTTAGCCTGGCAAAAATATAATGTGGGGAGTCTCTGAAACATGTAGAAAACAAGATAGACTTGAGCAGCATGGCTCTAGTCTAGAACATATGACAGTCAGTTTACATTGCAAGAATATAGAGTTCAATTGAACCCCATAATTATAAGAGCTGTTCAACAATAGAAACCACTAGCTTGGGAGGTAGGTAGATTCTCCTTCTCCAGAAGTATTTGAACAGAAGCTGACTAGTCATCTGCTGTACAGTTAGGTCTTCAATCAATGCCCTACCATTAGTCTAGCCATTTTTCAACAAATTGAATTTCACATCGCCATTTTTTTTAATTCTATCATTAGTATTAATAATCATTTGATTATACTGTCAGTTCACTGCTCAAGTTAAAAGATGTATTAGTCATTTCTATAAATATCTGTGGAACATTAATAATGTTTACTCTTTATGCTTAAGTATTTTTGAACTACCATATTTTTCGGAGTATAAGACACACCGGAGTATAAGACGCACCTTAGTTTTTGGGGAGGAAAATAGGGGAAAACAATCTGCCTACCAGGTATTCATCCGGCTAGCATCCTTAGTCTGGTCAGCTTCAGCACATTATTTTATCCCCTGGTTAGGACTTAAAAAAAACCTTCTGAGAGAGTAACAATGAAAGAGCATGCAAGCCAGTAAGAGCTGGGAAGATCGTTAGCATCTAGTTAGGGCTAGAAAAAAACTTATTCTGAGCAGCTTCAGCACATTATTTTATCCCCTGGTTAGGACTTAAAAAAACCTTCTTCTGAGAGAGTAACAATGAAAGAGCCTGCAAGCCAGTAAGAGCTGGGAAGATCGTTAGCACCTGGTTAGGGCTAGAAAACAACTTCTTTGGAGCAAGTAGAGCAATGAAAAAAAAACCTGCAAAGACTTAGGGCTGGAAAAACATTCTTTGGAGAGAGTAACAATGAAAAAGCCTGCAAGGTAAGAGCTGGGAAGATCTGTTAGCAATAGCAATAGCACTTTACTTATATACCGCTTCATAGTGCTTTACAGCACTCTCTAAGCGGTTTACAGAGTTCAGCATATTGCCCCCAACAATCTGGGTCCTCATTTTACCGACCTCGGAAGGATGGAAGGCTGAGTCAACCTTGAGCCTGGTGAGATTTGAACAGCTGAACTGTTGAACTAGCAGTCAGCCTGCAGTAGCTGCATTTAACCACTGCACCACTTCAGCACCTAGTTAGGGCTGGGGGAAAAAGCTACATTTGAAGTATAAGACGCACCCAAATTTTCAGCCACTTTTAGGGAGGAAAAAGGTGCGTCTTATACTCCAAAAAATACGGTAATTTCTTCACTGCTTCTAAGCACAACATGTATCACGAGATCATCTTCTGTCCCTAAATCTGGTACTGCATTTGTGTTATTTGACCATAATACTGTACATTCCTTGATGTAGTTATATGCATAGTAGATCCAATGCATAGCAGATCCAATAATATCTAGCCAAAGCTGATTTAAGAGGTTCATATTTGCTTGGAATTAAATTGCTTTTTAATCATGTTATCATCATACAGCTGCAAGGATAGCAATCCTTCTTTATGCAACTCTGAAAGATTCTCTACTACTACATCGAGGTCATCGTTTAATGCCCCCGTTTCTCATTTCTTCCATGAATGCCCAAAATTAATCAAACAATAATGCTTTAAAATAATCGACTCAACATTAAAATAAATTATGCAATATGGTACACAGCAGCACAAATACTAGCACAAAACTGCATATATCATCTACATCTGCAGCTTATAGCTATGAAAACACTGCACCTGCATCACTGCTACCTTAGCAATAATATGAAGGGTTATATGAGAGGCTGCCAAGCTGAAATGCAGCAGTAATGATATGTTAGCTGGGGAACAGCTGGGGAAATTCAGATCTTCAATAAAACACATTCAAAATCCAGATTGTTTACTTGAGATTCCTCACTATTAATAACTCATTTAGCATTCAAGAGCGAAAAGCATAGCTTAGCACTTTATTTTGCCAGAATTACTATAAAGTTCACAAATTAGTGTCATTAGCACTTCAGTGTCACAATCTTCCTGGAAGACTACAGTAAATAGCAGGATCGCAGCATTTGCCTAGGTCTTGACTTAAGGCAGTTCAATTACCATTGAATCATTCGGATGGCACTGCCAGAGCATATTTGACATCTGGAGAACTGTAATTTATAAGTTCTGATTATGTTTAACATCCACAATTATGCAGGAGGGATAGCTGCAAAGTGAAAGGAATGCACTTATGGCAGTGTCATAACCACCTATTTAACCACATATGTGAGATTACTGTGAGGCAGGATATAGTTTCCCCAGTGCCCAAAGCATTACAATAAATCTGCAAGATTGCTAGACCAAACTTTTCCTCAAGTCTTCCATCCTAACAAAATGATACTGGTAGAACTGCCAATATTTTAAATGAGGTGACTCATCTCAAAAGGAGTATACTGAATATGGTCCTAACACTAGTAATAGTGAGCAGTGTTCACAATTTATAATACAAAACTCGAAGGGGATGAGAAATTGGGCGTATCAGCATTAATTATGCTTTCTGCAATTTCACTTCAGGAAGACTGAAAATAATTGTGAGAGTTAGTTCTCTCCTGGTCTAAGAAAAGCAAATAGGTATCTAATCTATTGCTAAAACAAGAGAAATCTAGAACATGAGTGCTCTGACTACAAGAAAAAGATGTTCTGCCTTTACATAACTCTGTGCAATAAACACTGACTTTGCTACTCACTATTGATGACTTACCAGAATTCTTCCAAAATGGCTTCCCATTAGGGCCAGAATGGAAACAGCAAGGAACACATATCAGAGGAAAAATTATTAGTAATTTAATTCCAACACTGTGGCAGTCAAGAAATAACCTAACAGAAAAATAGGGAAACAACCTCTTCAGCATCACTTATTCCAGGAGTATTTCTGAAGCCTCAAGAACCAATGATACTACCTACCAAAATATGGTAGTGCAATGCAATGTGTATTTTGCAGAGAGGAAAGATTGTAAGGCTTACATACTTATTTTGTATTAAATCCCTGAAACTTCCTCCCCTATCAAAATGGGGGGAGGCTTTGAAATTGAACTTCATCCCTTTTCCGTGTGTACTTTCTGAAATGTATAGTTCTTCTTACCATCTTCCATAGCAAAATAAATAAAAACACACTAACCATTCAAACCTTTCTTGTCCTAGAAAAAGGGCAGGGAAAGTTTAGCACTCCTAAAAACTTATTCAAACCCTGAAAAACTGGTTTCACCAGTTTACTGAGCCAGAAATCATACACTGCCCTCCTTACTAAAAGTTATATCATGATGACCTGAGATTAAAGTACGGATTGAGATGGACATACAAAACAGCTTTTTTTTCAGATGTGTTGCCTACACATCTAAATATAAAGAACTCCTACACATAACTACAGTATTAGCATTGTAATTCATTCTTCTCAATAGTATATTTATTGTAAACAATATCACCACATGTAATGTTATAAATCATTGGTGCAGAAATTATTCCCAACTACCCTCTGTCATCTCACAGCAAGCCACAACAAAAACATAAAACACAACAGCAGTAATAAAAAATATGTAAAATAATAAAATAGTAAAGAAGGCACTGCTAAAATGAATCCTCAATTTTTAGAGGATTTATTAATGAGAAACAAAGAATGAGAGAGTTCCAGAAGCCACAACAATAATAAAATACACATTTTTAAAAAGACTTTTTTTTGTTTTAAAACCAAAACAAACACATTGTATACATTTACTTACTTCTATACTTTCCAAATTAGCTAAATAATAAATTACTTATTGTTTAAATAAAACAATGACATTTGTTATTTCTCCTGTTTTTATTTTTTATTTATTGTCTTGGGACCTGTGGAGACCCAGAAAAATTCTTATGACAATGATACTGCCTATGATTTAGAAAAGTATTCTTTTAAAACAGTCTACCATAGCTGGTTAATGAAAAACAGCAGGAAAAAGCTAGAAAAATATTCAGATGAAATTAACTCCTTATTCCACTTAACAATAGAAAAATTCAATTTTAATAGGTCAATGATGTGGTTCTTATTTCCTCTACGCCAATGGATTTTAGAAGACATTGGCCAAATCAAGAAGGGAAATTTTGTTGATAAATTATGAGTTAGTGTAGCACTGCCAAATATAGGTGCCCAACAAATAGAGCAATGCTGCTTTATGAATCAATGAATGCCATTTCATGCAATCAAGCCCAGCAACCAGGTCCAGTTGGATGATTTTCATATGGGGAGGAGCCTCGGCGGAGATGGCGGTGAAAAATCTGACTCCGCATAAGATCTGAATTCTCTGCCGCCGTCTGCTCGAAGGAGACCACCCCCAGAGATCCTTTTTGTTCTGGGTGGAATTAGATCACAGCAGGTACTCAGCGATTGTGGCGGAATAACTGGCCGCACGCGGATAGTGCCGCTAAATTCTCCTTCAGGATTAACATCTGCGGAGACGGTCATCCATTTTGGAGTGGCAAACTGGAGAGGAACTTCGGGAGGAACTTCGGGAGGGGTTTCTTAGAAAACCATCACCAATTCGCTAAACTGCTAAATGGCGAAAAAGGGAGGAATTTGACACCAGCCTGCGGGGAGACTGCGAGCTCGGACGGCGTGCCTGTCATCGGCAGCGAGGAGCTTTGCTGTGCCCTGTCAGAGGACTTGGCTGAGCCTGGTTGGAGAGATCAGCTGTGGTTTGCGCGTTGGGCGCCGCTCTCCAGTTCTGGCCGGGAAGATCGATGGCGTTTTTGTGAGCGTCTTTGGAGCAGACCGACCAGGTGTGGGAGGCTATTGAGAGCTGTGTGGATTGCCAGGAGTTGGCCCTGCGTTCTGGGAGTGAGAACGGCGGGAGTGAGAACGGCGACTAATTAGATTCTTGACGCTGATTATGGAGATCGCCGCCATTTTCTCATGGCGGAGGCTTGCTTCCGAAAATTAGCCTCACTCTCTGATACTCTAAGGAACGTTTAAAGAACGCTACAACCGCCACCATTACTGCCTGTTTTATTTTTCACCTGGGTGGTTTTGGTGGGTGTCTGACATTACGTTAAGGGCGCGGGAGTATTTCCCAAGCGCTACAACCTCCAATATCGCTAAATTGAACCAAGGGAGACTCTGGACACGAGGTTGCTTTCTGCCCCTTGGGACCTCCCGTTGTAGTTGCTGTCGAGGGGGTGTAGATATAGCTTGGGTGTTGACGTCTGTCTTTGGATGCCCGTAAGAACTTCTCTCTGGAGGGATCGCGAGAGTCCGCCATTGCTGCCTGCCTGTCATCTAGAAGGCAGTTTCTGGAAGGCATAGTGACTATAATTATTCCGGATGCTCTTTTCAACACCACCTTGGCTCCTGTGGACGTTTTTAGTCGCTTTATTGATTAAGGCAACCAAGACGAAGATGCTGACCCCCCCCTTGGCTAAAATTCGATCATGCACTGAGGGGTGTAAGACTTTAGACTTTCAAAGCCACCTTTGTGATCCTGCCACCTTTTTAGAATTTTTTAGAAACCGTTTTAAATTGTATCCTCCCCTCTGAGATGTGATATGAATGTGGGTGAATGTGGATAGAATGAGATGAGTGTTTGAGTATCAGTAAGCGTGTGAAATGGAAAATGGAAAAGCTAGGGACTGGGACTTTGCTCCCCCCCGCTGAGTGTAAAAACAGAAGTGGGTGGGGAGACCCGGCTACCCTTTCCTGTAAGAATGGTATGTATGGCCTGCAGGAAGGGAGGGAGACCAGCGGGGGAGGGGAGGGGGTCACTGGTGTAGGCGAGAGCCGGACCATCTCGGTCATAACGGGAAGAGGCAGATATGACGGGAGCAGAGGGGCGGGCCGCTCTCGGGGAATAAGACCTCGCTGTTTACAAGCGATCCCTTGTTCCGGCCCCTCCGACCCGGTTCCATCTTGCTCAACCCGGATACCTGGCAACCAGGGTTTTCAGGGCCCTGGGCTCAGGATGCTGCTGCTTAATGCCAGGTCAATTGTCAACAAAGCCCCCTTGATACGTGATTTAATCACAGAGGAGGGGGCAGACCTGGTGTGTGTTACCGAGACCTGGCTGGGCCAGGAGGGGGGAGTAGCTCTCTCCGAGATATGCCCAGCCGGTTTCTCGGTGCAGCACCATTCTCGACCCCAGGGAAGGGGGGGAGGAGTGGCAATAATAACCCGCAAAAATCTGCATCCTCGTAGGATCCCTGCCCCGGAGATTGTCGGGTGTGAGACGCTCCTTTTGAAGTTGGACTTAGGGGTACAGGTGGGCCTTTTCTTGACGTACCTGCCTCCCAGCTGCGTAAGCAAGGCCCTGCCTGAGCTGCTCGAGGCAGTAGCCGGCTTGGCAGTTGAGTTCCCCAGGCTTATGGTGCTGGGGGACTTCAACTTGCCATCTGCTGGCGAAACCTCTGGGGCGGCTCAGGAGTTCATGGATTCCATGACAACCATGGACCTGACCCAAGTAATCCAGGGTCCGACTCATGAGGGTGGTCACACGCTCGACCTAGTGTTTCTTTCGGGGCAGTGGAGAGATGATCTGAAGATAAGGGATATAGTCATCACCCCTCTGTCATGGTCAGATCATTTCCTACTGAGGTTGGATTTCGCAGCCCCATTCCTCCCCCGCAGGGAGGCGGGACCGACTAGGTGGTTCCGCCCCAGGCGCCTAATGGAACCGGAAGGATTCCAGAGGGAACTTGGGGAAATACCTGAAACCCTGGTACACAATTCGGCTGACTCCCTGGTGGCTGCTTGGAACACCGCAGCATCAGGGGCCCTAGACCGAATTGCGCCTAAGCGACCTCTCTATGGCAGTGGATCCCGGAAAGCTCCCTGGTTTACCGAGGAGCTCCGGGAGATGAAACGCCAGAAGAGACGTCTAGAACGCCGCTGGAGGGCCAGAAAAACCGAGTCTGATCGAACACTATTAAGAATTTACATCAGATCTTATTTAGTGGCGATAAGGGCGGCAAAACGATCCTATTTTTCCGCTCTTATTGCGTCCGCAGATTCCCGCCCGGCCGCCTTGTTTAGGGTGACGCGCTCCCTCCTTGCAAAAGGGGGGAGCGAGGAACACTTACAAGGCAGAGCTGAGGAATTCGCTGAGTTTCTGTCGGATAAAGTCGCTCAGATTCGGTCAAACCTGGACTCTGGCTGGGCAGAGTCCATTGAGTTGACAGGGGCTAGTCCTAGTCCATCTTTATGGGAGGAGTTTGGGCCTGTTTCTCCTGAGGATGTGGACAGGGCTGTGGGAGCGATGGGTACCTCCACCTGTTTATTGGACCCGTGCCCCTCCTGGCTGGTCTCGACCAGCAGGGAGGTGGCACGCGGCTGGATCCAGGCGGTGGTCACCGCTTCTTTGAGAGAGGGATCCGTACCGCAGTCGTTAAAAGCTGCGGTGGTGCGACCCCTCCTGAAGAAGCCTTCCCTGGATCCAGCTGACTTGAAGAACTATCGTCCGGTCTCCAACTTACCTTTTTTAGGGAAAGTTGTGGAGAAGGTGGTGGTTACTCAGCTTCTGCAGCTCCTGGATGAAACAGATCATCTAGATCCTTACCAGTCGGGCTTCAGGCGCGGCTACAGTACAGAAACTGCCTTGGTCGCTCTGATGGATGATCTCTGGCGGGCCCGGGATGGGGGGAACTCCTCCATCCTGGTGCTACTTGACCTCTCAGCGGCTTTCGATACTATCGACCATGGTATCCTTCTGCATCGTCTCAGCGAGTTGGGAGTGGGAGGCACCGTTTTGCGGTGGTTCTCCTCTTATCTCGCTGATAGGATGCAGTCGGTGCTGGCAGGGGGGCAGAGGTCGTCCCCTAGGCCCCTATTATGTGGGGTGCCTCAGGGGTCGGTTCTCTCGCCCATCCTGTTCAACATCTACATGAAACCGCTGGGTGAGATCATTCGCAGACATGGGGTGTGTTTCCATCAGTACGCTGATGACACCCAGCTGTACATTACCACCCCGTCTGACTTCAGTGAGGCAGTTGATGTAATGTGCCGGTGCCTGGACGACGTTAGGATCTGGATGGGGAGGAACAGACTCAGACTTAATCCCGACAAGACTGAGTGGCTGTGGATATTGCCTCCTAAGGATCATGACAACTGCCCCTCCTTGTTCCTTGAGGGAGCGAAACTGACTCCCTCGGACCGGGTCCGCAACTTGGGGGTCCTCCTAGATCCACAGCTAAAATTGGACCATCATCTTTCTGCTGTGGCTAGGGGGGCCTTTGCACAGGTTCGCCTGGTGCACCAGTTGCGGCCATATTTGGAGAAGGAGGCTCTACTCACGGTCACTCATGCCCTTGTCACCTCTCGTTTGGACTACTGCAATGCGCTCTACATGGGGCTACCCTTGAAGAGTATCCGGAGACTTCAGCTGGTGCAAAATGCGGCTGCGCGTGCTGTGGTGGGTGTGCCAAGGTACACCCACGTGACATCGATACTCCGCCAGCTGCATTGGTTGCCCATCGGTCTCCGGGTCCAATTCAAGGTGTTGATCACCATCTTTAAAGCCCTTCATGGCTTAGGACCAGGTTATCTACGGGACCGCATTCTGCCTCATACTTCCCTCCGACCGGTTAGGGCCCACAGAGTTGGCCTCCTCCAGGTCCCGTCGGCCAAGCAATGCCGGCTGGCGGGCCCAAGGGGGAGAGCCTTCTCTGTGGCTGGCCCCGCTCTCTGGAACCAACTTCCACCAGAGACCCGAACTATCCCCACTCTGCTGGCCTTCCGAAAAGCCGTTAAGACATGGCTCTTCCTGCAGGCGGGGGGTAGAGCTTAATTCACTCGAGCTCACCCCCCAAGTATGTATGATGTTGAATGGTTGTTGATTTCTTATATTGTGTTTTAATTTTTATATTGTTTTAATTACTATTTTAGATTTTGGTTGTTCTTGTATTTTTCACTGATGTACGCCGCCCTGAGTCCTTAGGGAGTTGGGCGGCATATAAGAATTCCAAAATAAATAAATAAAATAAATAAATAAATATCCAGGTTAACTGTATCCTGCCATCACTGTTAAAGTGGTAGGTGGTGCAGGGAACAATGTGGGCTGCTACTTGTAGAACGTAGCCATCCCATGCCCAACAGGCAGTTTCCCCACATTTTCTCTGTTATTGGTGCAATACCCATTGCTGCCACTGCTGAGCTGATCAAGAAGAAAATGCCTAATGACCAAGGGAGCATGCTTATCCCAATGGAATAGAAAGGGCACTCAGCACTTTTGATGGTTGGCCAGCATTCAGTGCCATACAGTGCTATTGGGCAGACCATCCTTCACATACTTTTGATTTTAGGCATACAGCACGTCTGTGAACATCTTCCACCACAGTCGTGTTGTTTTCACTAGATCTTCACTGCTGCCCTGGGTGGTAGCAATGCTTGGCTTGTCTCAAGATATTTTATCACTTTGAGAAAGGCAGAATGTAAGTTAAATCAATATGATGATTTATAAAGTTAATTAGTAAGAGGATTAATGTGCATTATTACAACTTAAATTGAATTTAAGCAATATAAACATACTTAAATTGATCATACATTTAAAGATTGGAATATTTTCCAGAAAATGTAAATAATTTTGAATTGTGTTCAGATGATGCTTTATAATTTCTTGAAACTAAAATCGTAATCTTGTATGCCATTAAGTTCACCTCTTCATGAAGAAACATGTATGGCCTTGATACATTTATCATTAAAGTAACATAACTATACAAAATATATGTGACATCATTACTTGAATACATGAATATTATGTACCAATAGCTCTATGGTAGATGCAAGGTCTAAATGTCATATCCCAAATTATCTTAGTGTCTCCCTAGATTTGGTTTAGCTCTTATTCGGAAACTGAAAGTTTCATACCCCAGTAAGAAGGATAGCTCCAATATCCTTGCATATGTGAAGGTTCCCAAGATACAGAGTATGGCTTAGTGTCATATCATTCATTGGCATCCTTCAGTCTTGAAAGACTATCCTGCTCTGGAAAGAGTTCCTAAAACAGTGTATGCAAAGCTGGAGTATCCTCTCCAGAGCACGAGGCCTGGGTAGGTTAGTATGGAGGATAGACTGTTACCCAAGCAGCAGATCCCCCTCTCCACATCTCTGAAATAATCCAATGGAATGGCAAAGCCAATACGATTGGTTCCAGCTGCGTCGCAGGAGTTATCAGAACGTGGCTGTACACAGTCACAAACTGCTTCCGGGTCTCTGGCTCCGGATTTTGCCTCAAGGTTTACTCCTGAAGCCTTTTCCAATGATGGATATAGCCACAAGGCAGTGGAGGTTTGGAGTCAGAGTTTCCCTTCTCCTAGAACAGTGTTTCCCAACCTTGGCAACTTGAAGATGTCTGGACTTCAACTCCCACAATTCCCCAGCCAGCGAACGCTGGCTGGGGAATTCTGGGAGTTGAAGTCCAGACATCTTCAAGTTGCCAAAGTTGGGAAACACTGTCCTAGAAGATGGTTTCGCTGCTTTATCTACCGTTGGAGCGTAGAGCCCTCTTCCGCCTTCAAAACCGTTGACCATCTTCTCCTGTAACCCTGGAAAGGGGCCCTTACAAGGTGCTACCAGCTGGACCAAGGTTTTTTAATGAGGTATTACTCTTCCAACACGATAGTGTCATATATATTCTTGTATTAAAACAAATTAAATAAATCTGTGAGACAATGTGAGACAGCAGCATGAGGTTCAGATATAATTTTAACTATTACTTTTTTAATGTGCAAAAAGTCTGTAAGAACATTGTGAAAGCCATTGTTAGCTTTCTAGTCTCCAACAGGCACTGTCTATTCTATTACAGATGACAACAACCGAACAGACACTACAAGCAAACAATTATACATTCTTTCACGTGCTGAGACATCCAAGCTCTTGTGAGGCTCTTTTATCATATAAGCTTTGCATTGAAACAGATGAAAAATATCCTTGTGTAAGCTGAAGGCAAAGAGCTGGCGAGCAAAGTATCCAAGTATTTCACAGTTCAGCGGCAGATGGAATTAAACCAAGATCTCAATTCCTTTCCATTCCAGCAAAAATAAATAAATAGCTTTTAGAAACTTATCATAACTGTAAACTGAATATCTGAGATACATCACATAACAAGAAATGATTTCCAACTTCCAAAGCTATACTGAAAGCGGACACTTTAATATCAATGAAATTTTAGGGCGAACAGGGCAAAAGCAGGAATAGATAAAAGGAGAAGATAAAAGAGGGCAGATGCAGGTCTCCAAATATTAAACTCAGATTTCCCATCAGTATGGATGGGAGAGACGATGGGAATTGCAATCTAATACAGGCAAATCGCATAGAGACTACTTCAAATCAATCTCTACTACTGGTGACCACTCAACAAAGCTTTCTTGGCAATAATATGGATGTGGTTTGCAGCGGTTTTCTTTCAGAATGTTTTTCAACTTCTCAGACAAGGCTTATAACGCTAAGATTTCTTAATAGACTTCTTGTTTAATATTGACCAGGTCTGATCCAGCTAAGCTTTTCTAAGATCAGCCAAACCTTGCTTTAAATTATCTTCATATTAGGAAAAATATCTGTAGTACCAGCAACACACATTTTAATGGATAGTTAGATATTTTGAATAAAGCCCCCTAAACCAGTAAAAATGGGAAAAGAAACTTTAAACAAGTTGGTAAATTAACTGTAACATAATCCCCATTCTATGAAACCTACGCCACAAATAGCCTAAAGAAAACATACTAACTGCAGGCCCATTGTCTTACCAGTTGGTCAAGTTTTCCCTTTCTATTAAGGCCAGATTTCCACCTTGGCCAGTAAGAGTATGAAATGAATGTTTCACCTGATTTCCTACTTTGAATTCTCTAAAAACATAACTAGAAAAAGCCAGCCCTTGGGGGAAGAGGGGAGGGAGGCAACCTTCGGTTTATGATTCTGGCAAATGAATACACAAACATACAAATTGAGATATGATACTCTCAATAGATATATAAACATTGATTTGTTACAAAACACAAATTTAAAAAAATACAATTCATGGACAAGCAAAATGTCATCGAATTATACATAAGGAGACAGATTCCCTGATATTGGATACTCTTTTTTACACAGATAGATAGATAGATAGATAGATAGATAGATAGATAGATAGATAGATAGATAGATAGATAGATAGATAGATAGATAGATAGATAGATAGATAGATAGATAGATATAATTTATTTATTTATCCATCCATCCCATGGACATAATTACAGTATATGATTTTTCTGAATTGTAAATAATTTTTCTCAGATAAGTATTTAGCTGCAGGTGGATTAATAAGTATTCAAAAACTGAAAGTTTTGCAATACATAAATTGCAAAAATTAATTTTAAATTTAAACATTGCAGAAGATAATTAAGACATATAAGATTTTAGGTTTACTAAATATAGCATTTTCTTAATATTTTAAGAATATTTCATTAACTCATTAGAATTATTTCTGCTGCTATATATTGTTTCTTTAACTCAACCATGTACAA
This sequence comes from Diadophis punctatus similis, assembly GCA_023053685.1. Taxonomy (NCBI): domain Eukaryota; kingdom Metazoa; phylum Chordata; class Lepidosauria; order Squamata; family Dipsadidae; genus Diadophis; species Diadophis punctatus. The sequence goes on from JALIGW010000003.1 coordinate 46,401,930, forward strand.
TAGTGTTATTAGAAGTACATATACAAATGCATACCAACTGTTACCTAACACAGTTGATACTTGTCCTAACTAAAAAGAGTATGAGCTTAAGATTTTTCCTCTCAGGATTTCAATTGAGAAACTAAGCTAGAAATACATACTGTAAACTAGTTTAATTAAAATAAATGGACCACAACAAGAAGAAAATACAAAGGTTTCCCATAGTAAACTACAATAAACTTTCCATTTGATATAATCATCATATATATTAAACACAGCTGCAGATCGTGGAGAGAATGACAGTTCAACATGAAAATATATTCAGAACTAAGTCAGTTAGAGAATGGGAATAGAAAAGAATGAAACAGGCACGTATAATGGGAAACTTCATCAACTCTGGTTCACCAATGGGGACTCAGATGATCCAGAGTTATTTATTAGGAGTTTTAGACTGTCACACACATGCAATATTCTGATTTACCAGGGGAAAAACCCTCCAAAGTACAATACAATAATCAATACCATTGACTATCACAACATATTGAGATGAATACGTTGATTAGAATCATACTTGCATAAGAAAAAATTCAGAAAAAAACACATTTCTGCTTCTTATAATAATTATTTTTCCTATAAAAGTGTTTAAGTATTAATATGCACATCCCTTTCAAAATCCGGTAAGGTACCATATTGGCTCTAAAGCAGTTATGACAAAGCACATTAAGGCAAATTATAGTCAGATAAATCAATACCAATACTATGTATCATATATTTAACGATAATAATACACCAGACATTACACAAAATACAAAAGCAGCACAATCTCTACTGAGAAAGAATACAATAAACAGCATGTCAGAAGAACATTATTTTTCAGAACCAGATTCAACTGAGCCAATCTGCATTTAACAGAGCTTTCAGTCTTACATGTTCACAAAACTGATAAAGTCTTGAATTTAGTAAAATAGCAGCTGAGAACTTGTAGTAATCTCTGGCAGAACAACAACTGCTCTTTCTATTTTGTCATATATAACAGTAATAACAAAACCAGCATCAGCCATATGGACAGTAAAGAATAAATGTAACAGGAATCAGGAATCAGGAATGGGAACAGTAATTTGTTCAAGGTAGATATATATACTTATGAAACACTCAATTCAGAGGATTTTCACTATTCTTTTCATTTCAGAATTTTATTTTAAAAGCAAGCCACAATGTAATTCCAAAAATAACACAACAGAAATTAAAACTACTACCACAGGAAAGAGCTTTTGCAGAATACTGACAGATGGAGAAAAGGTTTTTCTTTCTTTCTCAAGAACTATTTTTGGACTTTGTTATGTACATTTAGAAATAATATAAGGTTATTATCACTAAGTGCCTTCCATCACTCAGAAATAAAATGTAGGCGTACTTTGGGATTTTCTGTTTTAAGCAAAGCAAACACAAACAAGGAAACAGGAATGGAGAGGCAATGCATGGATGTGAATGCATGGATTCAAGTTATCTAACATTAAAATACACCAAGAAAGTCATCAAGCTAGATTATATTATACATATCACAAGTATGAAAGTCACAAAATACTGGGAATAAATGACAAATTGAATTAGCAATCTGCTTGAAAGGAAAAAAAGCAGGCCTACCAAAGAAAAGTAGAAAAAAATAGGAAGCAAATATTTACTGTAAGTTTTTTAAAAAATGAGAATTCATCTATAAATTGTTTTTAAAAAGGGTAAACCTAACAAAACCATACTAAGTAAAAATAATAAAAACTGAAGATATTTAACTGGATAAGGTAAAAAAATGAGGAAAAGGTCTGAGTTATCAACTTAAACATAACTAGAAAACTTCCCTTGAGGTTTTCGGATTTTCCTTACTTGAGAACCAATGTTGGCACATTTGAGTGTTCAGTATTTGATACACATGACTCATTCCATTTCAATTATATGTTACAAATGCCTAGCAGCGCTGCTTGACATACATAAAAAAATAGAATAGTCTTAGATCTTTTGCATTCAGGGACAGGATAACTAAACCCTATTCTCAGGCTTTCAACAGTTTACTTTCTGTCAAGGGCCATTCCCGTGTCCAACTGTCATATTATCTTCATAGAACAATTTTTCCCTCCTAAGACGGTGCCCACCAAATGCATTGAACCTTCACATTTCCAGATAGCATCAGGACAATAGGACACTAGGAAGACTGGTGTAGTGATAGGATTAAGGACCTGAATACAATAACATTTAATCGCATAACTGATGACTCTTCGCTCCATAGAAATTGACTTTTTATTTTAATCAAGCTAGTAATTTCTAGCCCTGCTATTGTAGGATGGCCCGATCACACAAATGCTAATCTCAGAATCAGTATGCATTACTTTTAACACCCAAAGCAGAGACTGGTTAAGAATTTAGTATGCTCTAAAGGTAACCTTTACATTTTATGAATGTCATCAATGTTTGCATACCAGTTTAAACTGTTCCCTAGTTTCAAAAGCTCCAAACGGGGGTCGGGGTGTGTGTGCTGGTATTCTGTCAAGGGAAACGGTGCATCTTTCTCACACTATTTCTCTAATCATAGCAGTGAATATCTAGTCTTTAGCTCAGGAGGAGGGGGGGAAGGAGATAAGCCCTTTATGCCTAAACTCCCTCTAACTAACCTACTGGATCTTTCAGCTCCCTTGTCATCTAAAAGGTGTGGCTGTCTTACCACATATGCATCACAGTCCACCTCTACACCTAGGTGTCAGGTTGCCCAATGACAAAAGAAAACAATCGGCTCGAGTGTCATGCTACAGTCCAAGAGAAACAGGGCGAAAACCAAGGAAGCTTATCCAGCTGTTGTGTTGGTTCTAAAAAAAAAAGCACTCTGCCCGTGTTCAGAGGACCCACTTCAAAGGCACCAAAGCGACCCTCGGGTGTTGCAGAGCGATCGCGCCGGACGCTGCCTCGATTCTCTCTCGCTCCAGCGGGAAGTTCGGTTTTCCAAAGTCAAAGCCCACCGCTCTGCATCACGAGCCTTGGCGGAGGCAGCGGCGCTAGCGATACCCATCAGTGCCCCAAGCCTGGCCGCTCGGCCCCGCCAGGAAGGCCACTCCCTGCTCTCACCTTGTGAGTGTTGTTGCCAAGCACCTCCTTGCCGAAACCCTCGTCTTGCGGGCCGCATCCCGGCTCCGGCTCAGCCCCGCCGCGTAACCCCCGCCGGACCCGCAGAGCCTTCGCCCCGAACCGGATCTCTCGGCCGTGGAACGGAGCGGCCAGGAGCAGCTGCAGCAGCAGCCCTGCGCGCACCAGGGACGGCGACAACAACATCTCTCTCCGCGGTCCCAACCACCAAACTCCGGTCCGCGCTCGGGGAACTGCCTCACCTGCCGTCCGAGCCACGAACGCCTCATTGGGCTGCGCCAATACAGGTATGCGAAAGCCATTGGCTGCCACGCACGTCAATCTGCCCGACTTTCAACCGCCGGCCAACCTCTCCTGAAGCTTTTTTCCCCATTCGCTCAGCTATCCCCGCTTCTGTTTTTTAAGCGGCTCGCTGAACTGCCAATCTCGGCACAGTGGACACTTCATTCCACCGGCCATTGGCTACTCCTAATTCCAGCCTCCTCCCTTTAAGTGTTCCGGCTGGTCAATATCACCCCACTTTGAAGAGCGCTTTGCTCATTGGTTGATTTCCTGCAAGAGTTTCCTTCTTTCACATTTTCCATGTAATTTAAGGCTTCACGAGAAGGCTTTACTCCTGTTGCTAGGAGGCGAAGCCGACAAGTTTTGTTTTTGTCCTTTTTTTTTAAAAGGATAGCGATTAGAGGCGGCTTTCATCCATTGTGCGCGGTCGGAACGAATGGTAGGACGGAGCGCTCTCTCCTATCAAGTGTTTTCTTCTCATTGGCGAAGTAGAGGTTTAAAGCTGGCCAAGATAGGAATCAGAACAGAGCTGGAAGGGACCTTAGAGGTCTTCTAGCCCAGCCCAATGTTCCTCGGTTGTTTCTGCAGATCTTTAGAGAATCATTTAATATATGACAAGTTTACAGATAATCCTCGACTTACAACAGTTCGTTTAGTGACTCTACAACTGCTCTGAAAAACTGACTTATGACCGTTTTTCACATTTATGACCATTGCAGCCAGGGGCGGGTTGCACTTACCTCGCTACCGGTGCGCTGCCATGTTGCGCGCTTGCACGCGCTTGCTACACGAGCGCGCCCCTCGTGCAATTTTTTTCCTGCGCATGCGCGGAAGCAAAACACCAAAATCACGCACGTACGTGTCCCCTCATGAGATTTTGCTTTTGCGCATGTGCAGGAAGCAAAATCACCCCAAAAATTCCCCCAAAAAAGTTGACGCTGCGCAACAGACTGGACGGCACCGGAGCGGTCGCACGCAAATAGCGCCATCTGCTGGCCGCTACCGGAACGACAGAGTGGACCGCACCAGTAGGAACCCACCACTGATTGCAGCATTCCCATGGTATGTGATCAAAATTCAATCGACTTGGCAATTGACTCATATTTTTTACTGTTGCAGTGTACTGGGATCGTGTGATCACCTTTTGCGACCTTCTGATAAACAAAGTCAATAGGAAAGCCGGATTCACTTAACAACTGTGTTACTAACTTAACAACTACAGTGATTCACTTAACAACTGTGGCAAGGAAGGTCGTAAAATGGGGCAAAACTCACTTAACCAATGTCTCGCTTAACAACAACAATTTTGGGCTCAATAAGGGGCGTGCATAAGCGCACCAGCGTGCCTACCGTCCCTGTCCAAATGTTCCCTTTTATTTGTACCCATCTTATGTATTCAAATAATGTTATACTTACGTGTATTATCAAATACGTACTTGACTAAATAAACAAACAAATAAATAAATAAATAAATAAATAAATAAATAAATAAATAAATAAATAAATAAATAAATAAATGTGGTTGTAAGTCTTGTATTAAAGGGTAGCTATTGTACATGCAAAAATTAAGCAGGGTAGTCCTGGTAAGTAGTAGATGGGAGACCTCCAAGAAGCTCTAAACTAGTGTTTCTCAACCTCGGCAACTTTAAGTTTGTGGACTTCCACTTCCATAATTCAGAATAAGAATAACAGAATGATAGAATTGGAAGGGACCTTGGGTCTTCTAGTCCAATCCCTGGCTCAAAAGCAGAAGATCCTATACCATTCTCCAGCTAGCATGCTGTGTATTGAAATCCATGCAGTTTAAAATTGCTGAGGTTGAGAAACATTTGCTGTAAACTATACAAATAATTAGGGTGGTTGGGTGGAAACCTGAAGAAGGCAGTGATAATCCACTTTTGTATGTGGGCATGTCCATAAATTCACCAGGAGTTATTTTCAACTCACGTTAGATCAACTCATCATGTATACATCATATCATGCACTTTTGGGAGTAATGAATAGTTATGGAAATAACAGAAAATGAATAGTAATATACAAAAATAATTGAAAAATAAGCTAAAACAAAATTTAGTTTACATCAATACAGTTGATTTGTATACCAGTTTTATATAAAGCTGTTTGGAGTACTTTAAATTCAGTTTGATTGGTACATGTCCCTGTTCAGTTCAGATTAACAAAATGATTAATTCCAGGTTTGTTTTTTTTACCAAGAAAAAGGGTTAGGCCCTTGTTGGGAGTGATCTGAAATGGGCAGCAATTGTCACAGATTAATGCAAAGACCTCTGTAATTTGTCTCTACAAACAATTTACATGTAGTTTCAAATGTTGCCACCTTTCTTTCGCTTCCTGTCTCACTTCCTTCTTTGCTTGATCTCGCATGAATTACAGAGAATTCAAAAGGTTTTCATTAATTTTGAATATGAAATGACAGTCTGGGATATATTATTTCCTGTGTTTTTTAAGGACTCTACATATTAGATGCAACAAATATTTATTTTATTAAATTTATTTATTTTATTAAATTTATATGCCGCCCAACTCCCAAATACCTTGCCACCATCCATGATCCTGCTGATAATTTAACTATTTCTTCTTCTTGTGCCATATCCATCATCGGACGTTGGCGATCCTATTTTTATCAACAGCCACACGAAAAAGTGCTGTTGATTTTTGTCCAAACCAGTCCCTTAGATTTTGAAGCCATGATGTTCTTCTTCTGCCTGGACCTCATTTGCCTTCAATTTTTCCTTGGAGGATTAAGTGAAGTGTGCCGTATTTTTCTGGGTGTTGCATCACATGTCCAAAATATTCTAATGTTCGCTTTTTTATGGTTTTGATGATTTCCCTTGGCTTTCCCAGGTGGCTTATCATCTCCTCATTTCTGATTTTGTCAACCCAACTTATACATTTATTTATTTTTATTTATTTTTGTGACATTTATATACCGCCTCACAGTGCAAGCACTCTCTAAGCGGTTTACACCAGTAAGCAATGTATATTTACATTGCCCCCAACAATCTGGGTCCTCATTTTACCTACCTCAGAAGGATGGAAGGCTGAGTCAACCTTGAGCCGGTGAGATTTGAACCGCTGACCTGCGGATCAGTGTCAGCTAAAGTGGCCTGCAGTACCTGCCTCTACCCGCTGCGCCACCTCGGCTCATACATAACAGCTGATAATTAACAGATAATCTTTATTCAGTCTTTTTAAGTCTTACTACTATATTCTCAACAAAAGCAAACAGATTTTATATGAGGATTTGGATAAATACTATTTTTTTCTTTATGCAAAAAAAATATTGACAATCATTAGTATGCTAAATCAATGTGCGATTAATTAGTTGGCTGATCTGCATTACCCATTGCCTTGAAAGCACACCCAGTAGATCAGAAATTATAACACTAGTAACAAGTCAAGTTGGTATTTATATTTTTCCTAAAAAACTGATATTTTTTTCATCCAAAGAAGGAGATATGATTCATATCTGGTTATGGTTTGCTGTTTAGAATTTGCATACAGTACAACCCTTAGTGCTACACCATATAAAAATGTACTGTATCAAAATATAAGTAACCATTGGAAAAGATCCAAGTCAGGCAGGACATACTAAAAAAAGAGTGTGATAATATCACCCTCCTGATGTAACATATTTTTTTTACTCTAATGATTAATGCTAAATTGCATCTTACATAATGAGCTACAAAAGCCAGTATCTGCCCTGTAGCACAATAGGATTGCTAAATTCTGACATACGCGTGCTTATTATCTAAACCTAGTTAAGAAATTTTTATCCAGTGGTGAAATCTAAAAATTTTCCCTACTGGTTCTGTGGGCGTGGCTTGGTGAGCGTGGCTTGGTGGTCATGTGAACGGGTGGGCATGGCCAACTTGTAAAATGTGGTGAAACTCACTTAACAATGCTCTTGCTTAGCAACCAAAATTTTGGGCTCAATTGTGGTCATAAGTTTTCTTTCTCTTTCTCTTTCTTTCTTTTTCTTTCTTTCTTTCTTCTTTCTTTCTTTCTCTCTTTCTTTTTCTTTTTGTCTCTCTCTCTCCCTTCTTTTCTTTCTTTTTTCTTTTTCTCTTTCTTTTTCTTTCTCTTTTTTCTTGTCTCTGTCTCTCTTTCTTTTCTCTCTCTCTCTCCCTTTCCTTCCTCTTTCTTTCTCTTTCTCTCTTTCTCTCAGCGGCGAGAGAAGGAAGAAAGTGCTCTGGGAGGGCAGGCGGCCCGGCAGCGGCGCATCCCCTGTCATGGGCTGGATGCGGGGAGCGGGACCCGAGGTGGAGGGGAAGGCAAGTGGGTGGCAGTCGGCCAAAGGCCCCACGGAAGCCGAGCGCACCAGGCCCAAAAGGAGACCGAGCCTCGCCATATCCTTCTGAAGCGGCTCCTCGGACGAGCGCAGTGGGTCTTCCTCACCACCGCCACCAGCAGCATCGGCCTTACCTTCTAGATCCTCTGCCCGGCGTATTTGGTAAGCCTGCCTCACCTACTCCCTTCCCTGCGGGCTGCAGCCCTGCCATGCTTGATGGAGCTGCTGCTGCTCTGGGGCTCAGAGCGGCGGCGGCAGTCCAGGACGGCAAGCGGATGTCCCGGGGCTGCTGCACATGCTGCATCTCCACCAAGGGCCACCTGCCCACCCACTGGCCCGGGCCAGGCTGAACGCCGACCTTGGAAGGCAAGCGGGCATGGGGAACCGCTGGGAAGGCTGCTAGCTCCCTTCCCCATGGCCGGTCGGTCCCGACATGCTTGCCTGCCTTCCACGCGGCCTTCCGCTTGTCTGCCTTCGCAAGCTGGCCACAGGGACATCGGGAAGGCCGCGTGGAAGGCAGGCAAACCACTACCGGTCCATGGCCTGTTAAGAACCGGAGCACGCAAGCAAGTAAAGCTTCATCTGTGCCTGTGCAGGATCTAGGTTGCATGCAAAATCTTTTCCCCCACCCCCCAAGTCTGAAAAAATTGACTTCCATTAAACTGGTCCCTGGTGCCAGAAAGGTTAGGGACCACTGATCTGGAGTGTTGGCTATTCCTGCTAGCTTGATGTCATCTGAAAATTTTATGAGTTTCCCTAAACTATAATCTAAATAGTTTATGAAGATATTGAAGAATACTGGGCCTATCGTTCTTTATTAACATTCTTAAGGAAAAGGGAAAATTGCATCCTATATCAATGCTATAGGTGCAGAAGGTAGATGCAGCCCAAATGTTAGTGTATTTTTTCAGTCCAAACTTGAGGATCCTGGTGAATTAGCAAGATAGAAAATCAAATGGAAATAAGGACAGCCCACAAATCGTAAGTGGCCAAGTTGTTTAATTATAATAGAGGACCATGATTACATAGCCAGTTTAGTGTGTTAGAAATGAATGTATGAGTATGATTATTTGTACTTTGAACAATGCTTTGATGTACACCTGCATGAAAAGGGGAACAGGAAACTAAACTGGCATATAGAGAAATTGCAACATGAAACTTGGCAGGGAAGCATGGAAAAAAAAGACAATGTCATGCAACAAGAACCACAAGTTGTAGCAATCATATATACCGTAGGAATCATGCAGAGGGGAAAGCAACGTATTCAAAGAGGATTAAGAGCGAGAAAGTTTTTTTTCTAATAAACAAGAATAATAAAGAAAAACACAACTTATAGAAGAGAATATTGTAGCTCAAGTTTGACCTGTGAGGTCCTTGCTGCTCTTTGAGCTTGATTGTTTTGTTGCAAATGTCTGCAACTTAGTGTCCTCTAAATAGTTTGGACTTCAACTTCCATAACGCCCATCCACTGTAGAGTTCCACTTGGGCCATTAAGCCAAATGAACTGCAAGCCACCAGATACCTACAAAATCAGCTTTGCAAATGGTGAACCTACAATATACAGATTTGTAGCAGTCGATAAACCTTTAAGCATTTTTTCCCCCAGTTGGCATTCTGTAGAGGTGCTGGGATTATTATTTGACTATGTTGGGTGGGCATTTTGAAAGTTGCAGTATGAAACTCCAACATATCTAGTGGTCACTAAATTACAGAATGCTGCACTAGGCACATTAACTTACATTCTTGTATCACAAATTGTATATTTGATTTAAGACAAAACTAATTAACCAGGGTAATTTGATATAACAAACCTTGCTCATGCATTTCATAATATATGCAGCAATATTGGCTATTACTTTGTAAACAAAACTTTTAATTTTTCCATGCCATGTTCCAGCTGAACATTGGCTAAAGCGGTAATTATCTGCTAGATTGAAATTGAAATTATTTGTATAAAACAGAAATCAGAAAAAAAACTTTGAATTATGAAATGTGCATGTCCAAATAGAAATAAGAGGTATTAATTTGTTTTTACATAATTAAACACTCTTTAAATTTCTACAGGTAATAAAATATTGAAAAGATTGACAGATAATGATATATTCGAACTTCGTTCATTTATTTTTGCCTTAGCATATTATATATTATGCTAAGTTTATAAACCTTCTTTATTGATTAAACCATGATCTGAGGCTCATAAGCCATAGTTTATATTTATGTGCAAAGCCAGCAAATTGTTCAATGAACAAAGTTAAATGGACAATGGCTACATGAAATGTAAAACCCTAACTATTAACTCAGCATCTAATTTGACGACCAATATTCAGCTCATTAAATAAATTGTGAAAAAGAAGCCCCATATCCTTTAAAAAAAACATCTCTATTCTATTAGAACATATTAGCACAATATGGATCCAGCAGGTAGAGGAAGTAATATACCTATTGCTGAATAATAAATGAAATAGCTACCGTAAGTAATCAGTAATTGGGTTAGAAAAACAAAGAACAATTTCATTGAATCACGAAGCATTTTGATGGGATACATAATTTGATCCACATGGATCAATGGATCACAAAGTCCATTCTTCCTGAAATGGTGAACAGGCGTAAGAACATAAGAAGTACCGTAGCCTCGCACAAAATGTATTCGAAGTGAAGAAGATTGAGTCCTAAAGCTAAGATAACAGAGATATTTAATTTCTCATGTCTCGTGGACTAAGACTAAAGATCTTACTTTTTGGGTGGCTTCCATCAACAAAAGTTATGTGCTACTTCTTCATAGATTAAATAAATGGAAGAAGGCCTTTAACGAAATCATGAGACAGTCACACTGTAGCTGGTACTAACAACTGTGCTTAAAGCAAAATATAAAAAAGCCTTTGTCTTAAGTGACAGGATGATTCTTTTTGTGCAAACTAAAAAGGGGGGGGGGGAGGAAACTAGTTACAAAAAAAAAAGGAAACATTTTGTGTTCTGAAAGAACCAGTCCCTTCCTTTAACTGCATTTTCCAAACACACAGTCCCATTGTAAAATGGAGAGAGTAGGTCCCTTTTTATCCAGGTTCTTTATTTAACTTATGCTTTATATTAATATTCTCCAATAGAATGCTTTTTAGTGGATATGAACTTCAACTCCCAGAATTCCAAGAATGTTCAATGCTCAGGAAACTTCACGTGCGCCGTCGCCAGCTAGTCTTCAGGTTTCCAGCATGCCGGCACGCACTGCGCAAGTGCGTGCATTCTGGTTTGGGCACTTAGTGCTGAAAAGGTTCGCCATCACTGTTCTAGCCTGATGCCTTAGCCCAGGGGTGGCCAAACCGTGGTGCATGCGCCAAATGTGGCGCATTGGATTATTACAAGTGGCGCATTGCATCCTTGTGCCTACTTATTTTTTTTAAACAAGTGTCATAACTGAATCCATCTTAATATTTTCAGCACCAAAGTGATTCAGTTCAATTCATACAGCCTTCGGTAATGTTCAACTTCTCGGTGTCTGAAACTTAGAATGGAACTTGTGAGATGTTACTTTAGGCGGGTTTACAAACGTACAAATATTTTTATCGATGTTGCCATTGCGCGTTCCTGCTCAAACGATCGCAAACACCGCACACTAGCAACACATCATGTGTTTGAAGTCATGTGCGAATGAGCGGTGAGCGTTCGATATGGTCAGTCAGTTCTGAGTGAGCCATCGTGGCGTGGAGTTTGAAGCAGTGTTTTATTGAGTGTACTAGCGTGGTTTTTGTATTGAGAGTGATTGAAAGATAGATTCAAGATTAAATATATATTACGTTTGTCAAAGAAGAGCGCCACTACTTTTTCTTGACGCGAACATAGAATTCAAATTCCACATAATTGATATTCTGTGTGATACGACGTACGTACTTGTGATCTATTTGTTCTTTTTCACTTTTTTTTAGATTTATACTTTTCTATGCTTAAATTCCTGTTATCCATTACAGTGCACAAGAAAATTGAATTGCGTGATTGAGTTATTCCTTTTCCGCCCTTAAGCAAAGCAGATCCTACCCCTATCCCTATTTTACAACCCCAAACGTGAAAGTAAGAAGGTAAAAAATGTGCTTGAGTTGTATGGCGGATCTGAACTCGTCTGTGAAAAAATTGGCGCGTGGTATGCTTAAGGTTGGCCACCACGGCCTTAGCCACTAGACCAAACTGGCTTAGATGTATTTCAATTATTATTATTTTTTTGCTAGAATAAGGTCTCCTTCATGTGGTCTGTGCTTCAGGTATATATATTTTCAGTTTGTGAATAGTTGGCCTTAAGTAATTCCCAGACCTATTGAATGGACACCAAACACAGTATCTAGAAGATTTGAGTATTTCTAGATGAGGGCATACAGCATATCCACAATGACTAGTTTACCAACATGCCACCAGATGGTAGCAAACAGCAATTGATGCAGCCCTTATGCTTTCAAATGGCTGGGGGTGGGGGATTAAATAAACCACATTTTGGAGTTTTTAGGGAATATCTTATCCTGCCTAAAGGTTTGTGTTTCATGCTGCAACTTCTACTTTTCTTGGCCTGTTTCGTTTTTAAGAAATCAAAGCATTAAATTAAAATTAATTTAAAAGGCAGGCCAGTGAAAATTAACCCAACTTTTGATATTCACCATCTGCTGGATAACTATCCACTTCATAAAAAAGAATAGTGTCTTCCTCTCCTTTCCCATTGCCTCTTTTATTTAAGGAGAAAGTGGGACAATAATCTAGGTGGCATGCATCAACTAATAGAAAGAATGTCATTGGAACGTAATAAATATTAATATAAAGCAATATTAATCTGCTTAATATATAATTATATCTCTCTTCTTAAAAATCCTTATTCAATACCAAAGTAGCAGTCACCTCAAATTCAGTGGAGAAATATCGTCACTTCCTCGTCACTGGAATAATAATCCTCCATACTCACCAGATTTAGCGCCTTCAAACTATCATCTCTTCGGCCCCATGAAAGAGGGTTTGAGAGGCAAACATTATTCCAGTGACAAGGAAGTGAAAACTGCAGTGAAGAAGTGGCTCAAAGAACAGACAACAAAATTTTACGAGGCAGGGATACATGCTCTCATTCGAAGGTGGAACATTGCTATTGAGAGAAACGGTGACTATGTTGAGAAGTAGGGATGTGATCCACAGAGGATCAGCTTCATTTTGATGTATGCTACATGATCCTGTGTTGGCAATTATACCTGTCCTAAAAAAAATGGCATTACTTTTTGACTCACCCTCGTAGATTACAGAACTGGGTAACCAGCTGTCATTTACTAGCATGTTTACTGGACACCTCAGCCTTGAAGCTCTCTGTAATTCTCAGCCAGTGAGGACAATTCTGCTTTCAATAAAAGTACCTTTCATGTCCATCCAGAATCTTATATAACCTTGACACATTCCACACTGGATATTTTCCACATCAGGGAACAGAATATTAATTGTTCCTTCTGTTTAGTATATAAGGTATCCAGATCTATACAGTTGCAAACATTCAGTAGCTGTTGCCACTTCATGAGTTCACACCTTTTTAAGAAATGGAAAATGTTCAGTTTGTATTGGCAACATATGGCAAGAAGGTCACTCTCTGGTTTATTATTTCATTCCTGTGTTTCACTGCAAAATAAAAGGTTTGTCCTGTACAATGTGGGCATGCACACCGGACCTGTCAACACTTCCTTAAGTTAAACTTCAATTTTACTGGGCATTTCTTTAAGGAGTTGCCAATATATGCTATGTGTCTCTGTATGCTCTGAATCATTTTCATCTTCTGAATCTAGATCATTATCCTAAAAAACTAAATCGGAGTTCTAGCAATGGATATGATAAATGAAACCCCACGATTCTTTACTTTCTCCTTGACTTGCACAGTTCATAGTATGCACCTATGTTGAGTTCTTATCTTTCTTGGTCTTATACCTTGCATTCAAAGTGAGGATATGAGTTCAGAGATTTTGTTCACATAAAATATGAAAAGCAAAGTCTCCTTGAAGGAGCTTAAGCAGTCTATAGATGTAATCATGTTTCTTCTCTAAATAATCTCAGAACATAAAAAATGACCATTAAGGGAGGCTCAGTTTTTTTAAAAAGGCAGGTATAACATGAGTCAAAATAAGAGCCATAGAATCTTTGGGTGCCTCCCAGGTAAATACAACTGAAATAATGAAGAAATAATTTCTGCACATATTTGATTCTATGCCATCAAACAGATGTCAACTCTTTAAGTGAGCACATATTCTCCAGAATGATCTTCCCCATGCCTGTCTTTTAAATCTTCCAACAGTGTACCCATTGCCACTGTAACTGAATTCATCTACTTAGCCTGTCAACCTCTTCTTCTCTTTCCTTCCACCCTTTCCAGGGTTAGAGCCTTCTCAAAAGAACTAAATCTTTGCACAATGTATACTTTAAATCTGGTCATTTGTTCCTCAAGTAAAAATTGGGATTTTTGTTCAATGGTCCATTTTTTTTCTTAGCTGTCTATTGTATTCTCAAGTATCTTCTCCAACACAAAGTTCAAAAATGTCAATACTTGTTCTATTCCCCTCCACCCACACACCCCGGCTTTGACCTCCCATTCAAAGCCAAAGGGACTCATCCATCAATACATACAGCAAATAAGTCCTGCCCAGATACTGACACTTTTATTTAACTTCTAGTGATTAAATCCTGGACAACACATCTGATGCTCACCATTCATTCGATCACTCCTCCTTATCCACTCTTTAATCTCACACACCTCCCCCTCCCCAATTTTCAACCAGGAGGAAGCAAGCAGTCAATATTCTCCTTCCTGTCTCTCTCGCTTGAGGGTGGTGAACCAATGCAGCCTCACCTTGCCTATGGTCTCCAAATCAGACTCTTCCCACAACCAGTACAGATCTCTCCTCTCATAGTGACAACATCCACAATGTAATCTCCACCCCACCCCCTCTCCTGGGTAAATCATTTGAAATCTGCTCTGGTCTACCAACTACAGGGCTAATTTCAATCCAGATTGAGGGGGGGGAGCAGGGGGCGTCAAAATGGCCAATGCAACATGTAGTCAGTCAGGATGCAGCTACAGGACTCTTGAAAGATCCTCTTGTAAGACTACCAACTTATTCCCACTCTCATTGTTGTCACCCATTGGATATCCAGGTTCTTCATTACACCAAGGACTCCCGCTGCCTGGAAACCAAAGCCACTGCCATCTTTTTATGCAGAGCTGACTGGTCTCTACTCCATTCCAGAAAGATGAAAACAGAGCTGTTCCTCTGTATCCACTACTTCTGTAATGGGTGTGATCTGTTGCACCTCCTTGACTCCATCTCGCCCTGCCAAGCAGCTGAGTCAAGCACAACTGATCTGCAATGCTGGCAGATTCTGTTGCTTGCTACCTGCTGTCTCTTTGCAGTTTAAGTACAGCCCTGGTTGGAAACAGTGCAAATCCACTACCTACACTATATCTTCTGTCCGTTTCCTGGAGAGATGCAAATAGAGCTTTCTTCTGCTGCTGTACACGCCACTGCCTCCTCCCCCATTTTTTCTGCTGGCCTGCACTTCACCCCAAGTCACTTCTGGAAGCCAACCATTTCAAAACCCCATCTAATGTCTATACATTATTTCTAACATACCCCAAACCCTCCAAAACATCACTCCCCATATCACACATCCACCTCGGCATCATAACAAATATGTATACATAGAGAAACATTATTAAGAAATTCAAACTTTTTTCTTTTTTTTTTCATATTTTTTCCTCTAGGTTTTATTTTGGAGTTTTATCTTTGTTGTAAATAACTGATTTACAAATCATTACAGATCAAGGAAGTAATCAGAACGGATTCATTTGCTTAAATATACTGTCTGATTTATCTCATGTTCCACATGAGGGAGCTAGGTAATTTAAAAGGCTAAAAATGGGAGCTCCAGGAATGACTTTTGAAGGCCACATGTCTGGGAGTTTGGTTACTCTCATGCCATCCAGAAAAGGAAGAAAGTTTAGCCTCCTGGTAATATTAGAAAGACACCAGATACCAGCAGTTAAGACAACGTAAGGGAAGTAATATACAGTAATTATAACTGTATGTACAGTGGTTTAAGCTGTGCTGAATTTTGGGAGGAAAACTTTCAGTTTGTAAAGGAGACTATAAAGGCCTGAAATATTGTCCCAAGGGATCCTTTCTCTCTTTTATAATGATTTACTGCTCTACTCAATTGCTGCTTTAATCCCAATGACTGTATTTCTGTTCAGCCTTCCCCAACCAGCAATGTGGTCTCTGTGACTAGGATCAAAGTGCATTTTGTACTTAAAAAAGAGAGTAAAGCCTACCAGTTGGAGCTTTAAGATGTTCATTTATCCAATTAAAACATCAGATAGAGTTAGTTTTCGACTTACCAAAATTGAGCCCAAAATTTCTATTGCTAAGTGAGACATTTTTGTTAAGTGAGTTTTGCCCCATTTTGCAACCTTTCTTGCCACAGTTGTTAAGTGAGTCACTGCAATTGTTAAGTTAGTAACAGAGTTATTAAATGAATCTGGCTCTTCCCCACTGACTTTGCTTGTCAGGTTACAAAAGGTGATTACATGACACAGCAACTATCATAAATATCAGTCAATGGCCAAGCGTCTGACTTTTGATCACGTGACCATGGGGGTGCTGCAATGGTCGTAAGTGTGAAAAACGGTCATTACACCACTTTTTTCAGTGCCGCTGCAACATTGTAACTTCAAACGGTCACTAAATAAACTGTTGTAAGTCAAGGACTACCTGTACCAAATAATAAAGTGCTGAAAATATATTTGTGTGTGGAAGAGAGATGCAATTACAGGTAGTCCTCGACGCATGACCACAACTGATCCCAAAATTTCTATTGTTAAGTGAGAAATTGAGTTTTGTCTCATTTTACTACTTTCTTGCCACAGTTAAGTGAATCACTGCAGTTAATGTTAGTAACTTAACGGTTGTTAAGTGAATCTGGCTTTCCCATTGACTTTGTCAGAAGGCCGCAAAAGGGGATCATGTGACCTTGGGTCACAGCAATGTTCGTAAGTATGAACCAATTGCCAAGAATTTTGATCACATGATCATGGGGATGCTACAAAGGCTGCAACTGTGAAAAACGGTCATAAGTCACTTTTTTCAGTGCTGTTGTTAACTTTGAACGGTCACTAAATGAACTGTCGTAAGTCGAGGACTACCTGTATTCCCATTCTCTTGTATGCATCCCTGAGAAAGCCAAATTTGATGTATGAGGAAGAAAACATTTGAGGATGCATCTACCCTAACACTACTAATTTTAAGCATACCTCCCACTGCAGAACTTTATTAAAGAATTAGTGACATAAGAATAACAAAATGATTTATTCTAGTTTCCTCTTTGTTGAAGATCTTTATGTACAGAAACTGTAAAAAAATCTTTGCGCCTTTAAGAGCAGGCATACGTGCTGCTGAAATAAAGTTACGGGCACTGGAAAACAACTGAAGATTCAGTTTGCTGTGGTCAGGGAATGAGGCAGTTGGGAGAGTTCCTCCTCTCATCAAATATCTTTGATGACATCTTCAAGTTCTTCTTTTGTGTACATGTGGAACTTCTTCCCAGGTTGCACTGTTGCAAGCTGCAAGGACAGCAAAGGCCAGTTATAAATACTTATATTCACATTAGAAAGTAGCAGCCCTTGACATACAGATGATTGATTACTGCACATGAAACAGATACTACTATTCGACTATCTGAACAATTTTGGCTTGTAGATCTTTCCACCCTAAATACATTTCTAAAAACAAAGTCATTTCTAACATGTTCTAGTTCTTCAGAGAAAAGAAGAAATTACAAAAGCTCTTTGCTTAAGTTTAGCTTCATTAGGGTGAACAAGTATTTTTATCCACACTGCCCCATCAAAACATGAGTCTGGTACATACAAATTCCTCTTTGCTCCATAAAACACAAAGGAAAAGGAGAGCTGTGCAGTATATTCGCTGCACAAGCTGTTGCTGCCTCAAACAAGCTGATTTGTGATAGTCTGTGCCTAAACCAAAATATGCATGTTTCAGATATATGGTCCATATATGGAATAATAAGCTTGTTGTGGAAAGTAACCAAAATACAATTCCTCTGGGCAGAATTCAGTGGTGACTAAGAGTGGGAGCTAAAGGGTCTCCTTCATCAGCAGCCGAGATAAGACAAGGGAGGGAAGACTGGGAAGCACCAAGCTAGTGAAATAAATTGCACCGGGAGATTGTTCTTTACTACTGAGACCATCTTGGTATGGAACAGGCCCTGACACTATAATAGTGCACTGACTGAGAAAAGGCAAAAGAGGGAGGGAAGAAAATATGCTGGGGAGATTGGGGAGAGTGTGTGTGTGTGTGTTTTCATTTATCTTTTGCAAAAATACCATGCAGCGATGTCAGCATTACTGACTGAGGGAAGGTGAGGAATGAAAGACAGGGAAAGTACTAGACCAGGCACTGGGTTGATGGGAATGTTGACGCATTGGTAATTTAATGTTTAAAGATCATTATGGCAAGAAACAATCCAATATACAGATAATTGGGGGTGGGGGGGAGGAAGGGGAGGTGGTAGAAGGTATAGTACTGAAAAGGTTTGGTGCCTATCAAGAATCCACCCATAAGAATCCCTATAGCCCAAATATTCCATCTGCTATGTTCTATCAAAACACACATTTCTGTTTTGGAAAGGGGCCACTATGTTAAGCTTATGCTGAACAGGGTAAGCACAGCTTTTCAGTTCTAACTCCCTCGGCTTTAGTGATTTCCTGACACCTTTATGCAATTCACTTAACAATTTTTGTTGGTCTTAAGGCTACCCACAGTGGCTGCATTCAACATTGCATACATTCAATTTCCTAAAAACCATTGCAATAAAGCTACTTGGCAGCTTTATTGAAGTGGTTTTCCAATATATCCTTTGGGAAGGTTCTTTGACTTCCCAATTTAACCGTCAGCCTTGGCATTTCCTACTGATCTACTATCCAAGTTTGAATAAGATCTGATATGCTTTTTTCAAAAGAGCACGTAAAGTCACTAGATTCTGCCACAGCCTTGTTCCAAGCCTTCCATATGTTCTAGTTCCTGAGTTTCTCACCTTGGCCATGTTTTGATAACCTCAACCTTAATTCATCAAAAACAATTATATGGCATTTCTGATATCAAACCTGTCAATTCCAGCTGTTGGAGAACAGAAAGTTTTCTGTTTTTAAGTTAGGTAGTTGTCCACATTCCTATCTAATTGTCTAGTTAGTAGAACATTGAATTAGATGGAACTTGAGTCACCAGTGTAAGTTTTTAAGATTTTAAGTGCTTGATTTATTCACATCACATTAATTTTTGCTACTAGGGCAGTAAAGAACCTTTCCCATTGCCATGCAGATGTTAAGATGGGTCATTATTTCATTACAAAGATCTCAACACTCTAATCTCAGGAATATCAACACCGAAGCAGCAGAGCCAAATGTGGAACTTAACTCCTACAAATCTACCCCAAAATAATTGGGACATAATATGCAATCCATAGCAAATCTAAGCTACTTCAATATCTGTGCTGAAATTCACATAAGATGGACATTGATGGAAAACCTTTAATAAATGGATTGACATACCTCAATGTTAGTTGCATTCAGCTTTTCTTCCATAACTTGTTTTAGAATTATAAGGGACGACTTAATTGCCTCTTTCAGTGTCATTGACTGTAAAGAGAAATCATGAAACTTAAGGCTGATATGATAGGCACCAAGTGACTGTAGTTATCAGATTAATTGGATAATTTTCTTAAATTAAACAAATGCTTAAATATATGACATGTCTAAAACTGACTGGACAGTGTTCTTACTACACATGCTAGTCTAAACTGAATTTACATACAGTAAATCTCAATTGTTCGATGGAAAAGTATTCATAGAAATGTTTTTGCTACAGTTGGATGCAGTTCACCATTTGAAAATACTTTTAGGGCTGAGAACTGCAGGTTTCAGTCATTGACATTTCATAATTAACATGTTATAGTTATTTAAAGACAATACAAGCTCTTGTTTAGGCATGAGATTAAATTACTAATTTGACTTGTTAGTCAAGAAAGCAGATTTAATTTAAAATATCTCAACATTTCTTTTCATGGTATTTCTATAAAAGGTTCTACTCCTGTGAACTTCTCAGATCCAAAACCACCTGGAGCCTATAAATATGTTGAAAAAATATTCAAAATGCCATAGGTAACGACACTTTTTAAATTGCTCAAATACATTGATGAGAAACAAAGATAACCCAGGTGATTCTACGGTATTGAAGTTACAGCTATTTTAAAAGAGAACCAACCAACAGGATTTTGTGGATACTGCTACAATAAAAGCCACAGTCATTTTCTTCATCTCTCTTGCTTTCATCAAGGAGCTGCAATAAAGAGTAAGGCCAAATAAAATGGGCTTTCACCTTATGATAAACCTCCTGCAATGAGCTTTGTGCACCTTCTGAAGCTGATCCAATTGCTCTTGCATCACACTGTACAAAAGTCCCAGAAGGATCCATATGAAATCTACATGCGTAAATAAAAGATATGAAAATGAACAAACCAAGTGCCATGCAGATCACTTATAAAATCTGCAGTTTTATTCTGTGAGTTATATTTGACTAGGAACAGATTGTGTAGGTACACATGTGCGTATCATAATCAAACGCTTACATCCAACAAATTTGGGAGACTAGTAGGGATAGCCACAGTTTTACTAGATGGCTTCGAGCCAGAAAATATTGCATGGTGAATAGGATTTGCCTGGCTTGGCTTTGTTTTAAAGGAGAACCTGCCAAGAAGGCATCATATACCCACAGCCAGATGAGAAGAAATGCCTTCAATACAAAAAAAAAAGACGCTTTGGATTCAAATAAACTTTAGGATGTTTTTTTTGTTCTTTTAATAGCCACAAAAATATCACCTGTATTAAATTCTCCTTCTCTCTCTTTCTAGCTCTCTCTCCCCCCCCCCTCTTTCACTCACAATCAAATCAATTTCTACTTATTTGTTTTCTAAAAAACATAAGATTGAAGTCAGATTTGTCCTTTCATTTATGAAAATGGCCAAGATTGTGCTGCAGAAATTAGTTTTACACTTTTCTATAGCAAATCCCCCCTTGACTAAGCATATAGTGTGAATAAGCAAGTATCACTGCCCTTTCCTTCTTCTTCTAGAAGAGTCCTATGAATTTAATCTCCTTGCTATATTTTGCAGTTTTTAGATTTTTGAATCTTTCTTTAAGATTTAAGTTCCTATCCTATAGCTCATGCAATTGCTTGTACACCCATAATTCTACAAACTATGATTCTATTAAAGCTATCTATTGAAAAACAGGTTGCTGGGTATTTATCTAGCAGCTCAATGATTGGTCCACAAGCACATTAAACGAAGTGAATAAATATGAAGGCACAGAAAGCAGTAATATAATTGTGTGAACCAAAATCTCTATAGGCATAACTGAGTTCTCATTATAAAAATACAATGATGGTAAAAAAAAACGTTTAGAGATGGTTCAGAATTGAAATAAATTACCTTATTGTCTTGCAGCAATTTAATAAATCTCAGCAACTGATAAAATATTTTACAAACTATAACAGTTCATGTTCTTTAAAATACATCTTTACAGTACCATTTCTCATATGCTTGTTTTAATAAAGAACATTTTGTTGTTAAATAGTTATTGTCAACTATCATTTCCTCTTATCATGAAACTGTATTTCAATTACTGAAGAAGAAACTGAAGATAAGAGAGGAAAAAAGACAGCCTAAAGACGAAAGAAATCTGAGTTTATTAAAATGCAATGTATACTATTTAGAGTGTGCTATCTGTCAAATGTATTTTGTTTGTATAAGTAAATTTTGCTGGTTAATGACTACAAATATTTAAAAAATCTGCAGACGTAAAAGTTTAATGTTATTTTGCAATGTAAGATTATTTTTTTATTCATCTCCTTTTGGGAATGGCAATAGTGGAAGCTTTCCCTTCCTCATTCTCAAGCCTATCTTGCACTCTTAACTGAGTGCTTCCACTATGAAATTTAGGACAACTTTCTCCTTTAAAATGTGCTTAGAACTTTGAAGTGCTTCTAGTTACAAAGACGTTGGTTTCCAACGTGGGGCAATTTGATTTTTAATGGGGGTAATTGGAACTTTGTTTAAACCAAGTTAATGGCCTTTTAGGCTTCCTCTGCGTGAGTAGGAGTTCACTTTTTGAATAGTAAGAATTATATGTCGGTGGGGGGATCAGGATTTTAGAGATGCTTAGGTGGGGCATGGCCAAAAAAAGGTTGGGAACCACTGGACTAGACTGTCTTAAACACCACCTAAGGAATGCCTCAGAAGATTACAGATATTAGATTACCTTTGAGTCTGCCAGTTCTTCTGAAAACACCCAACCACAATAAAGGAAGCTTTCTCTTTATTTTCATTGACTTTTGCATTATCAGGTTTTATACATATACAGAAGTCATATACTGTACAAAGTCCCATTCAAACTGCTTTTGGGTATGTATCTATTAGAAGAATCATTGAATTTCTTGTTTTTCAACCTTAATGGTAGATATAAGGTTTTTGTGCCCTCATATCAAAATCAAATTTATCATATTTTTACACCTATGTGTCCTTGCAAACACTGAAAAATCTTTGGATTATAATTATTAACACAGCTTTCACTATGAAAATGTATACACCTCAAGAAAGTTTTGCTTTTTGGCCAGTATTTTTGTATCTTTAATAATGGAGATAGATACTAGCATAAGAGTGTTTGGCAGCTCCTAAAATATTGCATGTTAATTCATACAATTCATACACCCAATCCAGTCTTCATCTAATGGCATTCTCCTTGATTTCTAGTTTAGAATAGAAGGGGCGTTGGTTCTTACCTGATACGCTCTATCTCGTAGCCGTGGAGACAGCATCCATTAACTGGTTAACTCTGTCTATTATCCAATCAGGACTGAGTCTGCTAAATGATTACACACCTCCTCATTCCGTGACTTCCGCTTTTTTGATGAAGGCGTTGATGCAGACATGCGTGGTGCTCCCAACAGTCAAGAAACAAGCAGGACCAGGACAACTCCTCCTCCCTATGGAAAGTCTCCTCCTCCATAATAGGAAGAACCTGGAACTGTTCCTGGATCCTAGAGACACTGGACCCTCTATGAGATCTCTGCTGCATGGAAGCAGCAATGCCCTGCCTAATGGCTTCAGAAATCCAAGCCTGGGCTGCTTGGCCCCACCTGTTCCTCAGGTCCGAGGCCTGCAGCAGTTGGAGTGAATGTTGCTTCAGCCCTGGAACTTCTATGGACCTGGGCCTGAACCTCAATGGTCATGGGAGCCCCCAAATTTGGCGTGGAGCCAAAGGATTGCTCACTGTTGCCGAGCAAATCCCTTAAAGGTTGTACTATCCCTCTGAGGGAGAAGCCCCAGTAACAGATGCTGCAGGCACCCTCTCAGCAGGGAGAGGGGAGGGGGAAAGGGATCTAGTAGGAAGAACCCTCTTGCAATCCATGGGTCTGGTGGAAGAAGAACCCTGGGTTCGATCAATGCCCCCTTCAGTTACCCTGTGCCTGCTATGGCCCCTTTTCTCCTCCTTCTTAGCGGATTTTTGGGATCTAGAGGTTCTAGAGGAGGTTGGTGCCGCCTGGCGTTTGGCCGCTCTGGTGGTGGCTTCTGAGAGGCCCCTATCAGAAGAGGGAGATGGAGAGGAACTCCTCTCAGAAATGGCTCTCTGGCTGGAAGAACCCTCCGCCATCTTGAAATGACCACGAGGAGCTGGGAGGCACGAGGAAGCCCTCTAACCCCTTGAAGAGCAGATCCCAAAGCTCTAGAGGCAAGAAAGAACAGTCTCCAAAAGGGAGGGATACAGGAGAAAACTCTCTGTGACAAACCTCCACTAAAAGAAAAACCAGCCCAGGCAAAATAGCCACGAATGGGGTGGGGAATGGCGGCCGGAACGGAGCTAAAATGGCAACCGGAGCTAATAGCAAAATGCCGACTTCCTCCACGAGGTGCAGGCAGCCTTGGAGCTGGGCTCCCTCACTGCTAACGGCTATTGAGGAACTTCCAGGAGTCGAAAGACCCCCACCCCCTTTAAAGCCGACTCACAGGGCTCCATGCCTGCCTCCTGCGACTCGGCACCAACTCACTGCAGGAATGCAGCTTCTCGCTCCCCCCAATCAGCTGATAGTCGCACTCTAGCGCTGCGGAGCAAAGCTCGTGGGCGCAATCAATCACGCTGCAGGCAGATAACACTTTCAGTCAAATTCCAGCGTGTTCCCAGGTCAGCATGGCAGAAAAGCCTCTCTTGCACTCTGCCTTGCTAGAAACTGCTGGCCGGCAGCCTAGCTGCTGCAAAGGCAGCCCTCGGCGGTTTCAGGTAAGCAAAAACTTTTTAAAAAGACAGTACACTATTAAATAGCATAGGAAAACAGCATTCAAAAACAGGAGCTCTTTAAACCACGTCTTGTCCAAGATCAGACTGAGTCTAAAAAGCGGAAGTCACGGGATGAGGTGTGTAATTATTTAGCAGACTCAGACCTGATTAGATAATAGACAGAGTTAACCCATTAATGAATGCTGTCTCCACTAGCCAGAGATTAACAGAGTTGGAAGGGACCGTGTAGATCTAGTGCAACTCCCTGCTCAAACAGGAGAGACTATGCCATTTCTGACAGATGGTTATCCAGTCTTTTCTTGAAAGCTTCCAGTGATGAAACACCTACAACTTCTGAAGGCAAGCTGTTCCATTGGTAGATTGTTCTCACTGTCAGGTTGATTATGTAGAACTCTATGGTACTCTATCTTCTAACTCAGCAGTGATAAGTAGCCTGGATTTAAACACATAAATAATGAGAGTGAAGAAACAAAACCCAACTTACAGTTGAGGTCCTTTTTCATCGACTCCTCCAAAGAGTAATGCCACACCAAATGGCCTTGACTAGAATGAAATCATAGAAGGATTAGGCATTTAATGATCTAGTAACTGAAGAGTACAATTGTTAACAATGGACATTTAACAATAATTGGCATACATACCATTGCGCCTGGATCAGCATCTTCTTCTCCAAACTGTAACGCTAAGTTGGATACAGCTTGTGTCACACTTTCCACAGTCATGGTTTCATTGTATGTAAACCAGTGATTCTGAGATGATAAAAAGAGACATCTATATCTCTTTTCATAAAAGATATATTTCTTCGATATACAATCTGCATCCAAATAAACTTAAGCCAAAATTACAACCATAAGAAGAAATGCACAAAAGATTACCTACCATGCAAACCAACTGCAATATAGTATGAAGAATGCACAATAAGAGGTAAGATTTTAATGATTCATGGCTAATTTGTTATTCCTTTTAGAATAGATATGTGCTATGAATAACACTGTCCATATTTTCTATTCAATCTTAGTTAAAGTTCTTTTAAATGCTTCAAACCACATGGGAAGCATTCTACCATGAGCAGTTCCTATGCAGACTGCAGTTTATTACATGAAAGGAACTAATCTCACAATCACAGAATCAATATTCCATAGTTGAGTAGCTTAAATATTTTGCCATCTGTGTAGAAACCACTCACAGAAAAATGATTTACGTGCTGTTAAGGGTGATTTGAAGGAGCTCCTTGATCCAAAAAATGTTAACTTGCAAAGATTATGGAAATCATTCACTGAAACACATTTTCAATTTAACAACACATCCATAGCAAGCAGTCCTGACAATTATGAAGTTAAAGATTGATTATTTCAAAAACAGTTTTACCTGTGCCCTAAAATGTACCTATTCCCTAAGTTATACATGTTCTTTTTCTTTATTGGATAGAGAATGTAAAAAGAGAAATAAGACTATTAAAATGTTGTCAAACTCAGTTCGAAGAGAGCAATCCTAAAGCCATGATAGTAGAGCATATTCTGACATCAGTTTCTTCTAATATTCATGTAATTTAAATAGTTAGTGACCAAAAAAAATCCAGTATGGAATCTTATTTTCACCTTTTCATATCCATCTTGAATTTTGCATATTCTTTTCACATAAAATTTAATTTGTAATTCTTTTCTGCAGTTCTGCTGCCATGTTTGTTTTAAGACTGAGTGAATAACTAATTTTCTAAAATAAAAAAAAGTGGGAGAAAAAAAGCAAGATGCACAAAGATCAGTATTTGAGTTTTACCTGTGTCTCAACTCTTGCTTTGTCAATTAATGTCTTTGCATCAGCTATCAAGCCACTCATTGCACAACCTGAAAAAAGGGAGATACAAATTAAAAAGTATCAGCCTCAACACTGATTCCTATGAGACATCAAAGATTGACTCATGAACATTGAAATAAATAATGTGTTTTTAAACATCCATCCACATGCATATTGATACTCTTAAAAATTGTAGAAGTTGAAAGTCAAATGTGTTCATAAACAAAGTCCATGCACTTGCATGTGAAAGAAAGCAGGTCAAGTGATATAAGGTATTGATACCTTACAATGTTTGTCAGTTATACTTATTTGTTAATTAACTTTGTTAGACAATACCATTGTTCACGGCTATATTAAATAGTTTACATTGATGTTAAACACAGAGAAAGGTAGATATAAATGAACTCTAGCTCCAGTTCTCATCAGAGGTGTGTATGTGATTATATTAAAAAGATGGCCTCATGTACAGAGGACAGGCTAACGTTAGAGGTCAATCAATGAGCTTCCAACAGAGGAATTGGCTGGGGATCAAGAGCACACATTGCAATTCCCAGCTCTCCAATTTCTATATTTGGAGACAAACTTTTATTAGAGAGGTCATATAGTAGCAAGTTGCTTCTGATTTCTACATCTGATTCTATATTGTGCTGATTTTGAACACAGAAACCCAATGATCATTACTAGTAAATATGAATTTCATACCAAAGGAAATTTACGTATAAGCTCATAGTTTAGGAATTAGAAGACCACCAAAGAAAGGATTTTAATCATATCCATATTGCAATTACAATGCAGAATTTTCTTAAGAATTAGCTTTCATTCTTACCTATATGACAATCAATTTCTACAATTTTCTCAATACTGCTTGGCTCCATAAGTGGGGAAGTAATCCTCTTCTCCACAGCCAGGCAAACTCCTTCTGATGTCTGGATTCCAATTGCTGTGGAACCAAGCTAACAAAAATAATAATAAACCATTTTTAACCTTTTTAAAGAACTGTTAATTTGCTTAATGCAATCTAAGAAATACTCAGCACATACAGTCTATGATAGTCAGATGCAGAATTTCAGAAGAGTATTAAACAATAGGATGTAAGCTGGGTGCAACCAAAACCCAGAATGCAAACATGAAATGGAAAATTTAGAGCATATTTTCATTTAAACAGATATGTCATGTCTGAACTTGCTGTATTTTGATTCTAGACTTTCATAGAAGTTCTTAAGCCTGTTTCTATAAGGACACATGTGCAATAACAGATATGTTGTGGGAAATAATGTCAAAACCCTCTCAACTCCCCCACCATTATGTTTATATAAAATAAGGAGAAAGGGCAGCTTTGGAGAGGAAACATTTAAATCAATGGTCAATGTTTTGTCCTTAAACTGCAGGTGTCCTAATAATTGTACCATCATTGATTAACCTTATCATGGACTGAGGATGAGGGAGAAGAACTTTTTACCATTCATTCACTGTTACTAGTCTCTCATCTTAAGTCAATATGTAACATTTGACAAACTGCACTAACTACACCAATCGATCTAGGGGTGTCTAGGACAACCAAGAAGAGCCGAGGTGGCGCAGCGGTTAGAGGCCACTTTAGCTGATACTGATCCGCAGGTCAGCAGTTCAAATCTCACCGGCTCAAGGTTGACTCAGCCTTCCATCCTTCCGAGGTAGGTAAAATGAGGACCCAGATTGTTGGGGGCAATGTAAATATACATTGCTTACTGGTGTAAACCGCTTAGAGAGTGCTTGCACTGTGAGGCGGTATATAAATCTCACAAATAAATAAATAAATAATAAACTCAGTGCAGCCAGCTTGGAACAGCCAGCTCGCCAAGTCACAGATAACTTCACACAGCCAACTCGCCGCAGGGACAATTTGCCCTGGTGACGGGAGGGAGACCCATGTGAGCAGGCAGACAGGTGGGTAGAACGGTGGCTTCCCACTGGAGAGACAGCCGGGTGGGCAGGCGAGCAACTGAGTGGGGAGAGTGCAGAACAGTGTCAGCAACTAGCATATCCAATTTCCACACACACTGCTGTCACCATGCTGAGCTCTGGGCTGTTTAGCCTGTTCAGCAATGATGGCGGAGTTCAGGCCGTTTGGTGGTGTGCTGGGTGGATAGCATTTGGGTGTGTCCCATTTTCACACCACCACCACTGCCATGCTGAGTTCCAGGGGTTTGCTACAGCGATGGCAGGAGATGTGAAAATGGGATGCCCCTACCCACCATTGCTTCCCCAATGCACTGCTGCCAACATCTTGGGCCTCTTCAGCCTGGAGCTTGGCAGTAGTGGTGCCAGCAGCGGTGGGGTGTGTAGAAATGGGATGCCCCCGGCCGCTGTTGCCACTCTGCACACCTGCTCACTCGCCCAACCACCGAGCTCTCCCTCCAGCCATCTGTGGCGAGTTGTCCCCGCAGTGAGTTGACTGTGTGGAGTTATCCTGCTGGGCCCGTGTGGCAGTGAATTGGCCGAGGTGACTTGGCAGTGATGAATCAGCTGCACCAAACTGGTCCCATTCCATGATCTGGTATATCAATTCTTTTTTAATATGTACAATAAATCCTGTCAAGCCCTTATATGATTATAATCCCATTTAATCCCTGTTATTTTTTTTAATATTAAACTCAATTATCTTCAAATCAATAAGAATCTGGCTTGGCTCTGAAAAAGGCCCTATAGCACAGATACAAAGTATTTTAAAATAAACATATTTTTAAATATTTATGAATAGCATGCATTAGTTTAGATAATTATGACTCTGAAACAACAGATAAGATACTCATAATACCAGGTATGAATAGTCAAGCATGTTTGCCATCAATTTTTCAGAGACACACGCAGCTCTAACAAGGAACTACCTACATATCCTTATTAATGAAAGTTGATGAGTCAATGCTTAGTATACTGAGCTCCCCACCCCCTTTTTTTAGTGATATGTAGGGGTCTACAATTCTAACAGACTAGCCAACTCAAAACATTGTGCATGACCAGGTTCTACTCCAACCCAAGCTTTCTGGCAATAAAAGTAGATCAGGACATAACTTTCCTGCTAATCCACAGGCATTTTTCAAGTGGTTTAAAACATCATCACTCTTCAATCTGCTACATTTGGCCCGTTATAATAGGAGAAGCTTTTGGGAAAGTCTAATGGAATGCTTACAGAGTAAGTCTACTAATTGTTCATGTGCCACTATGAAGGTTCAGAATAAGGAAAGCTGAATTTAATTCTATTCGGTGTAAAATAATAGTGCTGTCACCATGCCAAAAGTAATAACCACAGGTAGTCCATTGTGATTGTAGTCGACTTACAACCACAATTG
This sequence comes from Diadophis punctatus similis, assembly GCA_023053685.1. Taxonomy (NCBI): domain Eukaryota; kingdom Metazoa; phylum Chordata; class Lepidosauria; order Squamata; family Dipsadidae; genus Diadophis; species Diadophis punctatus. The sequence goes on from JALIGW010000003.1 coordinate 46,431,166, forward strand.
GGACCAGAATTTCCATTGCTAGGTAAAACAGTTGTTAAGTGAGCCAGGCCTGATTTCATGACTTTTTTCCAGTGTTGTTAAGTGAATCATATATTTATTAAATAAATCTGGCTTCCCCCACTGTCTCTGCTTGTCAGAAGCCACCTGGGAAGATCATAAATGATTATCACATGACCCCAGGATGTTGCAACTGGTCTAAATACATGCCAGTTATCAAGTGCCCAAATTTTTATGATGTGACATGGAGATGCTTTGACAGAACAAGCAGCAAGAAAAGGAAACTATGTAATATACTGAAAAGATAACATTTCCTCTGGCCATAGGAACCCTTGCAAGAATTTCAAAGCTATAGTTACTATTATCCCATCTTCATAATGATACTATTATCCCATCTTTAAAACATTTCTTCTGAATTATGAAGCTCGGGTTATGTATAAAGCAATCCCTCTTGATATTTCCCCTTACAACCATAAAATAAGCTGCACTGTTTGGCCTAAAGCAGTGTTTCTCAAATACTGGGGTGCCCCCCCTGGGGGGGTGCAGAGCGATGCCAGGAGGGGTGCATGTGACCCTGGGGAACATGTGTGGTCCCTCTCGATTGATTCCCCCGGACAGGGAGTGTTTTCCCGGTTGCACACTGCTCCAAGCCCAGAAGAGAAGGCGGCCAGGCGGGGCGGCTGCATGGTTCTTGTTGTTCTTGGTAGGCGCCACGGTAGCCATGAACGGCGTGACAAACCTGCTGCTGGACAAGCTGGGCGAAAGCTTCGAACAGCACCCTAAAGCCTCCTTCCACACCATTTGCTGTGAGTGCCCAGCAGAGGCGATGCTTATGGGCCAGGCCAGCGACCCCAAAACATCGGCTTGATTAAACTGGTCTGGCCCCATGTCAAAAGAGGGCCCTAACCACGGTAGCTTATGCCTGCCTAACTGAAAACAGGCTCCACTGAGTTCAGTGTGACTTACTCCCAGGTAAGTGGGTAGAGCAGCCTTCCCCAGCCAATAGTTTGCTTGCAGCTTATAATAAATAAATAATAAATATTAACACTAAAATTCCATTGGGGCCCAGATCGGAGAGTTGGGGGCGTGCGAAATGTTTACTTCTTCCTGGGGGGGGGGGGGGGAGGAACAGAAAATAATTGAGAAGCACTGGCCTAAAGTCACACAGTGAACTCTGTGGTTTAGTAACAACATAAACCTATATCACAGTAATCCTAGTCTGCACTGTAATCACTACAACAATAGTGGTTCTCAATGCAATATACCTTGATGTTCCTGTTGCTGCATACTAAATTGCTTAGTGAAATCATGCTACATAATCAAATTGGATAATGGATTTTCTCTTTCTTTCAGTAACCATACCATGTTTAGATATAATGAAGAAATAGCTTATTCTTACGAAGCTGAATTCAAAATATTGTGTACGAAATGCTACACCAACTGATTCCTGAGAATTTTCCAACAAGACCCATCACATTATCCCAGTTATTTACATTAACATTTTACAGAAATTGGATGCAACTGGGTAAGTTAAAGAATACAACATGCAACACACTGCCAATCTCAACCAATTATTATGACTGGGCAAAAGCTATCACAGCGTTACTTCAAAGAAAGTATAGAAGAATTGGATAGCATTGCTCAAACACTATTCTCAATCTTCATTCACTGTTCTGAGATTCCCCCATTCCAGTCCATCCAGTTCTACGAAGTAGCTCAAGGTACTCTTTGCACAATAATTTCAAATGTACCTTGATAGCTTCAATGGCATATTCCACTTGGAATAATCTTCCTTCTGGTGAAAAAGTGTTCACGCCTCTGCAAAGGAAAGAATCAAGAGTCACACTGAACATTTACTAGAATTTAGATTTTTGAATCAGACTTAAGCACAGCTTGATTTCAAATAAAGACTGAAAGACAAAGTATTTTTTTACCTGAACTAGACTTGTTGCAAATATCCAACAAGGGTGTTTTCAGAGAGAGAAATTCATGAAAGATACAACAGCTTCCACACGTGGCAACTATATATTATGTATAATAGCAGATATTAAATCTTCATATGTTAAATATCTTAACTTTTCTAGCAAAAAAATCCCCACCAATATAGGGAAAAAATCTCACTTTTCCCAAATAGGCAGCATTCTATTTAGCAGTTTAGTTTTAAACTCCAAACTGCTCAGAAATTTATCATTTCCCAAAGAATGTGAAGATATCTCAATTTTAACAAGTTTGTTAATTCAACAACTCCCTTGAAACAAAACAGTGACAGTAGAGATTGAGAGTTTATGATATTGCAAAATGTGAGAAAAAAAACTAAATGTATGAAATGATTTATGAAAGTCGCCACCAAATTAAACTTTTTCTTCTTAATAAATATCACAACATATTGCCAAAAATACTTGGCAAAGTTTATTCGGCTATCGTGTATTGGTTTGTACAAGTAACATTCTAAAAATATATCTGTGCATAGTAAATTTTTCTACGATGTGCTTTATCCAACAATGAAGTATTACAGTACTTGATTTCAGTCAGCTGGTCCAATCGCTGATAAGCATAACCGAAAGCAAAAGTTTGAGGATCATCATTATGACTAAGGAACTAATTTCACAACACAAATTAGGCCCAGTCTGCTGCGAATAAAAATACTTCGATGAATTACCTCTAGCAAAAGTATTCAAAGGGATCGGGATAGTCTGATTTCTGATTAATAAACTTGAAAAATGTCACAATCCCTTCTATTTTCTTTTACACAATAATGAGCAGGCATAGTTAAGGCAAATCTAAAATCTGTTTTTTTTTTAAAAAGCACCCTACAAAGAACGAGCAAACTGAAATTAAGTACTCAGAATAAATGTCAACTTTTTTTGAAGCATTGTTTCAAATACACATAAAATGTCTTTATAGCCAGAGTGCTTAAATTTTGCAGTTCGGTTTACGTAAAGCTGCTTTTTCCGCCGCCGAAAAGCTTTTGCGGGACACCCAGTGCCGGGAAATTTCGGTTTCTAATGTGAGGAGCGCTTTACGCTCCAAAGTTTAAGACCTTTCCTTTTTCTTTCCCCCACGCAGGCAAAACTGCTCTCCGTTCCCAGGCATGGAGGCACGAGGTCCGACCGAAGCGCTTCCTTTTCGAAGAAAGAAGCAAAAAGCACCCATGCCTCCACTCTTAAAGAGATCCTCGAGGAGAGGCCGGCAAGCTGGAGGAGGGAGGTCGCTTCAACTCCTTCCGAAAGCCTTTGGACGAGTCGGTCGGAAAGGCAGGCCGCTGCAGTGACTCAGCCCCGGCCAAAGCAGGCCGCGCTTCCGCTCGTCCTGGCTGCACTTACCTGTCGTACTCGGAGCGAGTGAGGAACATGCTGGCAACAGCAGCCGCAGCAGCACCAGGAAAGAAAGGATGCGCGCGCCGGACGCGGAGCTTTCGCGTTCGAGCCTCGACTTTTAGTCCGGAGACGGCTATGGCCCTGTCAGCTCAAGCACCCGGTTTCAGCCACCACTCCACACACCGCGCATGCGTGAATCTCGACGGCGTAACGCCTCGCGTGCTTACCAGCCAATAGAGCTCCGAAGCGGGAGCTTACAATGCCATCGTGCAATTGGCCCTGGGAAGGTTCGTACCAAGCCGGGATTGGCTAACGGTTGCCATGGTCTACGGGGGAAATATCAATCCCGCCCTTCAGATTTGAGAACCAACCAAGAGGTTACGGGGGGGGGGGGGGGGGATACGATGTGGTCGTTCTGTTTCTCCGGGAGTCGATCGTAGCGTTTTTCCCATCCTCATGTCTCTGTGTTATGACACAGTACTCCATTATTTTGCTACATAAATAATTTAAGTGTTAAACATTAACAGTTATTAGGGGCAAACGTATATTGAACTAAAAACGTGCGGTGATTTTTACCTAAAATTGTCCATAAGCGGTAGCGATACTAAAGCATGAAACCTGGACCAGCTCATGATTTTTATTATTTAGGTACCACCAGTCCTATACTATCTGCTCTCGCCTGGTATCACGCTGTTACCAATTCACCGTTTTGAGATTCAATATTCAAGTGAGATCTTGGGGCAAAGGACAACGATCCGCTTATCAGGAAGACTCTGAAAATACCCAGCGTCATTTATAGGTGGGGGAAAAGACCAATACGTTCAAAGTATTAATGAGCTATGCCCCAGGACTGAAGCAGCCTATAATTGTGGTTAAAGGGCAATGCCGCGTTTCATCCCTTCAAAACAAAAATATGGTTTGTATGGTTTCAATTCATGTTATATGAAGGCACCATTGTGATTTATTAAATGGTAGTTAATGGCTTAAATCAAGATAATGAGACAAGCAGTACTTGGTGTTCTGGTGTGTCAAAGCAATTGACTGAAGAAGGGACTGTGTGGGTGCTGTAAAGCACAAAGAACTACACGTAATCCTTCATGACCATAGTTGGGATTGGCAGTTTGGCCACTAAATGAAGTGGTTCTTAAGTGAAGCCATGACTGCTTTTTTGATCTTATTTCATCTTTCCTTTGCTTTACAGACCAATGTGACTGCAAACAGTTGCTAAACAAGGCAGTTGCTAATAAAGACGACCTGTGCAGAAGCTACCTCCAAAATAAAAGTCTGAAAGGTGACATCCCAATGAGAAAAGCAATAGTAAAATAAACAGTTGTCACCCCAAAATATTACTGACCAAATTTTGCATGTTTCCATATATTTCGGCTGTGCCTGTCAAAAGACACCAAACTGAGTATGCAGTGGGGAAGCTCTTGTTTTCGATCAGATAAGCCCTTTCCTGAATCTCACTACTTACCTTCCAAAATCCCATGCACCAAACACTCCTCTTATTTTCTTAGAAGTGATAAAATTGTTAACTCCCTCTTTAAAATATATCCTGCTGTTTTAAAAAACAAAGGGAAAGGGAAAGAGGCTGGTGTTGAAGTATACAGCAAAGTGGTCCCTGGTAATCACTCCTATGCTCTACTGTCTAAACAAAATTCTAGTTGCAGGCTTCAGACATTTGTGTAGACCTTTAATGCAGGGTTGTTTTTTAGATTAATAGGCATGAGGTCGAATTATGGAATGTGTTGGGAAGTACTCATGGGCAAGGTAGATGAAACTGCGGTGGGGGGGAATCAAAATTAGACATTTTTATAGCAAAAGTATTTTTATTAAATCTCACTTAAAAGGTGTTTTTTTACCTTTCCCGCATTCATTCATAAAACCCAAGATGTGTACTTCACCTTGTAACTGAGAAGGGACATGGAAGCCAAATAAAAGCTTTGGGCTGAACACTGTATAACCTTTACATACCGGTAGGTAGCCAGAAACAAGCTACCCTGCTTGTTGACCATGCATGCTCTCTTGTTCTTTTTTGCAGTCCTTGGAGCGCATTTGCAGCACTCAATTTGGTTGTGAGAATGTCAAAAATCAGCAGGAAGCAGGGAGAAAAAAAGGTGTTTTCATAAGCTTAATACATCAGTGAAAGTATAAGTCCCACAAATCTCTCCAGATGGCAGGAAATTGACTAAAACCTCCACCCTCTGCCTTCTGTAATGGTATTACATCATGGCTTTGCTGACAGCTATGCTTGGCTGCCAAGAATACTAATACAAAATAGACCTCAGCAGCAGAAAACTACTGACCTCTGATGCTAGGGTATTATGGACAATATTGAGGCCTCACTAATAAGGGTCCTACATTTCACAATAGCGCATTGGATGGGTCAAAAAATAACTAGGTAAAATATTCACTACTGCTTGCTTAAAAAGACTAGCTGAAGATGGCCAAGGCTTGAATTGGAGAGGTATCATTTGAAATTGTAGGTATTTTGATTCAGGAACATCTTTTTGTAAAATCCATGTATCCATATTTCTGTGAATGTTTATTATCGTAATTAGATTTATATACTGCTATTCACCCATATTCCTATTTTCCCTATAACAATGATACAAGATAGGGTGGCAGAAAGAAAATGATGGGTCCAGGTGGTGAGAAAAGGCCAAGGATTAGAGACTAGATTCACATAGTAATAATGGTTAGTTGACAAGCCACCCCTGGAAGAATTTAAGTTAGTTATGAAGTTTAAAAAAACTATTTTGGTTTAGCAAATTGTACAAATCTGATTTGTGTAGGTATATTTCCAGGATATCATCAATACTATACACTTAGGAACTGCACCTGTTTGAGGATTTTTCCAGAGAACAATTCCTAGCATTACCTTTTGAAAAGAATGTGAAACTATTGTGCCTTTTCTTCTTTAATGGAGGGGGAGAAGCAGAAGAAGTGATGGGAAAAGCAAGCGGTTCATAAATGGAAAATAATATGATCAAGTTCTTTTATACAACTCTGTGTTTGATGTAATGTGACTGTACAGTAAAAAAAAGTGTCACGTGGGAGCATCCCCTGTCGTTGGAATAAAATGATTTCACCTGCCATCAAGCTACATTTTGGAAACAACTGCTTTGTAGCCTACTAGTATGGATATTTGTTGAGTATCAAAACTTACATTCAGCATGACTTACTACCAAGGAAGTACATAACCATTATCATAGACCTCTTCCTTGAACATTTTGGAATTGTGCTGGCCAAAGGATAGTATATTTTCTATTAATCTCGTTTCTACTATTTTGAAATCCGAACAACTTCAAGTTCAGGTTCATAATGCTCTCAGATCTTTCTTGTAGTACAGACATGTTTGTGTCGTTTGTATGGTCCCTGCAAGAGGCACATTGAACTATTTGATCAATGTTTTGCATAGGTTATCTTCCTACAAGGACTACATGGAGGCCATTTTGCAAAACTTAAAACAAACTATTTTTATGCAGGCATTAATTTCATGGCTCTAGTTCCCTAAATATAGGAGGAATGCTGAGCCAGCCATAAGTAGAGTAGGTCTAGGGGACTCTGTTCTATCACATAAGGAAATATATTGGAGGTGTAAAGCTCAAGGCTTAAATGGTGATTTAAAAGAAGGCGATTCACAAGTGAGTTTCAGGTTACATCACATAGATGTCTATAATAAAATCTTATGCTGGTGATTGCATCTAGCAAACATTTAATTTTGTGCATTAAGAAAAAGCCAAACACTGTTTTCAGAAAGTCCCATGCTATATGTCCTTATTTTTTCTCAGAAAATAAGATTGCCCTGGAAAATATGTAAAATTTAAGCAGTATCATCTTTTTTTGAGATATATAGTAATTGTCCAAGAAATTGTAATACATTTTGGCTTTAAATACCCAGAATTGTTTAGCATAGACCAGGGCTGTCAAAATCCCGGCCCAGGGGCTGGATGCATCACATGCTAGCCATGCCCATGCCCAGTTTAGCAAAGGGGGAAAAAGTCCCAATACGTCACGTGATGACGCCGTGATGACGTGACTTTGACACCCCTGGCATAGACGGATGCAATCTTACTCACATTTCCTTACTTTTCAAAGTTGCTCTTTCCTCAGGTTACAAATAACCCTCCAAAGAAATATACCAGCAAGGAATAAAAGGTAGGATTTTGGCTTTGATTTTGTTATTAGCATGCTTAACATCCAAGCAAGCATCTTTTAACCATCATTATCTGTTGACCTGCACAACAATTGGGCTATAATTCACATGATTTCCATCCAGCATACAGATCAGCCATTCTAGCTGGCAGATAATACAAGTTCTAGTCAAATGCATAGAAGTCCCTAGATAGAGAAGAATGCAATGAGGCAAGCAATTGTTCTTGTGCCTCAGATGCTTATGTGAACAGGAGTACTGTACAATGAGGAAAAAAAGAAATTCTTAACTAAGCTTTTTCAAATAAAAGCATCTTTTGTGCAACAGTCTCACATATTTCTTTTTCATTAGAAAAATAAACGTTATGATAGTGTACAGTTGAAATTCAAATCACAATTTTCTCATTAACATCTGTAAATTTGCTGTATTTAAGAATCTACACCAAGAAAGCAACATTTAATTTTATTTCATATTTTTGCATTATTTAATGATACTTCATACATGTTACATCTCAACAATGAGAGTCTGGTGACTTCAGCTCTTTATTAGGTTACAGTGACAACTCAAGCAAATGCTGGGATCAGGGCAGGGGTTTAAATAGAGCGCTGGACTGGCAGAGAGCCAATCAGATTTTACCTGCTCAAGGTCCTGGTCGGACTGGAGTGAAGACTTCCCCCAGTTCCTCAAAACATAACAATACATGATTTAGAAAATAAACAATAACAGATGAAGGAGGAGAAAAGAGACCCTGAATGGCTTTCGAAATTAATTCTATAGATTTTTTAATTTATTTTTTTGTTTAAAACAGCACTTCCAGAATATTTTAATATTTGCAATAAAAAAGAAAACATAATTAGCATAACAAGATAAAGAAACAAGTGGCCAGTAAGAAATCATTGCTGCTTACCTAGGTTTGTAAATTCTTATTTATTTTAGTTAATATAAATTATGATAAAAATTAATGAGTAAACAAAAGCATATATTATTCCCCGCAGCAAGGAGAAGCAAAGATAGTCAAATTAATTCTTTTATCCAAATAAGAGAATATATTTAACTTTGTTTCTATTTGGAAATTGCTTCCAGATTTTGTGTTTGCGATGAAAAAAAATGAAACTTTGATTTTGTTTTTGCTAATTAGATAGGTTGTTTGTTATAAAAATGGCTAGTATATACTGCTGTGTAAAAGTAAAAAGTTGAGGTTTTAATGTAACCTTCTACTGTGCTAAAAGAGTTGGAAGTTGGTGCCTTTTTCTTTCCTTTTCCCCTCTATACACCATATTTTCCCTCCCCCTCGTCCTAGTTTTCTATTACTATTTGAATTTCTCTTTGTATTTTATATTTTGATAAACTTATAAAAATGTGAAACCAAGGGGGGAAAAGTAAATTCTTATTTAACTTCCATAGATTAAAATCAAAGAATATAATAACAATCTTTGAGTCACCCTATCCATTATCCTATTAATGTTCTTTATCCATCAAAACAGGACACAGCATTCTGACTTTACCATTATGTCACTATTCTGCTAGAATGTATTTTAACCATGAGAGCAGAGTAGACAAGTGCTGTAGTCAACATACAATCTGAAAGTCTTTTGTCTTGTCTCTACAGCAACCTCTACAGCTGAAATAAACTGGCATAAACAAGCATGGCCTGTTCTCAACTTCCAGTTATTGTTTAAAAGCATTAAGTGCACAGAGTACATTTATTATATGGTAGATTAAAAATATAAAGAAATGAAATATCTAACTCTTATTATCTTGGCTATTTCCGTTGCTTTAGGTCAGGAGCAATGAATGAATTTTCCAGTAAGATAATAAGTAGTGCAAAATAGATCTAGAATAGATTGTAAACATATGAGTGACAACTAGATGGTAGCAAATAGTTGGAGCATCTCTTTGCTACAATCTAGTGGTAAAAACCCCTCTGTCCAGCTGGCTGATGAAAATGATGTCCCCATTCACAGGTACAGTATTTGGTAGAAACAATAGTCATGTCATAGACATTGTTATAATATCAGGGTATGTTTGATGTTGTTTGCCCTGCCTTGTCCCCTCTTATGGACACCCATACTTAATATTCATTATAATTACTATATCTGGCATTCCTCCAAAGCTGAAATAATCAGAACAGTATTACCAAACAATATGGGGCAAGAAGACTTTCTTAGGGGGAGGAGTTTTCTTTGGGAAAGTCCTATTTGGGGCTCAGTGTAGAGTGCAGAATTGTGTCCGAAAGATTCGAGGCTTGGTTTTTTTAACTTCACAAAAGTGATGGTCCTAACTCAGGAAGACCCCTTAGATGCAGGGTGGCTTTGGCCTTTTGGTGAGGACAGATGATCCTTTTGGATGAGGGAGAACCTACAGATCCCCACAAGAAGATAGGAAAGCCTTCGTAATGCCTGAAATAGAGTAACAACTGTGATTAATATGTGTGAACATAACCTTTGTTGTGTGGGGTCCACATGCTATTTTGTGTGTTGTGATTAGAGCATTTATATTTTATTATTATAATAATAGTAACAGAGTTGGAAGGGACCTTGGAGGTCTTCTAGTCCAACCCCCTGCTTAGGCAGGAAACCCTACTACACCATTTCAGACAAATGGTTATCCAACATCTTAAAAACTTCCAGTGTTGGAGCATTCACAACTTCTGGAGGCAAGTTGTTCCATTGACTAAATGTTCTAACTGTCAGGAAATTTCTCCTTAGTTCTAAGTTACTTCTCTCCTTGTTTAGTTTCCACCCATTGCTTCTTGTTCTACCCTCAGGTGCTTTGGAGAATAGTTTGACTCCCTCTTCTTTGTGGCAACCCCTGAGATATTGGAACACTGCTATCATGTCTCCCCTAGTCCATCTTTTCATTAAACTAGACATACCCAGTTCCTGCAACCGTTCTTCATATGTTTTAGCCTCCAGTCCCCTAATCATCTTTGTTGCTCTTCTCTGCACTCTTTCTAGAGTCTCAACATCTTTTTTACATCGTGGCATCAAGGAAAAGTAAAGGAAACTTCCCATATACTCTTCGAGTACATTCTCAGAATAGCTAACAATAACTTTTGAGGACCAAACTAAAATATTATCGCTAGCATCAGTATTGTAAAATAAATAATTAAATAATTTAAAGCAGCATGTGAGAAGAAAACAGATCCCAAAAAAGAACACTACTAGTCAGTTTCGAGATATCTGGAAAAATAAAAATAATAGCCAATCACGACTTAGTAGACCTCAGATATATCGGTTTTAATAGTTTTAATGATTTTAATAGAAGAAAATATGTATAGCTCAGGATTGAACTGTGAGGTTCTTGGTTGGTTTTGCAAATATTTCACTACCCAACTAGATAACATCATCAGTGCAAGCATTTGGGTAATGAAACACCTGCAGGCGAACAACCAAGCTCTGAGAGCACCAAGAACTCTACATTAGCTTTGCTCGTACATTACATTACATTAAGCACAACATTAAAGAAAATACGAAGACTTTTTTTTTAAAAAAAGAAATATTTCTTCGGGACTTAATAATTGCACAAATATATCATTGTATATCAGACCTGCATATGACATTGTATCTAAAGTGTTAGGAAATGTATCTGGTTTAAAACATAGCAAGTGACTTTTAACTGGCATAACATATAACATGAGTAAATGTTATGAGCTAAAAATAAGCTTCCAGACATAATTCAACTGTCTAGTTTTAATGTTTAAAGCCTGAATGGACAAGGTCCAGTATTTTATGAGCTCCGAATTTATCTTGCTTATTGAGACAGGATTATCCTTTGAATATTAATTTCCTGTGGACTAACTTTAACAAAGGCATTCCTAATGGAAACCTTCTCCATTATAATTTGGAGCCACTGCTGACCTTTAGGAAATTGCTTTGTTTTGGGGAACACTTTTTAAATCTTTGTTCAGTGTTGCATTTCATGACATTATGAAGTTAATTGCCAAAATGTCTGAAGTGCAGTCTTATGCTCAAGAGCCAGCTGAAAAACTATATAGATTGGGTAGAAACATCACTATCAGGGAAAACATAAATTATTATGGAGCCCACAGAATATCTCTGATATGCCAGAAAAACATTCCACTGTCAGTAAAAGGGTTACAAAGTGAAGGAACTGTGGTTAGGATAGGAGTGGGGATAACAAAGGGAAGAACCATGGTTATCCTATATCCTGTATTCTTCTAAAGCACCATCTACATCAGCTCTGGATCTGGAGCAAAAAAAAGTGATATTGCTATTAACTTCAACAGGATTTGGGGTTAAAAAAGTAATAATATCCACATTAATAATATTGCCTCGGCTGAATGTAAAGTAAGTTTTATCAAATACCAAGACATCACTATCCATATCTAAACCTCAAACGTAATTCCTTTGCAGATACTGTATTTGCCTTCATAAATTGTTTTGCATAGTCAGAATGAATCTGTAATGCTCAGTTTGTGATTGTAAAAGTTTACAGAGCTCTACTGCAGACTAAATCATGTCCTGTAAAGGTCTAATGCAGTGGTTCCCAACGTGGGGCCCACGCCCAATGTGGGGCAATTTTAATGGGAGCAATTGGAACCTTGTTTAAACCAAGTTAATGGCCTTTTAGGCTTCCTCCGTGTGAGTAGGAGTTCACTTTTTGAATAGTAAGAATTATATGTCATGGGGGGGGGGGCATCAGGATTTTAGAGATGCTTAGGTGGGGCATGGCCAAAAAAAGGTTGGGAACCACTGTTCTAATGGTTTCCTCTATGTTCACATCTCCTGGTTCATTTTAGCTATACATACTGTATATCATAACAGAGATTATCTTAATATGGGGCACCAGCAGCGGTGAAATCTACTTACCTTCCCTAACGGTTCGGAAGCGCGTGCTTTTTAATCGTCTGCGCATGCGCAGAAGGCTTTGCGCATGCGCAGAGGGTTAAAAAAATGATGACATCCGGGTGGGTGGGCGGAGCCTTGCGCTGCCGCAGGTACCAGTTCTCCAAACCACCGGCGGCCGCCATTACCGGTACACCCGAACCGGGCCGAACCGGCAGCATTTCACCCCTGGGCACCAGGCTCCGGCCTCTTACATGCCTTTACTGTTCTCAAAGTGAAATTCTATTGATGAGAACTATGAGATGCCGTGCAATCAAAGGAAGCACTTTTCACAAAGCATCTTCTGTCCAAAACATGTCCCACAGTTTCAGCATTCAAGTAGTTCTCATTTAGCAACTACAATTGTGACTGGCAACTTGGTCATTAAGCAAAGCAATCACTAAATGAAAATGAAAATGTTCTTATGATCTTACCTAACCTAACCCTAACCCTTTGCTTTGCTTTACAGAACTGCAAAAGTTGTAAATGCGAGGATTGGTCATAAAGCTACTTTTTCATCACCATCATAACTGCGAACAGTCACTAAACAAAGCAGTCACTACATTAGGACTTCCTGTATTGTTCATGCTTCTCTTTCTACAATAGAAATGAACTGCAATCCAATGCAAAATATTTGGGAATAAGGCCTACTGGACCCAACAAAAGCTTTTCAAGTATTTAACACTGGATTGTACTCATAGTGACTTTATGTGATGGAAGTGATGGAAATCTGTAAGAATAAGACTTATGAATTATTAAGTGTGAAGGCAGTCCAAATTTATTTAAAATGTTTTTATACTGTTCATCATGCCAAATTTAAGAGGAAGGAACAGTATAAAATACTAAAATAGGAAAGGGAGTCAATAAAACTTAGCAGACTACAGTAAACATTTTGGCTACCAGCTGAATTTCCAATGGAAATAATTCACAGGACAATATGACTCTTCATTGTGGAGGGCACACACCAATTAATGAAGGGATTGAAATAGGAAAAAATAAGTATTTAGACATTAAGTAATAAGCTATTTGAAGCAGGATCTAACTGTAAATGATCCTTGTGTAAACTACATGCCTAGGTTTGACAGGAAGAATTTAAGAATGGGAAATAACTGTCTTCCTATGTGTGGAAAAAGGATTAGAATTGTACATTTATACTACTAGAAAGCTTAGCAAGACAATCAAATTCATCCAAGCTCAATCGTTTACAATTGGATCTCCCCGTTTCTGGGGTGGGACACAAGAACATAATAAAATTAAAAACGCGTTCCTCAACTCCTGGCAGACAGCACCAGCACTCCTATTTTATATTAAATGGGAGAAAGGCATCTTCCCATCAACCAATCTGTGTTTGCAAGGATTATACTTTTAATTTTTCAAACAGCGTCGAAATGTGCCAAATGCTCGGTTAGAAGCCCGCATCCCTTCAAACTTAACACGCTTTTACTTGCATGAAAAGAAAGAAAACAACGCCCTTTGCCCCCCCCCCTTCTCCCTTACTGCATTGGCCAAGCTCTGCGCCCCCCCACCCCCACCCCCACAGCACTAAAATGCTTGAGACCGACGTCCCCTCCGCAGTCCCTTACTTACATCCTTAGCCGCCGCACAGCAGAGCGAGCGAGGCGCGTCCTGCCTTCCTCCGGAGAGCGAAAAGACGCCGGGCGCTTGGCCCGTCCGCCCCTTCGAAGAAGGAAGGCGGAGCCGGCGGCAGGGGAAGCACCGCCCTCAGCGGCTTCAGCCTAGGAGCCGAAGCGCGCGCAGGAGGCGAGCCCGCCCGCCGTGGCGTTGACGCGCCTCCCTCTTCTTTTTGCCGAGTTTGACAGGAGTTCCGACGGGGCTTTTTTCGCCGCAGGTCCTCGGAGGAGGGAGCAGCCGCTCACGCCGCCAACTCCTCGCCTGGATCTCAACCCCCCCCCCCGCCCACTCGCCAGAGAGGCAAGGAAGGCGACCTCGACCCGGCGACCAGCTCTCCTCGGAGCATGTCGGAATCCAGAGCCCATAGCACGGCGGCGGACAAGGAGTCTCCCAACCTGGTGGTAGGGCTCCTTTTGCTGGCCGTTTCCTCCCGCCTCTTGGTCTTACTTTCTTCTGTCTCTGACTGTCCCTCACTTTCTGACGCCCTTTCCTAATTCTCCCTCTTTCCCTCCCCCTTGCTTTCCCTCCTGGCTGACCTGAAATCCCTGCCCTTGTTTCTCTCCCCCCCCCTACTCTTTTTTGCTTTCCTTGCCAGGCCCAGCTGTTTGGGGGGCTGCGTTGGGGCCGCCTGGAGGAGCCCCTGGGATTCATTAAGGTGCTGGAGTGGGTAAGTTTGCTCTTTCGGTGTGCAACTTTTCTACTTTTGCCTTCTCCTCCCTCTCCCCCCCACCTCTCCCCACCCACAACCTGGTCCCCAACCTGGAAGGGAAGGATGACAGTGTGCTAAAACTGTTGCCTTGGTGAAGTTTCAAGGGGCCACACGAGGCAGGGAAATTGGACCTGGGTTGTGTGCTGGAGCCGGTTGAGCTGAAGGGGAGTGCCTTCTCGGGCAGTCCTTCTATGTGCAAAGGAGTCTGGATTTATGGACTTGGGGTATGTATTGGAAACAGTGGCGAGCTGCGCTCACATTTCACTCAGGCGGGTTTAACCTTTTTGGAGCTCTGATTCTGCACATACCACGCCTTAACTTGTCCCTGAGCTCTCAAATTCTCGCTCTTCTCAGCCTTCCCAAGAGGAGATTAGAAACTCTGGATTTATTTAGTTCACAGCAGAGACCCAGCGCCAGGAGACTCCACTCCAAAGGCTGTATTTTTCTGTGTCTCTTTTCACGGGAGAGGAGCATTTCGATTTCAGTTTGATCGCTAGGAACATTTTCAGATTTCTACCCATTTTAATGCAAAAGTCAGGGGAAAACTGAATAAGCCTTAAAGGACCCAAATTGACTTTCTATTTCTTAAAAAGAAAAAAAGAAAAAAGAAAAACCCACTTCCTTTTTTTTTTTTACAAAATCCTGTTTTATATTATAAACATCCAAATATAGCACTGTTATTGAGTAACATTCTGTACCACCATTTGTTCTATCTTTAGACAATAGTGGTATTATTTAAACGTGAAGAATACATTTTGTCAAAACCATATAGTTAATGATTCCAATCTGTGTAATTGCACAAAGCGTGTTCCATACAGGTTCAGACTCTGAAAAGAATCAGGGAGGAACTGAGTGATAAGGGGCGGAAAAACCTGAGCTAACAGCATTCTAAGTGTGCAGCAGATTTGGATGAGTTTAAACTTCTGTGAAAACACATTTCAAGTACTTTAAAGATAATGCAAGTGGGTCCCCTGGTAAATGGCAAGGACTTGTCTTTGCATGATGCATGGCTTGAGGACAGCAATATTTGCATTGCTATATGAAGATTTTGGTCATGGCAATTTTGTGCATTGAGTGACTGTTTAAAGCACTGGATCATGAGAATAATGTAGTTCTAAAGTCTAATGACGAATGGCACAAGTGGCCTTCCATTATACATCAAGACATTATTCTTCTTAGATATGCAATATAAGTAGCTGTTTGTGTCTTCTTTCATTGTTTCAAATGTGTGCATAGGGTCCTTTCACAGTCTGCAATTGACACTTCATATTTTTTATTATGCTGTGTTGCTGCCTGACAAGGTCTTTAGATTCACTAAGCATTTTCAGGTCTCTTTACACTTTTTTGCATTGTGATAAGACATTATATCAATCATCTCAAGAAGTTTCCATTTTAGAACATAGGCTAAAATTAGCAGATGTTTAAAAAAGCAAGAAAGTTCTAATGACAAAGCTCTCCTTAGTAAAAGTCATAGGGACTGTATCTTGAAAGGATTCTTTAGTCCTACCAGATTTGTTCATTTTATTCAATGATAATGTCTTAGCTTGGGAAGTGTTAACTACTGAAGAGCCAAAACCAGATTTTCAATGTTTTCTTGAGTACACAGAGGTATTTTTCATGATATGTGGCTGTACACACTGCTTGCAGGGGTACGGATAGTATTTTCTGAATACAGCATTTTCTTTTCTATATTGAAGTTTTTTCTCAATTATATGTTTCACATCTAGCAAAATATTTGAGAACCATGCTAGTTCTCTTTTTTCTATATAGATAGAAAACATAGAGTTCTCTCTAAATTCTTAGAAGTCAGCACTTAAACAGTTGCTTTGGGATAAGTCAGTACTGCTGAGAGTTTGAGCCTGATCTTTCCCCTGGTGCAGAAGTAGTGTGGAGTGCTGTCATTAGCTGTTATGTGAAATCTGGAATTGCAGATAGTAATTACAGATTTCATGGAGTACTGGAGCTCATGAAAGCAAAGTCAGTATTGGCTGCCAATAAACATTCCTGGATAAGCTTTATCAAATCAAGACACAGGTAGTCCTCCACTTACAATAGTTCATTTAGTGACAGTTGGAAGTTATGACTCGCGACCATTGCAGCATTCCCATGTGATCAACATTCAGAGGTTGGCAATCGATTCGTATTTATGACGGTTGCAGTGTCCTGGGGGTTATGTGATCACCTTTTTCAACCTCCTGCCAAGCAAAATCAATGGGGAAGCCAGATTCACTTACTAACTGGGTTAGTGACTTAACAACTGCAGCAATTCACTAAAACAACTGTGGCAAGAAAGATTGTAAAATGACCCAACACTCACTTAACAACTGCCTTGCTTAGCCACAGAAATTTTGGGCTCAATTGTGGTTGTAAGTCAAGGACTATCTCTACCTGGTTTATTAGGATAGGAAAAAAATGAGGGCCTGGCAGATACAGTAGCTTTTTTCTGAGCTTTTTATAGTACAGTATATTATAATTTTGTTGCAACTGTTACTTTTAGTCGATGCTAAACATCATGACAAAGCCTTTCTTTGACTCCTTTCGTTTGCCATCTTTCTTGTATCACTCGCATTTCCCTGCACTTATATAGACACAACTAATTCTGAAGGTCTTCAGTCACAGTGGTATTTAAGCAGCACATCTGCTAGCTTTCATCGGTTTTCCTAGCTGAGCTTATGGAAACCCATAGGGAGTACGGTGCAGACATTCATTATAATAGCTGAATAGTTGGATTTTGGTTAGTCCTGTTTTGGCTGGTTGTTAGTCTCAGCCAAGGGGTCTTCCAAACCAGGGGCCAGTGTCTGATTTAGGCTCTTTTGTTGTTGCTTTGTTGTTACGAAGTTGAACCCACCAAGGATGTCTTACCAGGTCTTGCATGACCCATATTGATGTATGTGCATATGTGTGAGAGAGTTGAGCCTAATGGGTAAATGAAACAGTTTTTTGTTCAACTGCCAAATCCCATTTTTCCCCTCATTCACATCTATCACAGTGCTTGCAAAATCCTCTTGATTTAGCTTTTCTTGATATCCAATGCGTCGTTATATATGGTCCAAATCAAAACCGACAATTTTCATTAGCTGAAACTTCTTGCATTCTCTAACCTATGCAAAGGGAGATAAGCTAGGCCCGTGATGGCGAACCTATGGCACGGGTGCCACAAGTGGCACGCGGAGCCATATCGGTGGGCACGCGAGCTCAGGTCTGGCACGCATGTGCGCACCGGCCGGCTGATTTTTGGGCCTTCTGGGCCCACTGAAAGTCAGGAAACAGGCTGTTTCCAGCCTCCAGAGGGGGTGGGGAAGGCCGTTTTCACCCTTCCCAGGCTCTTAGAAAGGCTCTGGAGCCTGGAGAGAGCGAAAAATGGGCATGCCATTGCATGCTAGGAGCGGGGTGGTGGTCATGCGCGCATGCGCGGGGGTGCATGGAATTATGGGTGTGGGCACGCACAGACGTGATCCCCCGCATTCCCCCCCCTTTTGGCACGCGAACCAAAAAAGGTTCGCCATCACTGAGCTAGGCAATACTGATATGATCATAAGTGAAGTCTATACGTAACAAGAGCAGACTGAAATTTAATTTTGGTCTCTTCCAACACTAGCATCTGCTTTTATATACCTATTCTATACCTTCCTACAGCAGTGGTGTCAAACTCGTGGCCCGCGGGCCAGATGCGTCACGCACTGGCCACACCCATGCCTGGTTTAGCGAAGGAGAAAAAAGTCACGATACGTCATGTGATGACCCGAGTTTGACACCACTGCTGAGCTTTGCCTATTACAAAAGTCATGTGTATCTCTGAATGGAATTGTGTGTTAAATATGAATAACTCTATCAGCTTCAAGCACATTCTTATCAGGGGTGAAATCCAGCAGGTTCTGACAGGTTCTGGAGAACCAGTAGCGGAAATTTTGAGTAGTTCGGAGAACCGTTAGCGGAAATTTTGAGTAGTCCAGAGAACCAGCAAATACCACTTCTGGCTGGCCCGAGAGTGGGGTGGGAATGGAGATTTTGCAGTATCCTTCCCCTGGAGTGGGGTGGGAATGGGGATTTTGCAGTATCCTTCCCCTGGAGTGGGGTGGGAATGGAGATTTTGCAGTATCCTTCCCTTGCCATGCCCACCAAGCCACACCCACCAAGCCACACCACGCCCACCAAGCCACGCCCACAGAACCAGTAGTAAAAAAATTTGGATTTCACCACTGATTCTTATACTGTGGATTTCACTTCTTGGGTGGGGATTGATTTTATGTAGCTCCGGGCAATTTATATTGAAACAAAATATTTTTTATATATGTGGCGTAATTGTTGTTTGTCCCATAATTAGGGGCAGACTTTAATCAAACCATTTAGCTTTCTATTGAAGCTGATTGAATTATTTCACTTACTTTTCTGAAAGATGCTTTTTTTAAAGCTATTAGTTATGTCTAAGGATTCTAATACTGCTTACTATCCTGCAAAAAAGCAAGACATCTTGCTTTTTTTTCTAATTTGATGCTTCTTCTCTTACGTATAGAAGTTGAGTATAAACCTAGATTTTTTTCCTGCAGTGTTGCCTTCCCACAAGCTATTTCTTTTCTTTCTTTCAATATTTTTTAATCTATCCAAGAAAACATGCAGCTTTAAAAAATTGATCCGATGTGTGCATTGCTTGCAAATTATGTCTTCAATGGTTGATGTGCATTAATGATTGATGTGGTTTTATTAAAACATTTTTTTATAAACGTTGGGAGTTGTATGCAATTTCTGCGGTCTTGGGATTGTTCACAGGAGTTGGTAAAGCCAAATATGTTGTCTTGTTTAGACAAGTTTTTTTCCCTATTGATTGTTAACAGATTTAATCCTAAACTCTTCTCCCCTTTTTCTTCAGCTCTTTGCCATTTTTGCCTTTGGAACCTGTGGTTCTTTTAGTGCAGAAACAGGGGCTACTGTGAAATGCACCAAGCCTCCCAAGGAGACAACTGCTATTACTGTGCAGTTTGGATATCCTTTCAGGTAAATGAAAAGGTGACTGAGTACAGATATAGAAAATATAATGTGAAACTAAACACTGTTGGTAATAGCCTCTGATAAAGGGGAAATGGTTAATTTATATTTCTTAGAGTTCTTTTTATGAAGATATCCTTAAACCTTTTGCAGTGACAATTAATTATTTAACTAGAATTGCTCAATATCGCAGGGTATTTTTCAAACCATTCCTCTGGAATCGCCTTAAATCTCTTAACTACTGATTCAAAATAAATTGAATTAAGCAGTGAATAAGAATAAGAATAAGAATAAGAATAAGAATAAGAATAAGAATAAGAATAAGAATAAGAATAAGAATAAGAATAAGAATAAGAATAAGAATAAGAATAAGAATAAGAATAAGAATGTAATTATAAATAATAATATTTACTTCGAAAATACATTACGACGTCCTAGGCCCCTGGGTGGGGCTCGACTAGTAATCAATGCCAAATCCGGCGAAACAACTGGCCACTGTGATACAATTTAATAATAAGAATAAGAATAATAGTAATAGTAATAGTAATAGTAATAGTAATAGTAATAGTAATAGTAATAGTAACAGAGTTGGAAGGGACCTTGGAGGTCTTCTAGTCCAACCCCCTGCTTAGGCAGGAAACCCTACACTACTTCAGACAAACGGTTGTCCAACATCTTCTTTAAAACTTCCATTCACAACTTCTTGAGGCAAGCTGTTCCACTGATTACCCTATTTTTCGGAGTATAAGACGCACCGGAATATAAGACGCACCTTAGTTTTTGGGGAGGAAAATAGGGGGAAAAAATCTGCCTATCAGGTATTCATCTGGCTAACGTCCTTAGTCTGGTCAGCTTCAGCACATTATTTTATCCCCTGGTTAGGACTTAAAAAAACCTTCTTCGGAGAGAGTAACAATGAAAGAACCTGCAAGCCAGTAAGAGCTGGGAAGATCATTAGCACCTGGTTAGGGCTAGAAAAAAACTTATTCGGAGCAAGTAGAGCAATAAAAAAAACCCTGCAAAGACTTAGGGCTGGAAAAACCTTCTTCGGAGAGAGTAACAATGAAAGAGCCTGCAAGCCAGTAAGAGCTGGGAAGATCGTTAGCACTTAGTTAGGGCTGGAAAAAAAGCTCTGAAAAAGCTACATTCAGAGTATAAGACGCACTCAAATTTTCAGCCACTTTTAGGGAGGAAAAAGGTGCGTCTTATACTCCAAAAATACGGTAATTGTTCTAACTGTCAGGAAATTTCTCCTTAGTTCTAAGTTGCTTCTCTCCTTGATTAGTTTCCACCCATTGCTTCTTGTTCTGCCCCCAGGTGAATGAATTGTATCATTATTAAAATAATGGCTGGACACTGCTCTACATGGTGTTACATTCAGAAATCTCACTTAAGCATGTTAGCTTGGATGTGCTAAAAAAATTTTTTCCCCCTTTTGGGTTTGTTTTTTTAAATGCCTCGTCTCCAATTTCCAAGATCACTTTTGAGAATTCTTTTATTTTTCAAAGTGATTTGTCATGCAGCATAGAGTATTGCTACTCGGGAACCAAGGCCAACTATGCTTTGATTGCACAGAGCAGATTTTATAGAGTTCTGAATCCCTTTTCCCACCCAGTTGTTCGGAGATTTGGAGACTGTTTGTTAAGGAAAATATAATTCATCCAAGAAACTAGTGTATGCATGCCACAATAGAAACCACTTTTGATCCACTGTTCAGACACAGTTGTCAGCTATTGGATCTTTGATGGTTGAAAAAAAAATTCAACGACTTATATAGTATAAATAAGCTACATCCCATATATTGGAATATTCCCACATGAGAAAATTCTTGTTACGTAACACTAACAGTGAATTAGAAAATACATTGACCTGCAGGAAGAGGAGATGCTGTGATTTCCAGAAAACTCTGTAGGTGAAGAAGTTAACCCAACCAAAGTATTATTTTCTGGACCATTATATCTAGAAGTATGCCATCTATTATTTTGTTTGGGGATATATCTGTTCAGTTCTGACAGCTAGAAATGAACCCTCCCTTCTCCCAAGACATCAGAATCTCCAATAGGAGTTTACCCTCACTAGAGACCTATTAAGACAAGTGTTACCACCAGCTTACACCACTGCATCTATTTAAAAAGGGCTCATGTCTGAAATATCTTGGCTAGAGACAACCAGAGGAGGTGAGAATTCTGTTTCCAGCTGGGTACCTTGCTTCCAGATCGGCATTATCACCAAGAATGGCAGGTGGAGAGACCAGCTGCCTTGCCACTTGTATTTCAGCATGTTGTTTAGGAGTAGTTTCATTCCTTTCCGCCACACCCACACTGTGGTTTCAAATATATTAAATTGTATTTCAAATGATATGAGGGGGAGAGCTGGGTAAAAATAATAACGTCTAAAACTTTGAGAGCATCCCTTCCCCAGAGCAATTTTCATTGAGGAGTTTAAGCAGATGTCCATTGAATTTATGCACTTTATGCACATGGCTGTGCTCTGTGGATTAACACCGGCAAATCAGAGTGTAGCAAAGTTGTATCATCTGAATTAAATGAAAATAACGAATATGGTACAGCAGTCCTGAATTGTTGTTTCCCTTTCTCCTTTCCCCTCACTTTCAAATAAGCGTTGCTATAGCAGGTTACTAGCTGTGTAGGAAACTGCTGTGTAGCCAGAAATACAATAAAGCATTTTGAAAACTCTGATTGCTTTGAGAGGAAAAGGAATATTTTTTTTGTTACAAACTTAAAAGCAGCAGCTGACCTGATACAGCTGTCATTTATTGAGGGGCATATAAACCAGTAAAAAAAATATCAGCGGTTCTTTATCTTGATCTAAGTTTTGGTGGCCTAGGTCAGGGGTAGGCAAAGTTGGCTCTTCTATGACTCGTGGACTTCAACTCCCAGACGTTCTGAGCCAATCATGCTAGCTCAGGAATTCTGGGAGTTGAAGTCCATGAGTCATAGAAGAGCCAACTTTGCCTACCCCTGGCCTAGGTGATCAGCGCCACTGCCAAAAACAAGAGGCAGCATTGGAGTATGCATAATATCCTTAACTTCTTTTTGGTACGCCAGATAAAAGGTTATATTTTTCTGGGGCACAAATCAGCACTACAAAAACTTTCTACATTTCATGTAGATGCTACCATAAGGCTTTTGGATAAACAGAAACAAGATCTAAGTTGGACTGAAATCAGTGCATGAAAGATCTAACATGGTTATATCTGTGTGCATCTTTCCCTCCCTGCCAACATCTGATAGCTATAAATAGAGGCATGTCTGTGAAGTATTTTAAAATGCCTTTGACAAGAAGGGGAACAAGTTGGAAGGGTTGTTGTGGTACTGGCAGTGACAGTTCAAAACAAAATACAGTATCTTAATGAATTGTACATGGGTTGAAAAACATTTTAGGTGGAATAGATTCCTCGCTCCCCATCCTTTTGTCTCTTGAATTCAGAATTATGTTAGGCATGGTTGCCAAGGATATAAATCTCTTTTCTCATAGGTGTATCTTCATTGCAAGAAATTATGTATGTGCACTGTCAATGGTTAAACTATCATTACAATAAACCCATAAATTATGGTTTGCAACAGGGAAATCTCAAATAAATTCTTCTCCTTTAAATTTTTTCCAAGATGAGTGTTCAATATGAGTCATGCTAAAAATAATACGGAAATAGAATAAGGCAATCCGTGATGTGTTGGAAGCAAATGGATGTGAGAGCTTGCAAATACAGAAAGTTATAAAGAGGCACTGGGAAATTAGATTTAGCTGTATTTTTTCTTAACTCATACCTTTATTTTTTTGACTTTTTAAAAATATTGTTAAGCATATGTTTACACAACATTACTTACTCCAAAAGGGTTTTTCCATATATAAATTGAAAATTTTAAAGTATCATCTCTTTAACTCATTAATTCTGATAATCTTTTTCAAAGAAGGCTTAGCTACTTTTTAATTCTCATTTATTAAAATTGGTGATAGGGTTTGAGAGAATTTGCCAAAGGATTTTATTAGTGTTGTTATTGGCAAGAAAACTTGATTTATCATAAAGTCTTAGATGGATGTACACTGGACAGGACATGAGGCAGTCTCATAAAATCTGAAGCCAAACGGTGTTGTTGTTTTTTCCAGACAACTGTTTTAAAATTTTTGCTGCTTGGGACTTTTTATTTTTGTCTCTAAGAAAAATATTTTAAACCTGCAAAATACATTTTAACAAAGGTGGGAATGAGGCAAATATATATTTCCCCCATGCAGATAGAATAGAATAGAATGGAATGGAATGGAATGGAATGGAATAGGAATAGGAATAGGAATAGGAATAGAATGGAATGGAATGGAATGGAATGGAATGGAATGGAATGGAATGGAATGGGAATAGGAATAGAATGGAATGGAATGGAATGGAATGGAATGGAATAGGAATAGGAATAGGAATAGGAATAGGAATAGGAATGGAATGGAATGGAATGGAATGGAATGGAATGGGAATAGGAATAGAATGGAATGGAATGGAATGGAATGGAATGGAATAGGAATAGGAATAGGAATAGGAATAGGAATAGGAATGGAATGGAATGGAATGGAATGGAATGGAATGGAATGGGAATAGGAATAGAATGGAATGGAATGGAATGGAATGGAATGGGAATAGGAATAGAATGGAATGGAATGGAATGGAATGGGAATAGGAATGGAATAGGAATAGGAATAGAATGGAATGGAATGGAATGGAATGGAATGGAATGGAATGGAATGGAATGGAATGGAATAGGAATAGGAATAGGAATAGGAATAGAATGGAATGGAATGGAATGGAATGGAATGGAATGGAATGGAATGGAATGGAATGGAATAGGAATAGGAATAGGAATAGGAATAGGAATAGAATGGAATGGAATGGGAATAGGAATAGAATGGAATGGAATGGAATGGAATGGAATGGAATGGAATGGAATGGAATGGAATGGAATGGGAATAGGAATGGAATAGGAATAGGAATAGAATGGAATGGAATGGAATGGAATGGAATGGAATGGAATAGGAATAGGAATAGGAATAGAATGGAATGGAATGGAATGGAATGGAATGGAATGGAATAGGAATAGGAATAGGAATAGGAATGGAATGGAATGGAATGGAATGGAATGGAATGGAATGGAATGGAATGGAATGGGAATAGGAATAGAATGGAATGGAATGGAATGGAATAGGAATAGGAATAGGAATAGGAATAGAATGGAATGGAATGGAATGGAATGGAATGGAATGGAATGGAATGGAATGGAATGGAATGGAATGGGAATAGGAATAGAATGGAATGGAATGGAATGGAATGGAATGGAATAGGAATAGGAATAGGAATAGGAATGGAATGGAATGGAATGGAATGGAATGGAATGGGAATAGGAATAGAATGGAATGGAATGGAATGGAATGGAATGGAATGGAATGGAATGGGAATAGGAATGGAATAGGAATAGGAATGGAATGGAATGGAATGGAATGGAATGGAATGGAATGGAATAGGAATAGGAATAGGAATAGAATGGAATGGAATGGAATGGAATGGAATGGAATAGGAATAGGAATAGGAATAGGAATAGGAATGGAATGGAATGGAATGGAATGGAATGGAATGGAATGGAATGGAATGGAATGGAATAGGAATAGAATGGAATGGAATGGAATGGAATAGGAATAGGAATAGGAATAGGAATAGGAATGGAATGGAATGGAATGGAATGGAATGGAATGGAATGGGAATAGGAATAGAATGGAATGGAATGGAATGGAATGGAATGGAATGGAATGGAATGGAATGGAATGGGAATAGGAATGGAATAGGAATAGAATGGAATGGAATGGAATGGAATGGAATGGAATGGAATGGAATGGAATGGAATAGGAATAGGAATAGGAATAGAATGGAATGGAATGGAATGGAATGGAATGGAATGGAATAGGAATAGGAATAGGAATAGGAATAGGAATAGGAATGGAATGGAATGGAATGGAATGGAATAGGAATAGGAATAGGAATGGAATGGAATGGAATGGAATGGAATGGAATGGAATGGAATAGGAATAGGAATAGGAATGGAATGGAATAGGAATAGGAATAGGAATAGGAATGGAATGGAATGGAATGGAATGGAATGGAATGGGAATAGGAATAGAATGGAATGGAATGGAATGGAATGGAATAGGAATAGGAATAGAATGGAATGGAATGGAATGGAATGGAATGGAATGGAATAGGAATAGGAATAGGAATAGGAATAGGAATAGGAATAGAATGGAATGGAATGGAATGGAATGGAATGGAATGGAATGGAATGGAATGGAATGGGAATAGGAATAGAATGGAATGGAATGGAATGGAATGGAATGGAATAGGAATAGGAATAGGAATAGGAATAGGAATAGAATGGAATGGAATGGAATGGAATGGAATGGAATGGGAATAGGAATAGAATGGAATGGAATGGAATGGAATGGAATGGAATGGAATGGAATGGGAATAGGAATGGAATAGGAATAGGAATGGAATGGAACGGAACGGAACGGAACGGAACGGAATGGAATGGAATGGAATGGAATGGAATAGGAATAGGAATAGAATGGAATGGAATGGAATGGAATGGAATGGAATGGAATAGGAATAGGAATAGGAATAGGAATAGGAATAGGAATAGGAATGAATGGAATGGAATGGAATGGAATGGAATAGGAATAGGAATAGGAATAGGAATGGAATGGAATGGAATGGAATGGAATGGAATGGAATAGGAATAGGAATGGAATGGAATGGAATAGGAATAGGAATAGGAATAGGAATGGAATGGAATGGAATGGAATGGAATGGAATGGGAATAGGAATAGGAATGGAATGGAATGGAATGGAATGGAATGGAATAGGAATAGGAATGGAATGGAATGGAATGGAATGGAATGGAATGGGAATAGGAATGGAATAGGAATAGAATGGAATGGAATGGAATAGGAATAGAATGGAATGGAATGGAATGGAATGGAATGGAATGGAATAGGAATAGGAATAGAATGGAATGGAATGGAATGGAATGGAATGGAATGGAATGGAATGGAATGGGAATAGGAATAGAATGGAATGGAATGGAATGGAATGGAATGGAATAGGAATAGGAATAGGAATAGGAATAGGAATAGGAATAGAATGGAATGGAATGGAATGGAATGGAATGGAATGGGAATAGGAATAGAATGGAATGGAATGGAATGGAATGGAATGGAATGGGAATAGGAATAGAATGGAATGGAATGGAATGGAATGGAATGGAATGGGAATAGGAATGGAATAGGAATAGGAATAGAATGGAATGGAATGGAATGGAATGGAATGGAATGGAATGGAATGGAATGGAATGGAATAGGAATAGGAATAGGAATAGAATGGAATGGAATGGAATGGAATGGAATGGAATGGAATAGGAATAGGAATAGGAATAGGAATGGAATGGAATGGAATGGGAATAGGAATGGAATGGAATGGAATGGAATAGAATGGAATGGAATGGAATGGAATGGAATGGAATGGAATGGAATGGGAATAGGAATGGAATAGGAATGGGAATAGAATGGAATGGAATGGAATGGAATGGAATGGAATGGAATGGAATAGGAATAGGAATGGAATGGAATGGAATGGAATGGAATGGAATGGAATGGAATAGGAATAGGAATAGGAATAGGAATAGGAATAGGAATGGAATGGAATGGAATGGAATGGAATGGAATGGAATGGGAATAGGAATAGAATGGAATGGAATGGAATGGAATGGAATGGAATAGGAATAGGAATAGGAATAGGAATGGAATGGAATGGAATGGAATGGAATGGAATGGAATGGAATGGAATGGGAATAGGAATAGAATGGAATGGAATGGAATGGAATGGAATGGAATAGGAATAGGAATAGAATGGAATGGAATGGAATGGAATGGAATGGAATGGGAATAGGAATAGAATGGAATGGAATGGAATGGAATGGAATGGAATGGAATGGAATGGAATGGGAATAGGAATGGAATAGGAATAGGAATAGAATGGAATGGAATGGAATGGAATGGAATGGAATGGAATGGAATGGAATGGAATAGGAATAGGAATAGGAATAGAATGGAATGGAATGGAATGGAATGGAATGGAATGGAATGGAATAGGAATAGGAATAGGAATAGGAATAGAATGGAATGGAATGGAATGGAATGGAATGGAATGGAATGGAATGGAATGGAATGGGAATAGGAATAGAATGGAATGGAATGGAATGGAATGGAATGGAATAGGAATAGGAATAGGAATAGAATGGAATGGAATGGAATGGAATGGAATGGAATGGGAATAGGAATAGAATGGAATGGAATGGAATGGAATGGAATGGAATGGAATGGAATGGAATGGAATGGGAATAGGAATGGAATAGGAATAGGAATAGAATGGAATGGAATGGAATGGAATGGAATGGAATGGAATGGAATGGAATGGAATAGGAATAGGAATAGGAATAGGAATGGAATGGAATGGAATGGAATGGAATGGAATGGGATGGGAATAGGAATAGGAATAGGAATAGGAATAGGAATAGAATGGAATGGAATGGAATGGAATAGGAATAGGAATAGGAATAGGAATGGAATGGAATGGAATGGAATGGAATGGAATGGAATGGAATGGAATAGGAATAGGAATGGAATGGAATAGGAATAGGAATAGGAATAGGAATAGGAATAGGAATGGAATGGAATGGAATGGAATGGAATGGGAATAGGAATAGAATGGAATGGAATGGAATGGAATGGAATGGAATGGAATAGGAATAGGAATAGGAATAGGAATAGGAATAGAATGGAATGGAATGGAATGGAATGGAATGGAATAGGAATAGGAATAGGAATAGGAATAGAATGGAATGGAATGGAATGGAATGGAATGGAATGGGAATAGGAATAGAATGGAATGGAATGGAATGGAATGGAATGGAATAGGAATAGGAATAGGAATAGGAATAGGAATAGAATGGAATGGAATGGAATGGAATGGAATGGAATGGAATGGGAATAGGAATAGAATGGAATGGAATGGAATGGAATGGAATGGAATGGAATGGAATGGAATGGAATGGGAATAGGAATGGAATAGGAATAGGAATAGAATGGAATGGAATGGAATGGAATGGAATGGAATGGAATGGAATGGAATGGAATAGGAATAGGAATGGAATGGAATGGAATGGAATGGAATAGGAATAGGAATAGGAATAGGAATAGAATGGAATGGAATGGAATGGAATGGAATGGAATAGGAATAGGAATAGGAATGGAATGGAATGGAATGGAATGGAATGGAATGGAATAGGAATAGGAATGGAATGGAATAGGAATAGGAATAGGAATAGGAATAGGAATAGGAATGGAATGGAATGGAATGGAATGGAATGGAATGGAATGGAATGGGAATAGGAATAGGAATGGAATGGAATGGAATGGAATGGAATAGGAATGGAATGGAATGGAATGGAATGGGAATAGGAATAGGAATGGAATGGAATGGAATGGAATGGAATAGGAATAGGAATAGGAATGGAATGGAATGGAATGGAATGGAATGGAATAGGAATAGGAATGGAATAGGAATGGAATGGAATGGAATGGAATGGAATAGGAATGGAATGGAATGGAATGGAATGGAATGGAATGGAATGGAATGGAATAGGAATGGAATGGAATGGAATGGAATGGAATAGGAATAGGAATGGAATGGAATGGAATGGAATGGAATGGAATGGAATGGAATGGAATGGAATGGAATGGAATGGGAATAGGAATAGGAATAGGAATGGAATGGAATAGGAATAGGAATAGGAATAGGAATAGGAATGGAATGGAATGGAATGGAATGGAATAGGAATAGGAATGGAATGGAATGGAATAGGAATGGAATGGAATGGAATGGAATGGAATAGGAATGGAATGGAATGGAATGGAATAGGAATGGAATGGAATGGAATGGAATGGAATGGAATGGAATGGAATGGAATAGGAATAGGAATAGGAATAGGAATAGGAATAGGAATGGAATGGAATGGAATGGGAATAGGAATAGGAATAGGAATGGAATGGAATGGAATGGAATAGGAATAGGAATAGGAATAGGAATAGGAATGGAATGGAATGGAATGGAATGGAATGGAATGGAATGGAATGGAATAGAATAGAATAGAATAGAATAGAATAGAATAGAATAGAATAGAATAGAATAGAATAGAATTCTTTATTGGCCAAGTGTGATTGGACATACAAGGAATTTGTCTTGGTGCATATGCTCTCAGTGTACATAAAAGAAAAGATACGTTCGTCAAGAATCATAAGGACACTTAATGATAGTCTGGGTACAAATAAGCAATCAAATCATATTAGGAACCAGTCAATATAAATTGTAAGGATACAAGCAACAAAGATCTCTAGATGTTAGAGATACCCTGTAGCCTAATTCTTCTGTACTAAATACTCAAATTACATTTAAGCTGTTTCTCTTGCTTTCGTTTTCAATTTGACCAGGTTGTATAAAATCCCATTTGATATGCCAGATTGTATCGAAGGATCAACGGCTAAAAGAGTGCTGCATCTCATGGGAGACTTTTCTGCACCAGCTGAATTCTTCGTGACCTTGGGGGTTTTTAGTTTTCTATATACTATGGCAGCTCTTGCAGTATATCTACGATTTCACTCCCTCTATAAGGAGAATAAGAAGCTACCTTTTGCGGTAAGATCTCAAGTTTGGTTTTCAAGCTCTTTAGATTTCAAGTCCTGCAACACAGAATCAGTTCTGTACAGACACAATTAATTTAAAGCAAACTCTATTAAAAACATGATTGCTTCTGAATATGAAATCTGAGGAAAAGGGTAGAAAACTCCACATGTTTAACCAGTGATCAAATTAACATTGGCCTCGTTGCAAAACATCACACACACACACATACACATGGTCACATAATTGCAGTCTGGTTGTTTGGCAACCTGTTCACATTTATGTTCACAGTTGCCAAGTGCTATGCAATAATGTGTTCACCATTTGCAATCTTCAATGGGGAAGACAGCAGGAAAGGTTTCAAGCTGCTGCCGCTTGCCAAAACTCCCTCCACCCCCTCGGAGGGCTAGCTGAAAGAGCCTGCTTGCATAGAGCTGAAATCCTTCATGCCTACTAGCACGGAGCTGAAATCCTTCATGCCTGCTTGTACGGAGCTGAAATCCTTTAGCAGGGAGCTCTTTCACCCAGCCCCCAAAGTCAAGAGAGGAGCCAAAATCCAAGCAGGATTTTCAGGTGCTGATTGGAGAGGAAGCACAGTAAGGCAAGGGATGTGGGTTAGTGGTGGGTTCCTACCGGTGCAGTCGACTCTACCGCACCGGTAGTGGCCAGCAGATGGAGCTATTTGCACGCGACAGCTCCGGTGCCATCTTCACCGGTCTGTCACACGGCACCATCTTTTTGGGGGGAATTTTTGGACTGATTTTGCTTCCTGCGCATGCGCGGAAGCAAATTCTCATGAGGGGGACGCGTGTGCGCATGAGATTTCAGTGATTTTTTGCTTCCGCGCAGCACACCGGTGGCGCGAAGAACAAGCAACCCGCCCCTGGTTTGGGTGCAACAGGAAGGTAGGGGAAAGGGCCCAGAAGGCTTGGTGCAGGTTGCATATGAATATCTCTCTGCTCGGAGGCTGAAAATCCTGCTTAGATTTCAATAGGGAGGATCTTCAGCTCCTGAGTGGAGAGACACTTGTGCAGAACCTACGATGGATCTCCCAGGGTCTCCCCCAGCCCCAAGGTACCCCATGCTCCTTAACTAGGACTTTGACCACTTAACAACCATAAGATTGCTTAATTACCACAACTGGGAGTGCCAAAATTCTTGAATGAAGCAGTCATTTTATTTATTTGTTAAATTATTTGCCTCCTATCTCACCATAGGGGTTACTCGAGGCGGCTTACAATAAAAAAAAAGGAAAGGAGTGTAGACAGAATAGAAGTAAAATAATAGAACAATGAAATAAACAATGGCAAAGGAACACAACAAGAATAAAACATTAATATGATAACCAAAAAGGTGGATGGGTGGAAAACAGAGAGCAAGGAGGAGGGGGATGTGGAGTCTGCCATCAATCTAACAGTCCCTTCCAGTGTGGAACTTCCCCATTTGGTCCCCAGACAAAACCAGGTCTTCATGTCATGTGATGACTTGCTTAACAACTGCTTCACTCAATGTCTGAGATTTCAGTCCCAATTGTGGTGGTTAAGTGAGGACTATTTGCATCCAGTTTGGAAGTCCTGCCCTCTTTGTTTTGCATTTTTCTTGACCTTGGAGTACTAACACAAGAAGAATCAACCTATGCAACAGTATTATCACCCGATTCATGTGATGTGCTTAGCCTGGATTTGCTTATCCATGATTTGTTGAATAAGCCACAACTGGTTTATAAACCAATAATATCTGAGGCAGCAGCAAACAAACTATATTATGACTAGGTGCAGCATGTGTACCTTACTTACTATGGAGTGGAGTGAATATTGTTAGCCTACAAATAGTGTGAAATAACAAGCATGTCTGATTAAAATAAATGATCTTCCCCCTCATTTGGGCATGAGTATTTTGGATAAAGGGATATAGCAGAATGGAGCTACTGTCATGGAGTATACTAACCATGACTCTCTCTCTCTCTTTCCCCACTTCATTCAGGACTTCTGTGTGTCTGTCTCATTTACCTTCTTTTGGCTAGTGGCATTTTCAGCTTGGGGCAAAGGTCTATCAGACGTGAAAGGAGCTACACGGCCTTCCAGCCTTATCGCAGCCATGTCAGTATGTCAATTCAAAAATGCAGTGTGCAATGCTGGGGCCACTCCTTCTATGGGCTTGGCCAACATCTCTGTGGTAAGAGTTGCCTGGAAGTAGTAATGTAATGATTGGAAGGGAGAGGATAGGGACTTTAGCTGCACTATGGTCAATATAGTACCATTCCATTTCTTTTACTAAATCAAAGCCATTCCGACAACCAACGGGGTAGTCTGTTAAGCCTTATTCTGCAATAACTCTGAAATTATGCATTGAAAGAGGGTGAGCAAACACCATCGTTTTTATAAACAGAAACCTCTGTTTAAGTTTGCTCAACAAGCAGCTGCTAATCAAGAGAAAGGCAAATCATACTGATTAAAGAAGAACGAAGAACAGCATAATTATACAAACATAAGAATGTATATCTAAAAAGATTACAGTTTAAAACATGGCCTTTTAACATTTAAAAGGAAATATTGAAAAACAGCAGTGTGTTTAAAAAAAAAGTCAGGCAATAGAAATTATTTATAGAATCTTAGCCATCAAAACAAACATGCCTAATAAAAAAAACAGTGAAAGTGTTACTTGGAAGAGGTACATTTTTAACACCCTTCTGAATAAGTATATTCCTTGGGAAGGATTTAAAAGACACTACTACCCTCCGAGTCAGGAGAAAAAGAGAAGACTTTTCCTGCTTATTGTAAGGTTCACATAGAAGCATACCCTGACCCCAAACTGGGTGGGGCTTATGTTCTACTGAATACAATCATTATTATTGAAATTCACATATGAGGAGTTATTAGCACTTCGTCCCATTACTATTTTCTACTTAGGTTACAGTACTACTGATTTGATTGTTCAGTGCATAAAGAGCACACAAATAGACAGAAAATCCAGTCAAGGCAGAATAATTTTGTAATGGACAGGCCGATTTCAAAATTATGTTCCTCTATGACTTTGGATCTCACAAACATTAATATGAGAAAGTATTGCTACTGCACATGAACATGTGTAAACCAGCGGAAGTTCGTTGTTTTTCTGTTCTTTAATCATTGTGAAAATCTGAACAAGAGGGCATTAAAAAGTACTGAACTGACTTTATATAAGTGCTCAGCGTTCACCAATAACTGCTTTGTATTAACTACGCACTTCTCCTTTTCTTCCTCAGCTGTTTGGTTTTGTCAACTTTATACTCTGGGCTGGAAATTGCTGGTTTGTTTTTAAAGAAACCCCTTGGCATGCACAGACCACCAACAAGGAAAGTTCTGTTGAACAAGGGGCTGTTGATAAGCAATAAGGAAACCCCACCCCCATTGAAGCCTTCTTTCCCCACCCACCCTCCCAAATCAAGAACATGCAGCCCCCTTGCTCATCCTGTGCAGGAAATGTGTCTTCTCTGCCGTTTTTGCTACTGCTCAGCAGTCATATTGGCTTCCCTTTGTGACTGAAATGGGAGGCCTTTCTCCAGCTGCAATCATTGGTCCTCTTGTGATCGTAGATACACAGACTGTTCATAGTTACAACAAAACTCTTCTTTATTTGGATTTTTTATAAGCATACACTACTGTACATTTTCACATTAGCCACCTATCTTAGGATGTGTGGCAATATGTCTTTACTGATGATTTTTATCATTTTTTAAAAAAAATGAAGCCAGTAGAGTTGAATAAGAACCTAGAGAAAACCAAATAATTAAAACCACAGAACTTGGGACATCTAAGTGCCTTAGAGAGAAAATATGTCTACTTTGTAGCTATAATAGATGTAGAAACAGTAATTTGCCACTTGGCTGAGCAGCAAAATAAAATAAAAACTTTTTTTTTAACCTTTAATACATCTGAAGGCAGGAAGGAGTGTGTTACATTTCTCATTTTGTATTACAGAGTATACATATTCTAAACATATTTTTGCTTCTATTAAATATAATTGATTACAACTTAAGATACTGTTTGCACACAGGTGTCTTGTTCAGCCTTGCATGGCTAATATGGGAAAGGTGTTATTTTTTAAGGAAAAAAAATGAAATAAGAGAAAGTCCTCATTGGTCATTTTGGGCCACAAAGGATAATCCTTGCCAATGTGAGCTGGTTTTGCTATCCCTAGACTGCACACAAATATTGACCATCCAGAAGTAGCTTTAGTGGAATACTTCTAGTGTTCTAGAATTTTACATCTGTTTCAAAAACTTCTTGAAATTTTGTTTTATTTTAAAACATTTCACAATATGAACTTCTTTGAGTATGCAGACGAATTGAATTCACCTGAAGTTAAGACAGCCCAAACTTGGCTGAGAAACATGCAGAGCACAGATGGATTTTTTAAAAATATAACTTTTGATATTGTTCAGAATCTTTGTGTGTTGTAATGGCCTTTAAATCCTCTGTAATGGGAATGGTTAATTCTTCATTTTTGTAATTGACTATCAGTCAACTAATGTATACTTGTTCATATCTCAAATTTAACTCCCATTTGGCTGCAATTAGCAACATCATTTGATGGTGACATGAGCCACCCTAATCACCCAAGTTGCTATGGGAATTCTTAAGGAAGTTTTTAGCATCTCTGGATGTCTCTTAGGTAGAGGACAAGACTGCCAGAAATTAAGTGTAGTATAATAAATCTACCTTTTCCTTTCCTCCATCTTTTTCATTAGAAACAACTTGCTCTTGAGAATATCAGCTATTCTCAAGCTATTCCCATCACTCAATCCTTAAATCTCTGTTTCCATAGACCTAAACTTAAATGAGGGGAAGGGATAGCTTTTAGGAAGGTAGGGGATGCCAGAATATGGAAGGATGATTATTTTCTCTGTTGAATTAAATCTGTTATATCAGACCTTGTTTGGTCTTGGACTTTCTCTTATTTCCACATCTTCTTTTATCAGAAAAGGGAGAAGAAATCTTAATATTACTAATACTGGTGCTTTGTTAGGTGTGGGACCTTCATATTAAGCAGGTGTCCTTTGTATTTTTTGTAAACTTCATTTTCTTCCTGAATTTTTATTACTGGTACTTCTTCACCACAGTGATAGTTTTTAGGAAATCCTGTGGTATTTTGGCATTGAAACTACGATATGTAGTTTCCTACTGGCCCTGCAGTGTCCTTTTTTTTTAAGAAGAAAAAGATTATTATAAACCAAAAAAACCCCTGTTTGACTATCTTTTTAGACTTTCTCTGGTAGTCAATCAATATGTGTGCTTCTATCAACAAATTAGTCCATACCAAGACTAATAGCTTTTAGCTAATAGTGTGTTTACATAATCATTCATTTCAAGGAATTCTATATTTTTTTCTGAAACACTGAACCTACAAATGTAGTTAGATATGTGTGTCTTTCATCTTGTTTATATCTTTGATTCTTTCTTCTGAATCGTACAGATTACTTGCTACCTTTGCAAAGATTTGTCCAAGGTCCTCAATTAATAAAAATCAATGTCATGATACTAAGTGTTACCGTTTGATACCAATTGAAGATCTGACATTTGTGCAAATATTGAACAATACTTTGTAAATTGATTCTGTAAACAGAAACAAGTATCTGGCACATGCTCTCCCTTTCGCAGTAAATATTCTTTAAAAAGTATATGATTGTTGCATGCCATTGGTCATGCAAATTCTGCAAGCCACTTTCTGACTTAAAATATGCTTGCTCCTGTATTTGAAGTAAATACAGTTGTGCTACATTGGGGCATTACTTCTATACCCAACATAGAAGAGAGCTGTATAAAAGCTGACCAGGCAGCAGGTGCAGATACACCCATTACATTGAATCCAAAGCCATCCTAGATGACTGACTCACTGTCCTGAGGCTGTATCTTGGGCATGACACATGCTAGAAAGAATGAAGGGGCACTGCTTTTGCTTCCTTTGGGTTTTTGAAAGTTGAAGCATAGCATTTTTTACAAATTCAGTGTAGCAAATGGTGGTTAATGATGTGTAACTAAGATGCTCATGACATCTATCTTCCCTGTCCTAGAAAAATAAACATTTCTGTTGAAAGTGGAGCAACCAATAGCTCATTATTCAATTCTGGGCATCCATGCTTACCAATTCTGCTCACTTTCTCAGGCATTTTACTCTTCTAGTGACAGGATATTGCATTTTTTTACTCTCCTAGTGATTGTTAGTATTGTTCTAATAAAATATTTTGAGAGTTCACTTTGAAGGAATATAGCCTTTATGTACACTTATAGTTTTGCTTTGATTTATGTCCAATCTAGTTCCTAAGTATAATTGCCTTAAACACTATATTACTGAACTGTCTATTTTCCAGGGATTAATTGACTGTTTTAGAACTTTTGTATTTGGTGTAGTGTATGACAAGCTTTACATATATTCACATACATGGACTTGTCAGTACATGGTGTCTTCTAACTTTTAAACCTACAATATATGGTGGGCAAACAACAAAAAATGGTTTTTTTCAAAAATTTGCAAGTGATTTTCTAGCCAAACTATTGTCCATGTTATATATTTTCTCTGTGAGGTTGTGATTACATAGTGGAAAGGATGAAAAAGTTTCCCAATGTGATCTGTATTCGTTGTGTGCATTTAGTGTGATTGGTTGAGATGCCTAACTGAATAGTAATTATTCTATGTAGAATACATGCATGCGCCATAAATAGACAAATACCTGTATAGTCGAAATTTTGGCATAATGCCAAAATATTCAGAACACGAACACTTTTTAGGTTGCTCAGTCTCTGACCATCAATTTTCTAAATCATTTGTTTCATTTTTACCTGTTCTTAATAGAACAATTTGTTTCTAATGTGCAACTAAAAATATATCCTTTTTATGGCAACCGAGTCAAAAATTTGCTGCCTTCTAAGAGAGAATATTTAAAATATTAGAAAAGTGCTATCAAATTCTTGTTGTATTCTTCTCTTCAAATTAAGCATATTTCACCATGTCCAGAACATTTGAGGAATTGAAAACATGGCTGTGTGTTTTATCTGAAAGATAGAATTATTTATTATAACATAGATGGATAAAAATGACAAATCCAACCTAAATATCTGGCTGACCTTGTGGCAACCATAATAATAATAAACCACTGACAGGCTAGCAGT
The DNA here is from genome assembly GCA_023053685.1 of Diadophis punctatus similis. NCBI lineage: Eukaryota > Metazoa > Chordata > Lepidosauria > Squamata > Dipsadidae > Diadophis > Diadophis punctatus. The sequence continues at coordinate 46,468,744 of JALIGW010000003.1, forward strand.
TGATTGCAGTCTGCCCTCTTGTCTCTAGTTTATAATGAAACCTTTTCTTGCTCTCTTTACCACTACTCACTGTATTACGGTAATCTAATCTAAAGCATATATAAGGCATTGAAAAAGGAACAGTATTGAGATATACAGTACATGGGAGACTTTCCATTCTGATCTTAAAACAATGTTTTGTGAGGAAATAGAGAGAAAGAGAAGGCCATCCATGGAATTTCATGGGTGTTGGGGGGGTTTGAACTTTCATTCTGCAAGATACCTCAATAATTTGTAACAAAATAAAATAACATAAAATATTGAAAAGCAAAAAATTGTATTGATTTTTTAAAACATAGACACAAATCCCTTTTTACCCTGTTGAAAACAGTGTGGAAAAGGGGAGATAGGGATGTGGAGAGTTGGAGATTAATAACCCCAAACGTATTCAGGTAAGTGAAGAAAAGTTCTATTTTGCATTTTAAAAAAATACCAACTTGCTCTTTATTTATTTAAAATTGAAACATGCATGGATGCTGTTGAAGATGCCACTTTCCATTATTTGTAACAAGGCGCGTTGTGCATATGGTTAGACTCGCTACCATACGATGCATTAACTACTTCCTGCTGTTTTCATGGAAGTCTGAAAAACTTCCCCACCCAGACTGATTCTGATTTGGTGAAGTCAAGATGTCAGGGGAAACAACTGTTGGATCAACTGAGGACACAAAAGCCACTGCTGGCACTGTGATGAGAGAGGTGTTCTGATACTTACTGTATTAAGTCAGCTCTATTCCCATTTAAGAGCCAAAACTAAGATTGTATTGACGTCACAGTCCACTCAGTTGCATTCATAATTGAACTGGATCTTAAGTTTGGCCTCCCTGATCAAATGTCCACATTCAGTTTGATAAACTATATTGCTTCAAAATAGCTCTCACAAAAGACAACTGGTCAGATAACTGAATTAGCTAATCATTATGAAGTGAAGATCTCTACCCACACTGTAACGGCATACTGTAAAGCCTACCAAATTAATGGGGGGGAGAGAGAGAAATCCACCGTCATTACAAGTTCTTGACAATAGCAACTCTTGTCTTTCAAATCAACTTGGTCCAATTAGAATTGCCCAATGCATTTCGGTTTTTGCTTTTTATCATTGCATACTTTGGTCATGAAAAGTAACTATGTTGATAAAATTTTGAAGTGCTCTCTTTAGTAAAAGGAAAATTTAGAATTTAGAAATACACATAGCAGTTTCAGAACATACCAGATACAATACGACCATGTAATTTACATTAATAGTAATTCAAAGCACAATACAGAGTTGTACAGTGGAGCTTTTGTTTCCACCAAGTTTTAGGTTACTAGAATCTTATTAAGGTATAGTATAAAGTGAACTTTACAAAGATATGCACAAAATACTGATAACATTTATGTTTCTCAAATTTTTAGTTTAGCAGACTATATGCTTTACCTTCATGTGGTATTTAAAATATTAGGAGTGTATCCACACCACATCTGGAGAGTACTGGGTTGGGGAAGGCAAGCAAAGGATTCACTATCTTAGCTGAGACACATTCGGTCACAGTAAGCAGGCGGGGGGGGGGGGGGGAGAGGAGAGCCAAACTCACTACAGTGCATTGATTACCCATAACATTCCTTGTTCTGTGTATTTCAAGCACCTAGGCACAAGAGGGCCCTCCAATGCAGGGAGCTCCTCTGATTTCTACCCTGAAAACAGCTAAACCCTAGATCCTCTATCATCAGAAACAAGGAATTAGAACTGCACTCTTACCATTTTTTTTCTAATTAACCCTAAACAATTTATTCTGAATGTAATTTTGGTTGTAATTTGTGACACTTCTTTAACGTTGCAAAAAGGTAGGAAAGATGTATTTTTGTAGAATGGATATGCAAAGCTATTGTTTTTCAAAGGCAGATACAAGCTGGGTTTTTGAAAAAGTATTTGAACGCTATACATTTTTTTACTTTTCTATACTACTTTTCCAGTTTACTGTCCTAATTACATATATGCCTATTGTCCAGCTAGAAAACTCCCTAGTTTCCTGAATTTTTAACATAACTAACTGGATTTATGTTATTTAATTATGTTATGTTATTTCTAATATTTATTAAATAAATGTAGAGTCATGACAACTAGCAAAATGAAATTTTATATATGTGTGTGTGTGTGTGTGTGTGTGTGTGTGTGTGTGTGTGTGTGTGTGTGTGTGTAGCATTTTTTGCTGATAAATGAAAATAAATATATATAAAAGCTTTCCAATATACTTCATAGCCCTAGGATTTCCTGGGTGATCTATTATCCAAATAGCAACAATACTCAGCCAAGTTTGATTCCCCCCCCAAGGCCATTTGAGTTGGCCTTTAAAGATCAAACCTATTGATTTGAATTTAACCTTATAACAAATGGGTAACTTCTCACTGTAAGAAGTGAGAAGTTAAAAAGAAGAAAAATACCTCAGGTCATGTTTGGTACCTGTGATTACTTGAACTTGTCCATGTCATTTTCTTCGGAACAGTACAAAAGAATTTGCCATAATCTTCCAGGATGTTTTCCCATTTAGTCTACAGGCCTCTCATTCCTGGTGTTTTGATATTCAGACAGCAATAGGGTCCAACCCTGCTTGACTTTTGAGTCCTGGAGGTTTGCAAAGTACTGCCACCTACTGAGATAAAGTCCAAGTCACACTGGGTAATATATGCCAACTTGCAGGCTCCAGTTAAAGCCTGGCACTTGAATTCTACACAGAGGTTTCCAGAGGTTTCTCCAAAGAGAATTTCTTTCAGAGTGCAGATGTGAATAGTCTAATCAGGAACTTTCTTGGCTACCCTCCAATGTGCTGTGGAGACTGCTGGGGTCACTGGCATTACATAAAAACAAAAAATATCTAGACACTTCACATCCTGACATAAACTGTTTCAACTTCTCTCCTCAGGATGCTGCTATAGGGCACTGCATGCCAAAACAGCTAGAAACAGAGACAGTTCTTTCCCCTCATGCCATCACTCTGCTGAACACCTAATCCTCACAGTATTGTCTTATTTCTAAGTATATTCATCCATGTTGTATGGCTGTAGTATTATTATTATCCTTCTCATCTTCTACTACCCCCTCTTATTATTATTATGATTGTCTATGGAGAGTCTCAGTCATCCAGGTCATGGTTGTCCCAAGCAGGGGTGAAATCCAGCAGGTTCTGACAGGTTCTGGAGAACCAGTAGCAGAAATTTTGAGTAGTTCAGAGAACTGGCAGATACCAACTTGGCTGGTCCCAGAGTGGGGCGGGAATGGAGATTTTGCAGTATCCTTCCCCTGGAGTGGGAATGGAGATTTTGCAGTATCCTTCCCCTGGAGTGGGAATGGAGATTTTGCAGTATCCTTCCCCTGGAGTGGGGTGGGAATGGAGATTTTGCAGTATCCTTTCCCTGGAGTGGGAATGGAGATTTTGCAGTATCCTTCCCCTGGAGTGGGAATGGAGATTTTGCAGTATCCTTCCCCTGGAGTGGGAATGGAGATTTTGCAGTATCCTTCCCCTGGAGTGGGAATGGAGATTTTGCAGTATCCTTCCCCTGGAGTGGGAATGGAGATTTTGCAGTATCCTTCCCCTGGAGTGGGAATGGAGATTTTGCAGTATCCTTCCCCTGGAGTGGGGTGGGAATGGAGATTTTGCAGTATCCTTCCCCTGGAGTGGGAATGGAGATTTTGCAGTATCCTTTCCCTGGAGTGGGAATGGAGATTTTGCAGTATCCTTCCCCTGGAGTGGGAATGGAGATTTTGCAGTATCCTTCCCCTGGAGTGGGGTGGGAATGGAGATTTTGCAGTATCCTTTCCCTGGAGTGGGAATGGAGATTTTGCAGTATCCTTCCCCTGGAGTGGGAATGGAGATTTTGCAGTATCCTTCCCCTGGAGTGGGAATGGAGATTTTGCAGTATCCTTCCCCTGGAGTGGGAATGGAGATTTTGCAGTATCCTTCCCCTGGAGTGGGAATGGAGATTTTGCAGTATCCTTCCCCTGGAGTGGGAATGGAGATTTTGCAGTATCCTTCCCCTGGAGTGGGGTGGGAATGGAGATTTTGCAGTATCCTTCCCCTGGAGTGGGAATGGAGATTTTGCAGTATCCTTTCCCTGGAGTGGGAATGGAGATTTTGCAGTATCCTTCCCCTGGAGTGGGAATGGAGATTTTGCAGTATCCTTCCCCTGGAGTGGGAATGGAGATTTTGCAGTATCCTTCCCCTGGAGTGGGAATGGAGATTTTGCAGTATCCTTCCCCTGGAGTGGGAATGGAGATTTTGCAGTATCCTTTCCCTGGAGTGGGAATGGAGATTTTGCAGTATCCTTCCCCTGGAGTGGGGTGGGAATGGAGATTTTGCAGTATCCTTTCCCTGGAGTGGGAATGGAGATTTTGCAGTATCCTTCCCCTGGAGTGGGAATGGAGATTTTGCAGTATCCTTCCCCTGGAGTGGGAATGGAGATTTTGCAGTATCCTTCCCCTGGAGTGGGAATGGAGATTTTGCAGTATCCTTCCCCTGGAGTGGGAATGGAGATTTTGCAGTATCCTTCCCCTGGAGTGGGAATGGAGATTTTGCAGTATCCTTCCCCTGGAGTGGGAATGGAGATTTTGCAGTATCCTTCCCCTGGAGTGGGAATGGAGATTTTGCAGTATCCTTCCCCTGGAGTGGGAATGGAGATTTTGCAGTATCCTTCCCCTGGAGTGGGAATGGAGATTTTGCAGTATCCTTTCCCTGGAGTGGGAATGGAGATTTTGCAGTATCCTTCCCCTGGAGTGGGGTGGGAATGGAGATTTTGCAGTATCCTTCCCCTGGAGTGGGAATGGAGATTTTGCAGTATCCTTCCCCTGGAGTGGGAATGGAGATTTTGCAGTATCCTTCCCCTGGAGTGGGAATGGAGATTTTGCAGTATCCTTCCCCTGGAGTGGGAATGGAGATTTTGCAGTATCCTTCCCCTGGAGTGGGAATGGAGATTTTGCAGTATCCTTCCCCTGGAGTGGGAATGGAGATTTTGCAGTATCCTTCCCCTGGAGTGGGAATGGAGATTTTGCAGTATCCTTCCCCTGGAGTGGGAATGGAGATTTTGCAGTATCCTTCCCCTGGAGTGGGAATGGAGATTTTGCAGTATCCTTCCCCTGGAGTGGGAATGGAGATTTTGCAGTATCCTTTCCCTGGAGTGGGAATGGAGATTTTGCAGTATCCTTCCCCTGGAGTGGGGAGGGAATGGAGATTTTGCAGTATCCTTCCCCTGGAGTGGGAATGGAGATTTTGCAGTATCCTTCCCCTGGAGTGGGAATGGAGATTTTGCAGTATCCTTCCCCTGGAGTGGGAATGGAGATTTTGCAGTATCCTTTCCCTGGAGTGGGAATGGAGATTTTGCAGTATCCTTCCCCTGGAGTGGGGTGGGAATGGAGATTTTGCAGTATCCTTCCCCTGGAGTGGGAATGGAGATTTTGCAGTATCCTTCCCCTGGAGTGGGAATGGAGATTTTGCAGTATCCTTCCCCTGGAGTGGGAATGGAGATTTTGCAGTATCCTTCCCCTGGAGTGGGAATGGAGATTTTGCAGTATCCTTCCCCTGGAGTGGGAATGGAGATTTTGCAGTATCCTTCCCCTGGAGTGGGAATGGAGATTTTGCAGTATCCTTCCCCTGGAGTGGGAATGGAGATTTTGCAGTATCCTTCCCCTGGAGTGGGAATGGAGATTTTGCAGTATCCTTCCCCTGGAGTGGGAATGGAGATTTTGCAGTATCCTTCCCCTGGAGTGGGAATGGAGATTTTGCAGTATCCTTTCCCTGGAGTGGGAATGGAGATTTTGCAGTATCCTTCCCCTGGAGTGGGGAGGGAATGGAGATTTTGCAGTATCCTTTCCCTGCCATGCCCACCAAGCCACACCACACCACGCCTACCAAGCCACGCCCACAGAACCAGTAGTAAAAAAAATTGGATTTCACCACTGTCCCAAAGGTGCTTTTTGAAGAGGCAACTAGACTTTCTGGTTTTTCTTTGAAGACGTTCCGCTTCTCATCCAAGAAGCGAAACTTTCAGAGTTGAAGAAGCTTCTTGGATGGGAAGCGAAATGTCTTAAAATATATATATATATCAGAAAGTCCAGTTGCCTCTTGAAAAATCACCTTTGGGACATTATTATGATTGTTACTCTGTTGCATTGCATGTACACTGAGAGATTCTGCACTGGAGACAAATTCCTTGTGTATGTAATCACACTTAGCCAAATAAAGTCTCCTCTCCACTCCTCTCCCCTCCCCTCCCCTCCCCTATCCCATCCCATCCCATCCTATCAAAACAGAAAGGTGTGCTAGATAATGCTAATTGCTCCAATTTCTCCTTTCCAAAAGTGGTTGTTTAGAGGCTTCAGTGAACCTTTTTTTAAAAAAAAGTTTTATTGGATTTTTATTTTTAAATATACATCATTATCAATACATGAACAGTGTGGCCTCTGGATATAATTCATTTTGATACAAGTAGCAATAATAGTATTAATAATATTTGTTACATTAATCAAACTTATATTATCCTAGTATTAATATACATATTCGTTTTAAAATAGTTAATGCCAATGGTAATATTATTTAAACATACATAGTAATACCATCTTTTAACCACTAATCTTTCCATCTAATTATTGCTTATATTCTATTATATAAAATTTATATATGCTAATATTCCCCCCATTTCTTATTTCTACTCCTATTCTAACTTCTAGTCAGGTCACCATTACTTATCCTAGTGTTAATACACATATTTATATTAAGACATAGTCCTTCATTATTTGGTTATTCAATATTTCAATATGCCATTCTAGTACAAATCATCATATTATTTAAACATACGTAATAATACCATCTTTCACCCTTCAATCTTTCCATCTAACTATTACTTTATATAAAAGTATTTTATATTCTTATTTCTACGTCTATTCTAGTTTTTCATCAGGCCCTCATTATATTGGAAAAGAAAAAAAATCAAAAAAATATTTCCTTTCTATCCATCATCTCTTGTTCGTTTTAATACTTCAATTCTTATTTGTTTTTTTAGCTTGCTTCCCATACTCCTCTCTTGGATCTTTATCTCTATCAACAGCTACATCTTCACCATTCAGTCTGGATATTTCTCCCATCTCTATCCTCCTAAGCTGCCAGGTCTCCAATGTGTCCACCCATGCCCCTATCTCCCTTTCAAAACTATCTTCCATCTTATCCGATTCCATTTTTAAGTCTCTTAAAGTACTTTTCCCTTGGTTTATTTCATCAGTCATTATTATCTTTATCATCCTCTTCTTCTCATCTTCTTGCTTTATTTGCTGGTTTGTCTGTTCTATCTTTTCCTCTGTTCTTTCTATAATCTCCTCTCTTTCCTGGACTCTTTGATCTTCATTCATTATCAGATGTAGGATATTTTCCATTTTCCCATTCATGCCTTGCAATAGGTTATCTCTCTGTAATTCTTTGTCATAGCATCCCTAGTGCTTTGAAACATCAACGCCATTTCTCCTGAAATCCCACTCATCTCCCCTTGATGGAGCATCTTGTCTTATTTTAATAAGTCCCACTCTTACTCAACAGTCAAACAATAATATATAAGTCTGATGTTGCTCCTCAGAAAGTTCAATAATCATAGTTCTTTTTCATCTCAGGGTTATTAATCCATTCCATTTAAATAGTCTAGGCAGCTTTCCAAAAATCAAAAGTCACTTTACTTTCTTTAGGAGTCTTTCTTATTCTCACAATAGAGACTCCAATAATCATAAAGTAAATATTTATAGAGCAGAAAGTCACCACAATCCTCCAGATGGATATTGTTTATTTGTCTTATCAAAAATTCCTAAACTTGTAGGGGTATGATATATTTTCTATTCACCAGTAGATGGCGCCCTCAGCTTAGGTTTCAGCATTGTTTCAAGTCTAACAAATTGATTAATCCAAATTTTAATTCAATTTATGGAAACAGAGTCGGCTATTCAAGTAGATATTTCCAGCATTTTATAATGCCTTCCAAAATAATGCCTACCCAGTTTGACAGTCCAATTTTCTATGTTTTTTAACGAAGTCTTTAGCTTTTCTTCCCTTATTTACCTTTCTTTTGGGTCTAGGATTTTTCTGTCTATGGTTGTTCACCACTTTAACAGACAGTTCTAAGAGTCTCTTTTCTTGGGTTTTTTTCTTTTTTCTTTTCCTTTTAAAGTTAGGTTCTAAATAAAAAAAGAATCTTCTCACCCAACTCCACTGAGTCACTGTTCATCTACACCACTCCTGCACATTTCTTTGTTGCCTCGGCTGTCCCAGCTTCATGGCAACCATGATGGCTGCCTCTTCTCTTCGTTGTGGGTGAGAGGGGGAAAAAGCCCTGGGTCAAGTAGGAGAGATTGTGGCTCTCCGTGACCTACAGGGCACCTCTCTTTTCTTTGCCACCCCTACAGGGTGGCTTCAGCTTCTTTTGGAGCCCTCCAATGGGGAGAACTCGGCGCGGGAATGCGGAGACCCGCTCCTCACATCCGATCTCGCTGCGACGTCAGCCGGAAGTCGAGGCTTCAGTGAACCTTATGATCAGTGCATAAAACGACAGTTCATTCCCAGTAACAGATGCTGTTACTGTTCAATATAATACTGCTCAATATATTTCATTCTTTTACTTAATCCCCCTTTAAATCTGTGAATTGCACCTTTTCTAGAAAAATATCTTAGAAATTTGCTATGTTCTATCTGAAAAAGTATTTTCTGTAGTCCAAAATGAGTTCCCAATTTCACTAACCATTAATTTTAATATTAAGGGGGGTGAGTAATGACTTATACCCACATACTTTATTTACTTATCATCATTTTATATAAACTGCTATCAAATTCATGAATGATATTTTTCTTCCCTAATTAACAAACTCCAATGTTTTATCTTTCTGAATTTTCAGTTCATCGTCAGTAACAGAAGTTGTGTATCAACTTACAGATGCTAACGTAGATTTGTTTATAAATCTGGCTTTTAACAGTTGGTTATTTCCTAATGTTTGACGAACACTTGGAAAGTATCTCTTAAGGCAGGGATCCCCAATCTCTGGGCCTGTACCTCATACAGGTACTGGTCCATGGCCTGTTAGGAACCAAGCCACGCAAGCAGCAGGCAAGCCAGCAATGTTTCATCTGCATATGCGTGAGATCTACGTTGCGCCCAAACCTCCACCCCCGTTTCCGTCCATGGAGGACAATTTTTCTTCCAAAACTGGTCCCTGGTACCAGAAAGATTGCAGACCGCTCGCTCAAGGGATGACACTCCCAGTACTGCCTGCAGCTTTAGTGCAGTCATCACTGCAGGCAAATGAAATGAACGCTTGTAGCAATTCCAGCATCTTTAACAGATTCTGTTAACAGAATAGAATTCTAATTCTAATTTAACAGAGTAACGCAAAATATAAAACTATGACTTTTTAAAAATTAGACAAGATGATGAAGCTCCAAAATGGTCCCTTTCTCAAGGAAGCCAGAAAGCTTTCTTCATAAAGTAATGTTGCTATTTCAGACTGTAGTTTCATAACAGTACAAAATAGCCTAGGAGAAATCAGAACAATATCAGAAATGTGTTGGTGTTAGTATGTCTCCAACAATTGCAATAAAGGTTGTGCAGGGTGGGTTTCAGAAAGGGAGATTTCTTTTGAGCAAAGGTAGAAATAAACCCTGTTATTAAAACTCACCACAAGCAGAGTGACATCCTGAAGGAGAAATATTGCTGTTTGGAGACTTTAGCAACAGCTCTTAAAGCGAGAAAATATTCATTAGGAAAAGAGCAAAGTGATGGATGAATTTACTGTACAGGCTGGACAGGAGGATGCTGGCTGGCACACAGGATATTGATCCACAAATGGAGGGAGGGCATTTGTATAGCAACAGAAAAGCTTCTAAGGGATTCAAGGGCTTCCTAGCTTGCAATTCTTCTCAAGCCCAAGGGAGCCTTCTGTCACCGTGACAGAATATGCAGACCAGCTGAGCTCTAGCGCTCTCAAGAATAGACCAGTTGGGCTGTTTCTCTGAACAGCAGACTCTTCCACACACAGGATGAAGGAGAACCATGATTTCGGCACTTGTAAGCCTTACTTGGCAGACATTCAGGCTGCAATCCCACGTAAATGAGACGGAAAATGAGTTCCATTTAAATGCCCAACTCTTACCTACTTCAAAGCAAACGTATTAGGGCTGAAAGTGCTAATGAGGGCCTTGATCTGAGGTTATCTTCACTGCTTCTCGGTCCTCCCCACCTCTCTCGAGTTCTTGCAACTTAATTGGCTGTCCTATTTTGATTTAGCCTGCTGGGTGCAGTGAGTGACTTGCTGCAATGGAAACATTGCATATGTGCAAAATTACTGTACATACATCCTGTAGATACCTGCAGTCTCCAAGCATAAAGAAATACATGGACTTCTTATATGAATAAACCTTTCTTGCAGCTTAGTTTATGCTTGCTTGTTCAATGTCCTATTATATTATTCATTATCCTTACTGTAAGATGAATCGGCATAGAATTATCGCTTTGGAAAGCTATATTCAAGAATATGTTCTAGATACCATTGAATGTAACTTTCTCATAGTGGCAGAAAGGAAGCAATTATTTAAAAAAAGGAGAGGGCCAGGTAATAATTCTATTGTGATCTTCAAAATTCAATTTATTCCTCAAGTTGTCTCCATGTACTATAGCAATTCTCTTTTGGGTAGGTGGTTTTCACATATTTATTTTGTTTTTTAAGAGATTGCTTAGTTGCATAAATCTTAAGTGCTTCTATATTTGAACAACTACTCTACTGCAAAGACTTTCATTTGTAGGACTATTTAGAAATCTGTACTGCATTTAACTGTTAATATTACTATATAGTATAGCAAATATTATGAATATATTTTGTTACATGAATTTAGGATTGGCTAGTTTAGCACATAAAATGTTATGTTTTTATGGAATGTCTCTTCTTTCTTTACATATAACAATTTTATCTACTCCTCTGTCAAACTCCCCCCACTTTTTTGTGACTTAAAGTCAGCTTGGTTTTGATTCCCGGTAGCTGCCTGGAAAAATCTCTGGTTTTCTTGGCAAGATTTTGGAACCATTGCCTGCTTCCTAAGCTGAGAAAGAATGATTGGCTCAAAGCCATCCAGCTGAATTTGTGCCTAAGACAGGACTAGAACTCAGTGTTTCAGTTTCTAGCCGGTGTTTTAACCACCACATTCAACTGTTTCTTACCAGAAGACTACTTCAGGTAGCCCTCAACTTATGACTACAATTGAGCCCAAAATTTATTTGCTAAGCGAATTTTGCCCCATTTTACTTTCTTGCCATAGTTGTTAAGTGAATCACTGCAGTTGTTAAGTTATTAACATGGTTGTTAAGTGAATCTGGCTTCCTCATTGACTTTCTTGACAGAAGGTTGCAAAAGATGATCACATGACCCCAGGACACTGCATCCATCATAAATTTGAATCAGTTGCCAAAGTCTGAATTTTGATCACCTGATCATGGGGATGCGACAACGGTTATAGGTGTGAAAAACAGTGATAAGCCACTTTTTGCAGTGCTTCAAACAGTCACTAAATGAACTGTTGTAAGTCGAGGACTACCTGTATGATTTAATTTGTTTCTAAAGGATCCAGAACAGAGATGAACTGCAAAAAACTTGGTGGATAGTTTAGGAGAATAAAAAAGGCATACCCAACTGGACCTTAAAATATTTCTAAACATTTTCACCTGGGGAGGGAGCACACTGCTTCCTTTTGCCTTTCCCTCCCATATTTGGGTATACCAGGTGACTTGACAGAAAAACATTTAATCTTTCCCCTGGCTCAGCTGATAAGGGAGGAGAACTTGTGGCTTAGAGGGTAAAAGCACTGCCTAACAAAGCAAGCAACCAAAGTTCGAATCCTACACACACACACACACACACACACACACACACACACACATATACGGTATATATATATATATATATATATATATATATATATATATATATATATATATATATATATATATATATATATATATATATATATATATATATATACATACAGTATATATATATATATATATTAGATAGATAGATATAGAGATAGAGATATAGAGATATAGATAGAAATATAGAGATATAGATATAAAGTTGGAATTATAGTGACTTAATCTGAATGAAATATTGGGGTTGTGGTAGAATGCTATATGCAAGGACAAAACAAGACCACAGCTATAGTTGGTAAGAGTACAGAACGGATTCTTGATAGTACAGTATCTATTATATACTATTTTGGAATGCGGGAAACAGTCGCTCCATCTCAAAAAGGATTCATTTGTGCAATAAAAGGTGCCACACAGAACAATAAAAATGACCAGTAGATTGTCATGCTGTATCAGGAGGAAAAAAATGTATCATATTCTGACTTTGCTGGGAAAAGATTGCATTGATTTAAAAAATATATACAAAAGGTGGGGAAAGAGAAGGGAGAGGAGTTTTCTCTCTCCTTCATATTGCTGCAATCTGATTTGCAGCAGCTCCGGTCGGAACTAGAGATGTAAAATTTCTGGAAATTTTGAAGGTAGGAAAAAAACCTACTTTTTCCGTTTTTTTGGGGGGGGGGGAAATGGAAATTTTTGGAAAAATTGAAAAAAATGCTACATTAGCACTTTTTTGTCTTTTTAAGATTGAAAGTCATTCTGTTACTTTAGGAACATAAAATATGACTATGGACAATTTGACTTGACATAAAATTATCACAACTAGCATATTAAAAATATAGTGTAGCCAAACAATTATCACAAACAGAATTTACTTTTTTATAATATTTATTTGTAATTGTAACAAAGGGAGCAACAATCTCCTGAACTGCTTACTAGTTTATGTGGAACAGCCAAAAAGCCTCCACAAAACAATTTTCAAAACCAAAAGTAACAATTTCTTCATATTTCCTCTCCACAGTATTAAATAAAAATAAAAACCCCATTCTCATAAAAAGATTTGAAGATGGGGGAAATGTTAAGAAGAGAGTGGGACAAAGTTTCAATGGACATTTAATCAGAATCATTTTCTGAGCTGAAATTGTCAGTATCCGTCTCTGCTTCTGCAGCTACTCTTTTTTGTCCGTCATCACAATTAGGAACTTCTAAAAACTGAAGGTTTGTCCGGATCGAAACAAGCTTCTCTACCCTTTCACATGTCAGTGTGTGAGTGTTTCCAAACATAGACCAGATTCTTTCACATGCTGCAGAAGATGGAGGTATCTGGAGAAGGCGAGAAGCAATAGGAGTCAGAAACACACCCACTAACATGCAAAAGTAACATGTTACTTTTTACTTATGTTTATACAAATTACTACTATCCTATACATGTTTGACAAATAAATAAATTAAAAAAAAACTGAAACCTTTTTCTTGTTACAATAGCAGCACCTCCTAAAGCAGTGGTTCCCAACCTGTGGTACGTGTACCACTAGTGGTACGCGAGGGCCTTCCAGGTGGTACACGAACACTTTCGGGGTCATGAACGATTTTTAGTTAGTTATTTTTTACTTCACAAAAATGTTTACCGCCTAACACAAGATAATCTGGCAACGATTTGCAACTGTTGCCACACGCCACCCACCTGGTCCCAGCGGCCCGAGAATCCAGTTGCTGGATGCGCGAGGCCAAAAAAGGAATGGTACAATTATGGAAATAAAGTGATATCTGATCGAATTTAGTTTCTCTGGAACCAGGTGGTACGCGGCGACTGTACGGGACCTCCAAGTGGTACTCGATCACAAAAAGGTTGGGAACCACTGTCCTAAAGGAAGAAATGCATACTGTTCTTGCAATGGAGGGTTCAGTTTGTTACCTAGGTCTTGCTTGTCCTCACTCAGTGCACAGAAATTAGAATAATCTGATATCATACATTTTTTTAGAAATGATTTGGAAAATATTTGAACACCCTGTCTTAAAATATTTTATTCATCCTGTCAAAATAAAATATTCCACAATGATTTTTTTTCCGATTTTTCCAATTTTTTGGAAAAAAACAAAAAAGCCTTCAGGAAAAAAAATGGAAAAAACCCAGTTTTTTTCTGAATTTTTCTGTTTTTTTTCTCCGGGCCTTCACATCTCTAGTCGGAACAGACGAATGAGCGAAACGTGTTTCTTTTCACCCTGGAGATGAGGTTACTATCTCAAGAACCTAGCTGTCATACATCGAGTCTAGTCATGTGCTTATTTCTTAGAATAAGATTCCTCCTGCACTGACGAAAAAGTCATAAACTTAGGATCTTTTCTTCCCCAAAAATGGGAATTGCTTAAATTATAGGCCGGGGTGTGGGTGGTGGGGTGGACGAACAACTGTGGAAAGGATGAACGAACATATCCCTCTCGGTTTTTATCGCTTTTCTTGGCATGCGCATAGGAAAGGCGCCATGAGCTCGTGAACTACATTTCCCGTGGTGCAAGGAGCAGGGCGCACATGCGCAAGATGCCGCCGGCGGCGGGGAGGGCTGCGCGTTCTCGTGCGGTGATGGCGGTGCGTGGACGCGCGGCGGTAGTAGCAGCAGTAGCAATGGCTGCTGTGGATCGGCGGCTGCCGAATCTCGATGACTTCGCGGGGCAGAGCTGGAGTGCTTGGGTGGAGAGAGTTGGGCCGCCTACTACCGAGACAGGTGAGCGCGCCTATCCCGCTCATTAACCTTTAGGCAGCGAGGAGCGGCGGGGGGGGGGGGGGAAGCAGGGGGACACTTCTCAGTCGCCGTTTCTGCTGCTGCCGCCGCCGCCGCCGCGCCGCCGCCGAGCTTCCTCCCTCCCTCCCTCTCTCCCTCCCTCCCTTCGCCCGCCCTAAACAAAGGAGCCGCCGGGTCCTAGCGCCGTGGAACTTCTTGCTTGATGAATGTTTCTTTTTGCAATACCAGGTTTCCCGAGATCTCCCGAATTCCTAGAATGGATTCCTCTGTCGAGCCTGATGTAATTGGAGGACATACTGTGATCATCTTGGTGTCGATCAGAATCTTTGTTCCCCGTAGTTTCCACACACACCACAGTGTTAGGTGGTTCTTTCCTTTCCTTTGATCCCGCCTGACATGCTGCTACTGTAGTTAGTTATGCTCTATTCACAGGATTCTCCCCGACTTTTGATCTTTACTGTGTTTTGAGACCACAGTTATGCATGAAACGGTCTATGTAAATTCCCACTAGGATCTTTGAGCCCTGCTTTAATTTTCCCCGGTCCATTTGAGAATTCTTTCCTCTGATTCTTTTACAATCACTTTTTCTACTTTCTCCAGAATAGCATCCCATGCTTTGATATGCTCCTGTGGCGCTTACAAGCCACAAAATACCTTGCAGTTCTTGAATTCTCACCTGGGTCACTCTAGACTTTCTGCTTGTTTTTTTCTCTAAATGTTCACATTTGCCCTTTAAATTCACCCAGCTAATATTTTACATCGATTTTATTCTTTAAATCCCCGTAAAGCCGCTTCTCAACCAGTTCTTTTAAAGTGTTTTCAGAAATCTGTGTTGGCTTTACCTCCAGCTGTGCTGCTTCTCTGGATTTCCTCCTCTTCAAGTTATTCCATTTTATTCAGATCTTTGCCTTGGCCACTGAAACTGGTCCCCGCCCATCCATCTGTTTCACATTCCTTGCACCTTCCTTCTATCTTCTATACTATAGCAAGCTTCTTTTGCTCTGTTGACTTGGCCACTAAATTATCACCCACTAGAATTTCCTTGCCTCTGCCTTTCCTCTCTTGCCAACCTGATCCCTGACGTCCTGATTCAGTGTCTCCATGCTCCTCCTCCTCCATTCTGTTGTGTCTTTTGCTCTGCTTGCCCTCCCTTGTTAGAGGGGCAGGTTGAAAGTATATTAACATGGTGGGTGGATGTCTTGGCCTCTGGTGATTTTTGTCCTTGGAATCATTTGGGAGCATTTCCTTTAGTCTCTTTGACTTTCTCAAGTGCAACCTGACAGCAGACTCCAGAAGGGGCGGTGAGAGTCTGCGGAGCTGTCCCTGGTGGTGCTTTTTATATTGTTGAGCTTCTCCCTTCCCCCACCCATTATCTTGATAGAGTTAGTACCTTCCTATAATTCCTGATCTACTTCCAGATTCAGAAGAGAGTTGGTATAATGGCTCTTGTATTTTCAGGGATTTAGAAGCAAGTTATAAAATTCCCTTGCTCACAGCTCTCTATCGAAGTGTTAATACTTATTTAGCATCCACCTTTTGCCCTAATCCTGTGATTTTTTTTTTAAAAAATAACTATTTTGAATTTCCTTCTTCTGTTTTGATGCTTGAAGCAATTGATGCATTTTTAACAGGTACATCTTGTCTTTGTGAATGCACCAGATGGAGTGAAATCTATTAGATGCAGAGCATTAGATGTTGGTTAAAGTCAGGCGTCTGGGCCTGATGACCATCTCTGTGACACATTCACATTGCTAATTTAAAGTCACATCTTTGATTTTGACCTCATTGCTAGACACTTGTGGGCATTTCATGAATATCTCTATAGTGCGAAGAGATTCCCAGGTGGAAAGTAGTAGAAGAAAGATTAGTTCTAAATTCATTTATTTGATTCCTCATGTATGTGTGGATACGAGACCACAATATTAGGGCAACTTACATGCACAGTGGTGTAAGAAAATGTCCACTGTAATGAAACCAGAATATTCTGGTTTACAACATGACACCACTGTAATTTAGCATCAGCAAAATTTTGATTCCATGAGCTAAAATCCAGCAGCATTTATTTACCTTGAAATTTGGGGATTCCATTTTGAAGTCCATCTTAAGGCATCTATTTTTCTGAAACTTGGTTTGACTGCTAGGAGAATAGATATACTGATCCTAAAAAGTGCATAGATCAGGGACACATATTATTGTTTCATGTGATACAAGCATACCTCTTTCCTATTCATATTCATTTTACATATGTGCTTGTTGAATACTGGTGGATAATGGCTATTTGAAAGCTAAACAAAAAAGAAAAGAATTTTAAAATGAAGCCTTACCTCAGGAGTTGATCAAATCATGTTCTTATCCTATGGCCACATTGTTATAATTTGCAGAGCCTCCATGGGTGGAGCTGTATGCTTGTCACTGTCTTCCACACACCTCTTGATTTATATAGATTGGCAGAGCAATTCTGCTGAAACAGCAGGCAGTGAAGTCTGAGATTCAGCAAGTCCACTACTATAAGCTCGCAGAAGCTGAAGAACATCTGCTGTATTAGCAGAGGTGATTCTTAGGGATCCTTATTTTCTTGGCAACTTTAAGAACTGCTATGATTATTGCTGTTATTAAATTAACTCTTTATCTTTGGTAAAACTCAGGATAACCTTGGGCAAACCAGCCTTACCATTTGCAAAAGGTTTTTACCAAGGTAAAAAATAAGACAACCCTTGCACAGTCCTTTGCTCAAGCTCATTTGGAAGCAAGGTGGCATACAAATGTAATAATTTTCATCAAGAAATCAATTTCATATACTTTTGAAGGGGAGAGGATTAATTTTAAAAAAACCTATTGAACCGCAAATGTACTAGAGACATTGTGTTATCTGCTTGCAGGTGGATCTCTTCAGTACAGTACTAGGACATAATGTAATTGCAGAGTGCTACATGGCAAGTTTGAGAAGGTGTGATGTGTAAATGAGATGGAAGTTCCTCTTGCTACTTATTTGTCTTGAAATATGTTGTAAGCCTGTTCAACCTACCGGCATAACCATACATACCCTAGTAAGCCTTACTATATAGCAGGGATCCCCAAACTTGGCAACTTTAAGACTTGTGGACTTCAACTCCCAGTAGCTGGCTGGAGAATTCTGGGAGTTGAAGTCCACAAGTCTTAAAGTTGCCAAGTTTGAAGACCTCTGCTATATAGTATTGAAATAATTCTAATTGAGCATGCCTTGAGTTGAACTTTAAGGGGTAGAAAGTATCCATCTTAATGTATCTGGATGCTATTCTTGTTAGCATTGAGAGAGATAATATATCTTAAGTAGCTTTAATTTTGGCTGATGGAAACAATTTCTTTTTTAAATTTGCCTAGTGTCCGATCTGGAAGAAAACAATAGGAATGGGAGAAAGAAGATTGATGCAATGACCCTCATTAAAGAAGGTAAGAAGACATCAAATTCTCTGGTGAAACATGCACTGTAGAAACCTTTGCTCTACAGAGATCAAAATCAAACCTTCCAAATTGGTAAATGCTCTGCAAAAAAAAAAAAGGATGAATATCGCTATAAGTATTGTATATTCCACTGTCTGGAATGGTAATTACTGCATTTTCACACAGCAGGTGATCCTTAACTTAGCCTATACAGACTTCTCAATTCTGCAAACAGAAGACTGTGATTTTGCTTGCCCATGGAGCAGTAACATGTCCATAACTTTGAGTGACAGCCATAATAGGGTTTGCTGCATTATGACAACCAACTAATTTCTCCATGACACCAGAATTCATAGAACAAATCCTGGGCAAATGCTTTGATACTGGCATTTTCTGCTTTGCTACATCATGGATGGCAGCGGTGGTAAAAGTATCCTATTCCATGATTATATTCTTGTATTTCAGGGAGGGTTGATGTTTTGCCCATTTAAAAAGTGATGGATTTTTACTAATTATGGCATGAAACTTGCCATATCTTACGATAAAAAGGAGGAATGCTCCTACAATTTATTAGGAAATCAATATAGTCTTGAAGATACAGTATATCTTCCTTGATACCTGAATCGGTTTGTAGATTTTTGTCTTGAATCTTCCCATCTTGCCTCTGTAGCCCTTTTATTGACCAAACAGTTAATATGACCTTTCCATAGATTTGAGATAACCTAAACTAGTTTCAAAGTCTCTCTTGTTATGGTTTCATCTCTATGATTTCTAATTAAATGAAGTTGCATGAGCCCCAAGCAAAAGCCACTGACTTCCCACCATATTTTGCCTAAAGATCATTTGTCCATAGTTTCCTTTATATTCATAGTATACGATCTTGAGCATTTCTTAAAACGAAGTTAAATAGACTATTATAGAGACTCCAGATGACTCATGCAAATGAGTCAAGGCTGCAGGGAGGGGCCCAATATGTTCTCAGACTGTTCTTTGCTGACTTCAAATATCAATCATACTCTGTCCATCCAAGTTCAGTATTTTAACCAGGGCATACCAAAGAAATGTTATTGAATGAAAACTATGCTAGAACCCATGCTAGAAGAGATAAAATCAAATCCAACTCATCCAAGTCCAGTCTCTGTTAATACCAATAGTTAGAAAAATATGCCCTGAGTCACTGTCTGTACTCTCTGCCAAGAAATCAGACAGCTTCCTCTATTTTGTGTGTCTCTGTGTGCGTGTACACATGTGTTTCTAAAGAAGTCCTGTTCTTTATTAGAGTAGAGAACGCTACAGATGCAGATTAAAGTCCTACTAGAAGGTAAGAATGTTGACATCAGCAATGACATCAGGAACTGAAATCATTTTCAAATTGTTGGGGCCAATATGCTGACTCTGTAAACTGCTTAGAGAGGGCCGTGAAGCACTGTAAAGCAGTATATAAGTCTAAGTGCTATTGCTATTGCTATTTTATATATATATATATATATATATATATATATATATATATATATATATATATATATATATATATATATATATATATATATATATATATATATATATATATATATATATATATATATATATATATATATATATATATATATATATATTATATATTTGCTATTTTTCCAGATTAGATTGTTCATACCCCAAACTCTTCCTGCAGCTCCTTCTGCTTCTTTAGCAGACCTTTGGAAATGTGACTTACACTGGACACCCAAGCCAGAATGTTCAGATGAATCTCTGCTGTGCTTTTGTCTGACTTTTGCAATCACTTTGAACCAGCCAAGCCCTTGGATAGTCTGCAATTATTTGGGCCTTGTCCCTCCCTCCTCTTTGGCAGCTTTCCTCTCTTTCCTGCCCTGCTGCCCTGGGTCTTTTCATTGCTTTCTAGCCTGTCTGTGACTCTTTGTTTTCCATTTCTGCTACCCCAGCTGTGCTAGGAGGTGGGGCTGCTTGCTGCCAACGTTACAGAGCATAGGACAGCATGCGAGAATCCCCTTTGCCAGATGATAGCCATTTGTTCTGTCACCTTTTTGGGTTTTTTTTTTAAACACGTGTGCCCATATTAGCAGGGAGAGGCAATATCCAGACTAGATCTGGAGGCCACATCACTCAGTGGCAGTTTTCTAAATCGAATAGCCGCTTGTGAAAATATCAACCTAAATGTTAGTAACATATAAAATAATTGCATACAGATTGGAATGCCTAGTTTGGTGGTCCAGCATTAGAGCTTTCTTTTTTTCAACCCAATGCTCTCCACATACATTTGCTTTCAAGTCCCATTATCATTGGCTGGTATTATCAGGATATCATAAGAATTGTAATCCAAACTGAGTGGTGATGAGTTGGGGAATGTTGCTTTAAGGTACTGGTCATGTAGCCTTTCCGCTAAGAACTAGGCACTTCTTTTGCTAAGTAACAGAGTATAGGCTCTGCTATTCAGTTCTTGCAACTCCTGCCCTTGTGAGACGACTAGCCAGTTACAGCAAAGAGCATTTGGCTAGCTGGACCAATGGCCTGACTTGATATAAACAACCACTGATTATAACCGAACAATGTACCTTGCAAGCACTGGCTGTTCCATCTTGCACCCATACAAAGAATCCAAGAAATGCTAGTGTATGAAGTAATTGTGACAAAAATACAACTTTTTCTTCTCAGCCCCGTGTTTCACTCTCTATTCTTTTAAGTCAAGAGAGAGAGAGAGAGAGAGAGAGAGAGAGAGATTCTGTGGTTCTCCAGGTGTTGCTGAATTGCCACTTCTTACAGTTTCTATCAGCGACCTCAGTGGTGTGGGGTGTTAATAGTTGTAGCTCAGCTGCACACAGAGGTTCGCCTGACTTAATCTGTGCTTTCAAGATAGGCTGGGCCAGGGGTAGGCAAAGTTGGCTCTTCTATGACTCATGGACTTCAACTCCCAGAATTCCTAAGCTAGCATGATTGGCTCAGAAATTCTGGGAGTTGAAGTCCATGAGTCATAGAAGAGCCAACTTTGCCTACCCCTGGGCTGGGCATCTCATTTTGCTCATAGGTTTGCTTACGTGTTTCTTAGACTGCAAAATTAACAGGGTGACATGGGCCTCTTCCCTGAGTGTGCTCTCATCGCTCACATCTCTTGTCCTTTCAGACATGTCTATCTTTGGTCATTGCCCGGCTCATGATGAGTTCTACCTGGTCGTGTGTAACCACTGTGGCCAAGTGGTCAAACCTCAAGCCTTTCAGAAGCACTGCGGTAAGCTAGGCAGTCAACATGCCAGTTGAATGTCTGTAGTCTCTCAGGAAGTTTACTTGGGAGTAGTGCTTCTGCCTGGGGGCAGAGGTGATGATGGCAGTGCCAAAAAGGCCCTCTTTGTGGTTTCCTTCCTGCAAATTAGGGAAGCTCCTCTTCCCTAGGATTGCTTCTCAGTGAGCAAGGAGACTGCTGGTAAGATAGTAGTTAGGAAACAAAGGATACATTCTGATAGGGTCATTCCCAAGATGATATTTTGCTACTTACACCCCAAGATTGGGAGGCAGCTAGAAAATGGCCATGTCTGCATAACTTCTGCAATATATGTTTGAAAGACATGAATAATTATGTGCATCTAACAGAGCCATCCTTTTAATGGTAAAAGACACTATTTTCTAGAATAGTGCTTTACTTGAATTGTACACCTGACTGACCCCTTTCCATCTAATACTTTGCAAGTGGCATTACAGCTCCTCTCCTTCCCAGCTGGTATAGCTGCCTCCTACCAAATTCTAACTTTTAGAGATAAAATTATGTTTGGCCATTTTTTAGCTGTTTTTCCTTTTGTGATCTCAAAATTCAGCTAAGGAAATTAAATGTAAGAAATTTCCTTCAGCAAACATCTGTTAATTATTTACCTTCATCTCAAATTTCTACCTTTATCCAGAGCTGGACTGTTGCCTGGAGGGAGATGAGGGGAAGTAGTCATTTCATGAGGATTATCAAAATCTCTTTGCTCGCTATCAAAATCTGTTCTGAGTTGGAGCAAACCAAGTGAAGGGTCTAAATTTGGAGCCCTTTGGAAATTTGGCCTGTTGGCAAATAAGAGGCAAATGGGTGAATAGAATAACAGAAGTATCCAGAATATGAGCAGAAGTCCACATGACACAGTATCCTTGCTAAAGCAAGATAGGTTGGATCTGCTCAATGGACAACCACATACCGTATTTTTCGGAGTATAAGACGCACCTTTCCCCCCCTAAAAGAGGCTGAAAATTTGGGTGAGTCTTATACTCCGAGTGTAGCTTTTTTGAAGCATTTTTTCCAGCCCTAACGAGGTGCTTACGATCTTCCCGCTTGCAGGCTTGTTTTCATTGCTACTCCCTCCAGAAAAAGTTTTTTTCAGCCCTAACGAGGTGCTAATGATCTTCTCAGCTTGCAGGATTTTTTCATTGCTACTCCCTCCGAAGAAGTTTTTTTCAGCCCTAACCAGGGGATAAAATAATGTGCTGAAGCTGACCAGACTAAGGATGCTAGCCAGATGAATACCTGGTAGGTAGATTTCCCCCTCTATTTTCCTCCCCCAAAACTAAGGTGCGTCTTATACTCTGAAAAATACGGTATATCACTTCAAATTATATGATGGAAGAAATCCCATTTTTATTTCTGTTATGTATTTATACCCTAGGCTTTATGAATCATGCCTAGAGGGACAGAATAATCCTGTATATGTTGCTAGTGGCAGCCATACAAAGAAAACTCTATGAGGTTTGTCTTCTGAGCCCCATGGTTGTATCTTGGTGGTTGGTTATGTACAGTTAATGAGTACTATTCCCTAACACACGGGTCTCCAACCTTGGCAACTTTATGACTTGTGGACTTCAACTCCCAGAATTCCTCAGCCATGCTGGCTGAAGAATTATGGGAGTTGAAGTCCACAAGTCGTAAAGTTGCCAAGGTTGGAGACCCCTGCCCTAACAAACAGGAAAGAGAGAGAGTAACCTCTCTTCTGTCTCACAGCTATCTGGGACAAATTTGAAAAGGTGCACTTTGAGGGTTGCCAGCAAAAAGAGCCAACTTGGTGCAGTCGTTAAAAGCACCAGACTAAAAACTGGGAGACCATGAATTCTAGTCCTCCTGCCTTAAGATGAAGCCTGCTGGGTAACCTTGGGGCTGTCATTCTCTTTCAGCCCTGAAACTTCTGAAAAAAATGTCAGGAAAACTATGTGGATTTAACTATGTAATAATCAGAAATCAAGATTAGAAGTGACTTGTAGTAGCAGCAAAGAGTTATGCTGAGGAACAGGAAGAGACTTTAAAGGTGATTTAGTAAACCGGGGAGCTGTACAAATGTGCTTCTGAATTTTGAGAGCTTTAGAGTCCGTTCTAGATGCTGTCTCGTACTTTGGCTCTAAGGTTCTGGGTGAAAGTTCAAATTTAGTAATAACATGTCTTTCCTAGGGCAGTATTGTATATATAAAATCAAGTTTGCAGGTGGGGTGGTGAGTGGATAAGAAAAGGAAAGATCCAGAATTTTGTAGTGAAAACTATCTAAATGATTTTTGACTAGAATGAAATACAGAATTGCATAAGCTCTCTCTGACTTAGTTGGCCTGTTGTGATCCATGGATTCAGTTTTGACTGGGAGGTGAGCGATCAGGCTAAAGTACCTGTTTTAATTTTGTTTGCATTATTTTTATCCCTGAGTAGCTTTGGGAGGAGAACAATATTTTGTTAATGGCTGATGAAAGACATTGAGAATCATAACATATTTGTAGTAGAATAACAGGGGCTAATTATGGAAAATATGCTTTTAAAAGGCCCTGGCTTACTGTTGTACCTATCCCACTTCATACCCAAGGCAGACCTGCAATTTGCAATCTGATTGCTGCCTCACAGGCTCCTTCACACTCTAGCCAAGCTTTCTGGCTAACAGCATTGTTATTCCCACATAGAGAGACGCCATGGACCTCTCGGCAAACTCTGTGGTCGGGTGCAGCCTTCATCCAATTTGCAGAAATGTCATGCAGTCAATGGGCGACCCATTGTCGGTGGCAGTCATGGATCCACCAAATCATGGAGGGAAAAAACCCAGAGCTTCTTTAATCAAACCCAGCATGTGCCAGAGAAGACAGACAAGATGCCGAAGGACAACCTATGGTAAGAGGGTCTGGGGTTCTTCGTGAGATGAGTCTAACCATTCTCTTTGAGAAGATCTCAGCTCATTCATACTTTAGAGAAAGCAATCCTAGCTATGTGTTGGTTGTTTGAAAGAAAGAGAAGTGGTAAGAAAGAGAAAAACATTCTCCTTCAGGATAGCTATAAAAATTGAGCCACACAGCTATAGAAAATGAATGAATGAATGAATGAATGAATGAATGAATGAATGAATGAATGAATGAATGAAGAATAAAATAATACATTCTGAGGTGACAGGGAATCTGCAAGTACTTCTAGGGTTCATTTATATCCTTGTTCTGTAAGGTTTATATTTCATGCAAATATAAGATTTTTTTCTTTGAAGATTTATATTCTAGTGATTGTGAACTTTTCATGCTTAGAACATCACTGATTTGAGTGTGAAACTCTTCTGAAGTGCTCAAAACAGCTCATTTTGCACTTGAAACAACTGTTTCACACCTGATTAGGATGTTCTGAGATTGAAATGGTCAGATAAAAAGGTTTTGCACACTCTTAGTTTGATTCCCATTTATGGTCCCATTTGCTACAAATAGTTCCCGAAAAGATGATTTTTGAAACATGGACTTTATTTTTTAACTTTTTAACTTTCTTCTTTTATAGTGGATTGCAACTCCAGAAGAAATCAGAGCAATAAATAAACCCACGTACCGTATTAATGATGCAAAAAAGGAATACTATGTACTCCATGCCATTTTGATACTCTGTGACTTCTTTCTATTAACTACTTAATTTTATTTATTTAATTACAAATACTAATGGAAATGTAGCATGGAAAAGCTAGCACACAGCAGTTAAAAATGTACAGTCAAAACAATAATCCTTTTTCTGCATTATAGGTGGAAGCTTGTTCATTTATTTAATGATTTAAGGTTGAATTCCATTAACGAGGTAACAGTGTTTGGAATTTTTTTGAAGTGTAGTGAGAAAATACGATTGCTCCCTTGGGTTCAGGTGACCCCATTTTTGGTTTCAGAGTGTATTTACTGAAATGGAGCATATTTACTAACAAGGTGAGCTGTGATGGCGAATGTTTATCTAGTGCAGTGATTGCGAACCGTTTTTGGTTCGCGTGCCAAAAGGGTGTGTATATGTGCGCTAGCGCGCGCACACATGCCCACACCCATTCCCTCCCCCCATGCATACGCACACACACCCCGCGCTGCCCCCCGCCCCTGTGCATGCACGCAGGACTCACTGAAGCCTGGGATGGTGAAAAACGGCCCAACCAGAAGTTCAGAAAAATGGACTTCCGGTTTGCCCGTTGTGCTGTTTTTCGCACTCCGGAGGCTTCAGGAAGCTTTCCTGAAGCCTCCGGAGGGCCAAACGGCCTTCCCCAAGGCCGCAAATCAGCTGGCCAATGCACGCATGCGCACTGGAACTGATATAGGGCAACACCTCGGGTGCTCTCTGATATGGCTCCGCGTTCCACCTGTGGCACTCGTGCCATAGGTTCGCCATCACTGATCTAGTGCATTTAAAACTCTGTATTTACTAAAAGGTGAGGTATGATGGCAAATGTTCTAAAGTGGTTTTTCTTGGCTTGGTCTTTTGATGGCTGAAAGTGATCTAGATGACTGTTGCTAGGGATCATGTGTGAAGTTATCAATGTTGGTACTCCCCACTTTTCACATATTTTACCATCTGTTGGAAGCTGAGCTTTATTTTCGTGTCTTTACTTCTTCTACTTTCTCCTGCATCCCTTCTATTTGGGCAGCCTTCTCCTGCAACGATTACATGCTTCTTCTTTTTTTAAATCCATAAATATAATGCTAATAAATGAGGAAAGCAGCTTTGTGAATGCAGCTGCTTGCAAGAGTTTGCCGGTATAGAACTCCAACCATCATGAGGATCTTTACAAGGCCTCCAAGTTACTTCCTTTGGGAATTTAGATGAAACAAAATTTCAAAAGATTGCATGTGACATCAATACCAAAACACGTGTGCTGTTTTGTCCTCCAGCTTGTTTGTGCCTGTAGTGAACCTAGAGAAGATCTCCAGCCTTCCAAAGTCTGATGGAGATGGAATCAAAGCTGCCGCTCTGCTTTCTGACACTGCCATTGCCAAACAGTCTTTGGTTAACTCAAAAGAGCTTCTAGGCAAACCTTCCTTACTGGCGTCACCAAAAGATCTTCTGACATCAGCCAAAGCTGGCAGCACCTCCGTAATAACGGCTGACACCTTGAACAGGAAACTGGAGAATGCTTCTAGCCTGAGTGAAAAAGAATTGGGTGTTGTAAAATCTCTGAAGAAAATATCTCGTGAGTCTTGCCTTTCTTATTGTGTAATCTTCTGGCTGGAGGCAATGTAATAAATAGTTAACCCATCAGGAATGATTACATAACTGTGTCTTTTTAATGGGTGGTATTGTAAAAATGAAACTTGGTTTGGTAGCCGTATTTCCTAAGCAAAACATTTCCCATAAATCCATCCCTCATTTCATCTGTAAGGAAGAATGGGTTGCTACCTAGGTCATAGGGCAAAGTTGAAAGAAAGTTCTTTGCAACTTTTTGCTTCCTTCGTAATCCTGAAGGGAGAGAACCAGGCTTCTAAGATGCCAGCTTTCCATGTATATTTATCACCTTTCTCACTTCATCTTTTGTCAAAAGAAAAAGGGTGTGGGTCATAACCACTTTGGAATTTTTGCAAAACCAGTGTATCTACTGTGCAAAACCAGTTTATCCAGTTTAATTCCATAAGGTTGAGCATTTGTCCCAAAGGCACCTAAGTGGATGGGAAGGGAGGGAAATAGTGCATGTATCGGCTCACTTTTAGGCACTGGGATTATAGGATTACGTGGAGGATATGTGATGTGAGCTACTTAACAGCTAGAGGAAGTGAGTTTGGGGGGAAAGGATATGGTCTTCTCCAAGCCCCCAAAGGATTTCTTTTTTCAGTTAAAGATTACAATTCTGGGCAAAGACTAAAAGGATGTCACCTCAATGTCTACCCAAAAGATATGATTCCATGTAGGCTAACCCTTAAAATAAAACAAAGATCAGCAAGAAAATAAATATACAAATACAAAATGAGACATGCCATTCATTTACATAAATAATTGTATTTAATTCACCTCTGATAACAAAAAGTGAATAATGGTTCTTTTGTTTTTGAAATACAGGTAGTCCTCAACTTACAACAGTTCATTTACCGTATTTTTCGGAGTATAAAACGCACCTTTCCCCCCCAAAAAGAGGGTGAAAACCTGGGTGTGTCTTATACACCGAAGGTAGCCCCACCCAGCCACCCCCACCCTTTGGCCTCTGCCTCCCAGCAATTTACCTCCTTGCAGCAAACAGCGCAGAGCCTGATTAGCACAAGGAAGTGATTATCTGCCTCCCGACCCACAGCTGACTGAGGCTTACAGGCCACGTGCTAAAATGAAAATGAAACTAGGCTAGCTGCAAGGAGGCAAATTGCTGAAAAGGAGTGGCAGAGGCAGAATTTTATTTTCTTGTGCTAATCAGACTGGATGCAAGGAGGTAAGTCAATAACTATAAATGTCTGTAGAATGTTCAAATTATTAGACTTATTTTTTAAAGACTGTTTTATTATTGTTCTAGACAACTTAACAAAATGAAGAAGCTTTTTAAAATAAATGCTTGCTCTGAAGAGGCCCAGTGCTTTTGTATCTTCTTTTAAATAGCAAATAATAATGTATACTTCCAGAAAGTTGTTGTTGTTGTTGTTGTTGTTGTTGTTGTTGTTGTTGTTATTGTTGTTATTATTATTATTATTATTATTATTATTATTATTATTATTATTATTATTATTATTATTATTATTATTATTATTATTATTATTATTATTATTATTATTAAAGCCACATCAATTTTAACAGTATCTGTACAAGTATAGTCTGAAATGTAATAGTGTCCTGTTTTAGTATTAAGATAAGGCAGCTGAGTTAAAACCTGACTTAGTCATGTTTGGAGTCGATCTATTTAAATCATTGGGAGGAGTTACTACATTTAAGAAAGCTTTCTGGCATTAATATACTTCCATAATGTACATTTCTCCAATTCTTTGCTATTTCTATGGGTCAGGTACATATGCACAGAAATACACAGCAGACAGTGTATATCATCTGTACTGTTTGCTGTTTGCTGGGAGGCAGAATTTTTTCTTCTTGTTTTCCTCCCCCAAAACTAAGGTGCATCTTACACTCCGAAAAATATGGTAGTTACATTCACAATTGCAATGGCACTGAAAAAGTGACTTATGACTGTTTTTCACACTTACAATTATTGCAGCATCCCCATGGTCACGTGATCAAAATTCAGACACTTGGCAACTGACTCATATGTATGACAGTTGCAGTGTTCCAGGGTCACGTGATCCCCTTTTGCGACCTCCTGCCAAGCAAAGTCAATGGAGAAGCCAAATTCACATAACAAACTTGTTGCTAACTTAACAGCTGCAGGGATTCATTTTAACAACTGTGGCAAAATGGGACCAAACTCAGTAAACAACTTTTCTCACTTGACCACAGAAATGTTGGGCTCAATTGTGGTCATAAGTTGAGGACTGCTTGTACTGCATTTTCAATAAGGGGGCTGCCTTCATAAATCAAAGGAAAACTGAGTTATTGGGTGGGGAGACATGTCATTGGATCTGCAGACAATGTGACTCTTTGGCATCTAATTCTATATTTCTTCCCACAGGGAAAGAATGTGACTTAAACCGCCAATGTGGCGTGGTGAACCCTGAAACCAAGAAAGTTTGCACTCGGTTACTCACCTGCAAGGTAAGATGCTGTGCGATGTAATCCTGCTTTCTGCAGTGATTGGAGAAATGAGAAATGCAGTGCAGCGAGTTGCCTTTATGACTGCTGCTCTCCTACTTTCTGGTGGGATAGGTTTTTTCTTTTCAAGAGGCTGCCCTCCTTTGTTTTTAATGGCAGTCTGGCCTGGGGATCTCTAGCAGGTGATCTTGTATTTCCATGCAAATAATTGCTTTGTCTGCACATTGGAACAGTGGAGAGGTGTCTTTGTATAGGTGCTATTGCAGTGATGGCGAACCTTTTTTGATTCCTGTGTCAAAATGTGCCGCCCAGGGTTCCCCGGGAGTTGGGCGGCATAGAAATCCATTTAAATAAATAAATAAATAAAAGGGTGTGTGTGTGTGTGCACTAGCGTGTGCACATGTGCTCACACCCATTCCTTCGCCCCCACATACACACAAACCCCTCGCGCTGCCCCTTGCACATGCGCACAACCACCCCTGCACATGCGCACAACCACCCCCCGTGCATGCGCACAGGCCTCACTGAAGCCCCAGAGTGCAAAAAACAGCCCAACTGGCAAACCGGAACTTTTTCCGAACTTCCGGTTTTCCCGTTGGGCCATTTTTCACACTCCGGGGCTTCACGAAGCTTCCCTGAAGCCTCCGAAGGGTGAAACGGCCTTCCTCAAGGCTGAAAATCAGCTGGCCAGCGCGCGCATGCGCGCTGTAGCTGACATAGGGCAATGCCTCGCGTGCACTCCGATATGGCTCCAATATGCCTCGCGTGCACTTCAATATGTGCCATAGGTTCGCCATCACTGTGCTATTGTGTCTTCCTCGGGATATCTTATTGGAGTGCCAGCAGGGATGTTCATATGGGAAATTTAAAAAATCAAAATGACGGTCTCAACCATGGGACCAAAGCCCTTCCGCTCTGTATGTGCATGCAGTGTTGATGCGGATGTGCTTTGATTGTGTGTGTTAGTTGTGGTATTCAGACTGCAATTACTGATTTAGACAAAATATATGATAAAGTGAATCAGCTTGAATGAATGTGGATATATTCATTCAATATTTTTTATGAAAATATGGAGTAGAAGATTATTTAGTGATGGTGATAAGAGAAGTATACGATGGAAACAAAACGTGTTAAAATAAATATTATGCTTGGAGAATGATTTAACAATAACTGGAGGTAAGACAAGGATACAGGACTTCTCTAGGCTTAATGTATTTATGGATAAATGTATAAGGAATGCTTGTAATGACATTAGAGGAGTGTTGGTTTGGGCGCATGAATATACATGCACTTTTGTATGCAGATGATGCTGTGTTAACTGAGAACAGAATAATTTGCAGTGAATGTTAGAGTGTATGATGCAGGGAGCAGTGTGAATGTGGCAATTACGTTTGACAAGGAAATGGAGTGAATGATTTTAAGTTATACATAAATGGGGAGGGGGGAAAAACTAGAGGAAGTAGATGGAATTGTGACCTTGGTAGGATGATTATTAAAGACGGGGAAATGGACTGAGAAATTTTAAGATGTGTAAATACTGATAGAAACATGGTGGGTACTGTGTATTCTGTGTGAGGAATGAATGCTTGTTGAAAGAATGAAGATGGCTAGGAATAAAAGCATGCTTCTACTTGATTGGTTATATGAAAATGAGTGTTAGATATTTCAGGAGAAAGATATAAGAAAGTTGAATGGGGGGGGGTTTAAGAAGGGCATAGGATGAAACGAGAACACAACAGAGTTGAAAATGAATGCATGCTGAGTTTGAAATAAATATGAAAGTCAGTAACTGGACCAAAACATATGCACTGTGGTGGCTTGATCGCTTAGATAGAATGAAGGAGGATTGACTTGCAAGTAATACATGAAGGAAGAGCAAATAGATTAAGACAAAGGGGAAAATTAAGGAAGTTCTGGCTGGAAAAGAGCCTCAAAAAGAAAAAGGTGAGAAAGTTAAAAGACCAAAACAGTGTATAGATGGTATATGGATATGGTGGAAGGAAGGATGTTTGCAAAGAGAGAAAGACAGAGAGATGCATCATGAATGTTATTGGTATAAACTAGATATGTGTATGAGGGGTCATTGGTGCTCTCTGAGCTTGCTTGTTTTCTTGCAGATGTTTCATTGCCCATATGTACTGGGTAACATCATCAGTGCTAGTGAGGAGTGCAGTTTGCTGTCAGTTTATATTCTAGTGCAGAGGTCTTCAAACTTGGCAACTTTAAGACTTGTGGACTTTAACTCCCAGAATTCTCCAGCCAGCATAGCAGATTTAACCATAGTTTCAATTGGGATAATGTGACCATCCTAGACCAAGCCAAGTCCAAAAATGCCAGGGAATTTCTAGAAGCCTGACACTCTGACAAATCAGCCATCAATGGACACATAGACATTAACAACGTCTATAGACTATGCAAAAGAGACAGTCAACCAGCCCAAAAAGGAAAACAAAGACCCAAGCACCTCTCCACCAGCAACCAGTACCCAGATCGCATATAGATTAACTTAAAGGTTAACATCAGACCAACAATCAAGTAAAGAATATCCCAATCAAGAAACTGCCAAAGAGCTAACAGCCAATAGCCCAACCAAAGAATTTCTAAGACCACCTCCACCAACACTGACAGGACAAGCCACCAGAATATAAACTGACATCAAACTGCACTCCTTACTAGCACTGATGAAGTTACCTAGTTTGGGTAATGAAACATCTGCAAGAAAACAAGCCAGCTCTCAGAGAGCACCAAGGACCCCTCATGTCAACCCCGAGCTACAAATATTCTCCTTTATTAGATATGTGTATGTTTAGTTATATTTTTCTTAGTTCATACCTTCGTCTTTGTCTTACTATTGCTTATTCACAACACAACACAACACATAACATAACACAAACATGTTACAGGTACAATGAATATATCTCCTTAACATAGCTTTGGATAAATTCTCATATAGTTGCATATACTGTAATAATGTTATAATAATATTACAGTATATGCAACTGTATGTAATCAATTTTTCTCTGCTTTGTAACAATAAACCAGAGTGTTTTTTTCCCAGCCAAACCTTTAACAAATCTTATTTAATTTAGTATCTGTCAGAAGCCACATGCATTCCCAACAAGTCTTGGATTCAGGTTAAGAACTCTTCCAAAATATGCTACTGAACTGTCATGTCTAATGTGACAGAAATGGAAAATTATTAAACGTCGGGTGCAGTTAATGTTTGAATGGAATGATATTACATTTGGCTTTGTCTTCATTTTGATTCCAGTTTCAAGCAATCCCTGGAGTATGACCTCCTGGGAGCCCATTAAAGGATCAGATCTGGTTTTCACCCCAAGAAAAGATTATCTACTCCCATAGCAATAATGCCTTTCTAACCATAACCTCTGCTTCAGTGCCTCTTGGAGACTTGTTAAAATGTTCACCAGAGAAATGTCACACACTCTTTTCATAAGATCGTACCACTCATGGGGTTTTATGTGGGATGGTCTTTATTTGAAAATGGCCTGTCATCACATCCTCTCTCTCAGCTTGCTTTTCCACCCGCCAGCTGATAAATCTAACCTATCTATCTTGCCTGTGCTCCAGATCCATTCTGTACATCAGCGTCGAGAGGTGCAAGGCCGCACAAAGGACTTTGATGTGTTAGTGGCCGAACTGAAGGCCAGCACCAAGAAAGGCGAGTCTCCCAAAGACAAGAGTCCAGGGAGGAAAGACCTAGCTAGCGAACGACTGTTGCAGGACTCCTCTTCCATGTCACAGACTTCCTTGGTTCTGACCAATGTTTCTGCTGCTTCTTGTCACACGAAACAACCGTATTCCCACTGTGCACTTTCCAGGTAACACACATTTGAGACGAGGGAGCAGATATGGTGGTTTCCGCCATACCTTCTGGAAATTCAAATTCTCAGAAAGCTCAGCTCTTATCCTCTTCCTGCTGCTTTCAGGTCTGGGGTTTCCTCCGAGAGTGACCCTGATGACGTGCCTATATCTTCTAGCGAAATTGACAACCGTCTCTACCGTTCCCCAGCATCGAAGACCACGGGCCGGGTGACAAGCGAGGAGAGTGAAGAGGATGCCACAGATGATTCCAGGAAGTTAGATTGCCATTATGCAACACGACGACCCCATCCCCAGGCAGTAAGTGACAGGCCGAGACCCTCCCTGCTCTTTTTCTTTGTTGCTGTGGGGCTTTGATGGGAGATCCTTGGCAGATGTTAAAAGTGGAGCCTTAGGGGAATGGAGTGTTGTACTTGTGAAGCTGTGAGATGGTCTTCTGATGCCTAGGTTCACATGTCACTCTAAGTCAGAGGTTCTCAACCTGTGGGTCGCAACCCCTTTGGGGGTCGAATGACCCTTTCACAGGGGTCGCCTAAGACCATCGGAAAACACATATTTCCAATGGTCTTAGGAACCGAGACACCGCTCCTCTATCCGTCTCCAGGCGGGTCCACCCACATGCAAATAGACTACTGCAAAAAAAAATACCTGTACCATGGGAACTTCTGAGCATGCGCAGAAGCTGAATTTCCAGCACTGCGCATGCGTCGCCATCTTGTTTTCAGCTTTTTTTTTGCAATTAAAAAAAAATTTTTGGCACTGCGCATGCACACTCCTGCAAAGCGCCCACGCGCCCATGAGGCGTGGCCACTCAGCGCAGGAGGAAGCGAACTGTCAGCGAGGTAAGTTAGAACCCACCCCTGAGTTTCCTAATAATTTTATTATTTTATGATTGGGGGTCACCACAACATGAGGAACTGTATTAAAGGGTCGCAGCATTAGGAGGGTTGAGAACCACTGCTCTAAGTCATCATGTGATGTGTTTGTTTTTGGCTTAACGTGATCTCTAAATCCAGACATTATGCTTGTTTAATAATGCTTAGCCCGATGTGTAAATTAAATCAATATGTCAAGCCCTTAGTCTACCTAGGCTGGTGTTTTGAAGGGCAGGAAGTAACTCCCCAAAGAAAAGGAACTCCTCTTGGCTTTGAGATTAACAGTTCCTTTAATTCAGTCAACCAGATCTTGAATATTGGGGTTAACAAATGCGGAGCTTCTCTGCTGTAATCCTCGACTTAGAACAGTGGGTTTAGTGACTGTTCAAAGTTACAACAGCACAGAAAAAAAGTGACTTATGAGCGTTTTTCACAGTTATGACCTTTGAAGCATCTCCATGGTCATGTGATCAAAATTCAGATGCTTGGCAACTGGTTCATATTTATGACCGTTGCTGTGTCCCAAGGTCATGTATATCACCTTTTGCGACCTTCTGACAAGCAAAGTCAATGGGGAAGCCAGATTCCCTTAACAACCGGGTTACTAACTTACCAACTGCAGGGATTCACTTAACAACTAAGACAAGAAAGGTTATAAAATTCACTTAACAAATGTCTCATTTAATAACAGAAACTTTGAGCTCAGTTGTGGTCATAAGTCGAGTACTACCTGTACTAATGAAATCTGGGTTGAATCCACACAAAATTAATTGTTCTTAGAAATTAAGATGATAGAGGTGACTCAGTCTCTCTTTCTCACTAGCTGAAGAAATGGAGGATAGAATGAATAGCTTCCTTGATTTAAACTGTGTCTCCTATTTGTCACTGTAGAATTTGAAAGTGTGCTCTTTGCATGATGCTCTTTGTGAGTTTCTAACACTTTAATCCCTCCATCAATCCTCCCCCACCGCAACAGTTCTGCACTTTTGGAAGCAGATTGATGAGCCCAGGTTGTTATGTGTTCAGTCGACGGCTGGATCGGTTCTGCTCTGCACTCAGTTCCATGCTGGAGAGACATCTTAGCTCGCACATGTGGAAGTAAGTTACCCTGGCAAACAAATTGGGGAAATAATTGGAATGTGCTTCTGCCTTTGCCCAGTCGTATACATGAATTTGGGCATGGCATGCAGTGGAAGAGAATTATGATATCTTCATATATAAGAAGTCAGTTCTAAGTCACGGTATAATCTTGCATATTTCTTAAAACCAGTCTTGATTTATTTATTTACATAGTTTGTATCTCACCTAATAAACTCCAAGGGCTGACGTAAAATTGTATTACTAAATTTGTACTCTTAAACAAGATTTAGCAGCATCTATCAAACACTAGAAATGTTTAGAGGTTGGGCCTGTAATGCACAAGAAGAAGGAAGGGAAAATTGCAAAAACAGCACAGACCCTCCTTATTCCTGAAAATTCAATTATATCTATTTGTTCATTTCTTTTTAAAACTACTATTTTTTTCTGCCTAGTTATGGCTTAAAGACATATAACAGTTACAATGAAACAGGTAGGTTAAAAAAAAAACCCAGAATAAAACCACTAACAATATGTAACAAAGGAAAAATAAATTTTAAAAAATAGCAATGGTAAAATGGTGGAAAGATTAAAAGGCACCCAAAACAATTGTTAGAAAACGGAGAAATTGTCTTTACCTGGTGCTATCAAAAAAAGCCCAAGCAACGACAGAAGCTTGGTGGATTTTCATATAGAATATTGTTCCACAAGCCATTCATCATTCATACAGAACAATAGTTTTATACTCTTGTCATCATTGTGAAAACTTGAGTTAGAGATGTCATTTTTGAAGAGAGTTTTTCATCCCAAGCAAGACTGGAATTATTGTATTGTACAGTTTTGTATCTCTTTGACAGAAATGGCATCTGAGAATATAAAAGGATATCTGGATCCTTGGAAACACATAGGGATCAGTTAAATATTTCTTGTGTTCCAATAGGTAGGCTCACCTTTACACGTCATACATGTGTTTGATAGGAGGTGGTCATGTGTTTTTAGCTTTTTTCCCTCTGCTTCGTCATCACTCCCTTTAAGTCAGTGCCTGTAGAAATATTTGTTGAGTCTGCGCTGGGGGGGGAGGGGGGATTCTCCAGTAGATGGCACTGGATTACCAAGTTTGATGGTATATCCTTCACAGACAGAAAACCTATCTGAACAATGAGTGAGCCTAGCAGGGGAAGAGGTTGCGAGACGATGGAGAAGATACATGTATTTCCAGGCATCTGTTCTTGTAAAGACCTTTGAATTTGACAGCAAATAGAGGCAAAAGAAAAGAAAGAAAAAGTTTTGAATCTGAAGGAGAACAGAGATCCTTTATAATTTGGAAATACTGTATGAAAAAAACAAAGCGTAATAAAAAAGAAAAAAGTAGAAAGAAAAAGGCAACAAAGAAAATAATAAAGACGTTTTGTTTGTCCAGGATAGAATAAAGACACCTTCCCTGAGCAGGTGATTGGACTAGTCCAGGGGTCTCCAACCTTGGCAACTTTACAACTTGTGGACTTCAGCTTCCAGAATTCCTCAGCCAGTGCATGCCATACAAATCATAAAGTTGCGAAGGTTGGAGACCCCTGGATTAGAAGACCATCAAGGTCCCTTCCAGCCCTAAGATTCTATGATTCAGTACTGATATCTGGGCAGAGTAATTGAAAGCTGGTATGTTAAACAAGCTTTGTTTCTTAACTCTTGTTTTCTTGCTTCGACCCACCCAGAAGGATTCCTCCAGCTGCTGATCATCCAATTTCCACATCGTCTCCAATGCTTTTGGGCTTCTCTACATCCAATACATCCCCAAATTACAATTCCTCCCTGGTTTGCAGCCTTCCCCACAGTACCCCAAGCAGGACCTCTGTATCCTGGGCAACTTCAGTGACAATGGCATCCAGGGACAGCCGTAACCACCATAGTGTGAACTATGCAGTTGGTTCACCCCATGCCGCAGCTGCCTGTAGCCAGTCAGACTGCATGGGTGGAAGCCAATCCATCACCTCCCCACTCCCAGCCAATACCCCATCACCATCATTCAGCAAGTTGCCTTCGAACAAGGCCAGCAAGTCCTCCAAAGCCAAGGAGATGGCTGGTAATGTGGAGCCAGAAGCCTTAGCTCGGAAGCGCAAACAATCTCCCAGTGTCCCTGCTAGCCCACCTTATAAACAAACTTGTTTCCTTGATCTGGGCAAGAACAAAGCAGTTGGCTGCCAGGTGTCCCATCCATCTGCCAAGGCCAAGGCATCTGCGGTGGCTTCCTCCAACCTTTCCCTGAATGGGACAGTCTCTTCAGGGGCCAGGGTCAAGAGAGTCAACCATCTGGATTGCAGGGCACCTAGCCACATGCCAGTCAAAGCCTCATCACTGGAGAACCAGGGCTGCTCATTGAATGGTCCAAAAACACTGCTGACCAATTGCATCTCAGATGAAGAGGCCAAGAGACGCAAGAATTCAGCCACCTACTGTAGGCCAGTGAAGACCAAGCATTTGCCCTCATCCATGCCGCCTTGTTCCTCATCTGATTTGGGTGGCTCAATCAGAAGGAAGAAGCCAGTTGTCTCCTTTGAGGAAAAGCAGAACACAATGAAGGTAAGCTCCTGCCTTGGACATTGTTAGTGTATGGCTGAATTTTCTTCCACCTTGGAAGAGCTGCACTGGCGTTCTTTGTCCTCATCAGCTTTGTTTGCAAAGTCTGCATTCTGCCATTACAAGGCCGACTTCTTCATAAACAGGTAAACAGATATAACACTCCAAAACAAATAAAATCAATATTGAAGTGGATACCACCACATACCATTTAGTTTCTGCTGTAGTGCTATTTAAAATATTCAGATGTGGTATTTTCTTAGGTGTGCCTGCATATATTCATTTATTAAATTTATATACCGCCTATCTTCTTGATAGAATGATCCCTGCATTGTTACATATTTGAAAAATAATGCACCAACACTGAACACCAATGAATGGTCACCATTTCCAGTCTGTATTTTTTATTAGTGTAGTAAGCTTTATTTAGTAAATTAGCCAACTGAACCATGAAATGATCAATATTTTTGAGAAATAAGGACACGGAGCAGATAAGTGTCTATTTTTATTTTCTCATGGTAAGAATAGGATTTTTAAGCAATGTTGTTGTTTTTTTGTCATTGTTGAAGTATTTTTAAAATATCTGTACCACTCAATAGCAAATATTTTAAATAGTTGTACTTTTTAAAAATTTAAAAAGAATTTCAGCAACATTGTTAGAATAAGTCAGTTTACAATGACTGAAAAGTCAAATGATCATTATTGCTGTGGAAAATCTATTTCTTATTACATTCTCAGGAGGGTTATTTATTTTAAATAATAAATACAGAGCAAGGCTGCTGTGGCTAATATCTGGAATACTAGCTTTCAAGCCACATGAAACTGTGTTTTACTTCTGCACAACTTTGTAGAACAAGACACAGAGACATAATGGCTGAAATCACAAATCATACAAAGTTTTAGTGTGCTTTAGTTCTGGTTCATCCTTAGTTATTTCTAAAACAGTTTATGGCTTGGCATTGTGTTCAATAACCATGGTTAAAAAAAACCTGAGCTATGAGGTGTGTAAAACAAGCACTCCCGTTTTTCTTATTCTGCTCTTCAGTTTTATGCAGACTTTAGCGTGTGCTAAAGATCCGGTTCTGTTTCCTAACAGGATTGCTTGACCATAAGAGCTGTACAAGAAGCAACAGTTCACAAATGCAGTTTTTTCATCATATGAAATAGAAAAGCAGCTTTGTCTGCTGAATGTTCTTCTGTTTAGTTGCTGTCATCCTGAGGAATTTTGTTGTTGTTAGTTGCAAGTCGTGTCCGACCCATCGCGACCCCATGGACAACGTTCCTCCAGGACTTCCTGTCCTCTACCATCCTCTGGAGTCCAT
Organism: Diadophis punctatus similis; assembly: GCA_023053685.1. Classification (NCBI taxonomy): domain Eukaryota; kingdom Metazoa; phylum Chordata; class Lepidosauria; order Squamata; family Dipsadidae; genus Diadophis; species Diadophis punctatus. The sequence continues at coordinate 46,507,442 of JALIGW010000003.1, forward strand.
TTAAGCTCACGCCGACTGCTTCAGTGACTCCATCCAGCCACCTCATTCTCTGTCGTCCCCGTCTTCTTTTGCCCTCAATCTTTCCCAGCGTTAGGCTCTTCTCCAGTGAGTCCTTCTTTCTCATTAGGAATGGGTGGCAGCAAAATGGCAGCTAAGCTCTTCGAAGGGACAGGAATATATTTAGTCAAATATATTGGAATAGTCAGGTTTTGATTAAGGAGATCAGATGATACATTTTCCTGGAAACACAACTGAAGAAAAGAGACCGCACAAAACTTTAGAATGAACCTTTAATTTAAAGACTACATTTTTATCTCCAGTATAATTCATATCTCATAACAACTTGCTGAAATCAAGCCTCTGGACACACTGGTAGATGTTAGTGCAATGTTGCAAATTAGTTAAATTTATCTTAAAATGAGCTGAGTGGAATGGGGAATGAAACCCCAGCTAATGATCAGAAGCCCCTTTGATGTTTCTGTTTCTGCCAGGCACACACCTGTTTTCTGCAACTCAAGGAGCTCTAAGTTTCCTTTTGGGAGAAAGATATCTGAGCATTCAAGACATCTGAGTTCAGATAATATTGGTGGTTTTATGGCAGGGTGTGAGTAAAATTATGCTTGGTTCTCCCACTAAGAACGGAAAAAAAATCTGCTTCTAAAACTTTTTATGAAAGGCCAAATAGATATAGGTATTTTGAAATGATACTTAGATTAAACTTACCTTCAGATAACTGATTTGAGGAAATGCTGGTATAGTATTCAGTTTAAAAGTAAGAAGGATCTGCATTTTCCTTATTGTCGATTTGAGGATCATATAATTCAACCCTCTGTTGGATTATATAATACCACCAGCCAGAGTTCCCAAAAGCCGAATTATATATTTATTTAATATATTATGCCACCAACTGTAGTTATATTGTGTTATGCTAAAACAGTTCCCAATTGCCAACTCCAGAAGAGATAGGGTTCCTTTCTGCTTTGAGTTAGCTTATTTCATTTGTCATGGAAATATAAACTAAATCCAGTAGAGATTTCATTTTAAAACTTTGTTCCTGAAAAATTAAGCTGCAGTTACTGTGATAGCTCCTGATGTTCTCTGAGTGGGATTCCAGCCACTAGTGACTTGGACATTCAGTATATATGTCAGAAGAACATCTACCCTGCTCCCCAGGTTCAATACTTCCATTGAACACATCTCCCTACACTCAGAATTTCTTATACTGTATGTTCAACATGTTCTGCCCATTCAATTTAAGTCCCCTTGGTTAAGCAAAGTGGACTGGAAAAATCTTTCAAATGTTTTTGCAGTCACATGGAGGAACTATGTGGAAATAACGTGATTGCTTGCTGGAGTACAATGTGAGGTTTTTGTGTCACTCTGGATTACTATGAACCTCTAATTATGGACAGTAAGGGAGCAATTCCTTACTATACTGTAGTCCAATTTATGCACTTGCTGCAGAGAGTAGAATGGGGAGCATGTTTATTTGAAACCTGATCCACCTTTTTTCAGCAAAATATCCTTGTTTACATGGTGCTATGACAACATATACCAAGTCCATTTAAGTTTCATGAAAGGCATTAGTAAGTATAGCTGGTCATTTCAGAGCAACTCTGGCTACACACTAGTCACAATAGATACATTTTCTGTGGTTGGGATGACCTGAACTGTCATATTCTGCATTGACACTCCCTTCTTTCTTCTCTTGACAGTCAAAAGCACATTAACAGCAAGTGCCTGCGTTCTGCAGAAGCCAGCAGTCTGAGAATTCTGTCCATGGATCCAATTCGAAGCCTCTTTGCTTTTTATAACTTTATAGTATTTTTTTAAAGAAAAAAATGCTCTAAAATACCTGAAGACTGTGATTGTTCTTTTTTGGTGGTGTGGTGGTTTTGCTTAGAGCCGTGATGGCGAACCTATGGCACGGGTGCCACAAGTGGCACGCGGAGCCATATCACTGGGCACGCGAGCTCAGGTCCGGCGCGCATGTGCGCACCGGCCGGCTGATTTTCGGGCCTTCTGGGCCCACTGGGAGTCAGGAAACAGGCTGTTTCCAGCCTCCAGAGGGGGTGGTGGGGAAGGCCGTTTTCGCCCTCCCCAGGCTCCTAGAAGCCTGGAGAGAGCAAAAAATGGGCGTGCCTTTGCATGCTGGGAGTGGGGGGGTCATACGCGCATGCGCGGGGGTGCATGCAATTATGGGTGTGGGCACGCACACACGTGATCCCACGCATCCCCCCCCTTTTTGGCACGCGAACCAAAAAAGGTTCGCCATCACTGGCCTAGAGAAACAAACAAACAAACAAAAACAAACAAACAAACAAACAAACAATAAATAAATAAATGGAAAGAAAGGAAAGAAAGACAAAAACAGAACCAAAGGACACTGACAAAAATGCAGAATCCCCTTCCCAACTATATAATGACCGGAGGGATACAAAAGCAGGGATCCCATACAATAATTAGGATTACAGGATATGTTAATATTTTGCCATCTTCCTGCGTGTGTCAATTGGTTATTAGTACAACTTGGCAAATAATAATTATATTGGCAAATGCCCATTTTCTTGCTGTATTTTGATCAGCCTTTTCTCTCTCTGTTTCTAATTGTATCTTGACCCAGCTTTCCTCTCTCTTTGCTTCTAAGTACTATTTGCTTTCAAAGCAGAACAAAAACCATGTTTCTAGTATAGCGTATACACACGATTGCTGCATCAGTGCAATAAGAACTGAAAGCACCATTTTCATCTCTATTCTTGGTTTGAAAACAAAAGTATTTCAGATAAGAAGAAGGCAGGATTGCCTTTGCTCCTTCTCTATGGTTAAAAAAGGTTATTGGCTCAAGATGAAAACGAAAAGGAGCTGGAGGATAGGGATGAACATGCACACTTCAGGTAATAGCCATAGAAATTTTTATTCCCCACCAATTACAGTACATAAACACACAAGAATTGTTTGCATGCAAATTAAACCAAATGCTTGCTTCAGTGTTTTTCTATGGCACTTAACTTACAAGTCTGCTAATCAGTCCACCTTTGTACTCCAGATTTCCCCATCTAGGTCCCCTTATCAAACTTTAGCAATACATTTAGCCAGCACCATAGAAGTTGTGGTTCAGCACATTTGGAAGGAGGCTGGTTTGAAAAATAGAGGATTCAGTGGCTCTGGATGTCTCTAGATCAGCGGTTCTCAACCTGTGGGTCGCGTCCCCTTTGGGGGGTCGAATGACCCTTTCACAGGGGTCACCTAAGACCATTGGAAAACACATATTTCCAATGGTCTTAGGAACCGAGACACCGCTCCTCTATCCGTTTCCAGGCGGGTCCACCCACATGCAAATAGACTACTGGGGGGGGGGAAATCTGTACCATGGGAACTTCTGAGCATGCGCAGAAGCTGAATTTCCGGCACTGCACATGCATCGCCATCTTGTTTTTGGCTTTTTTTTTGCAATTTTAAAAAAAATTGGCACTGCGCATGCGTGCATGCGCAAAGTGCATGCGCGCCCACAAGGCACAGCCACGCAGCGCAGGAGGAAGCGAACCGTCAGCGAGGTAAGTTAGAACCCACCCCTGAGTTTCCTAATAATTTTATTATTTTATGGTTGGGGATCACCACAACATGAGGAACTGTATTAAGGGGTCGCGGCATTAGGAAGTTGAGAACCACTGCTCTAGAGTAAGGGTCCCCAACCCCTGGTCCGTGACATGACAGAAACCAGGCTGCACAAACAAGCAAAGCCCCATCTGTGGGATGCAGGCAGCACATGAAACCACACATTCCCTCCAGTTCGTGGAAAAACCTCTCCACAGAATCGGTCCCTGGTGCCCAAAAGATTGGGGGTCACTGCTCTAGAATAATGTACATTATTTGCCAAAGGAAAACCAATACTTCTTTGTTATGCATACCTTTATCTTAGCAACAAGAGGGCTGGGCCAAAACATTAGTGACAATGGCTTAACCCAGCAATGAGAGATTTTTCACTCTACAGTACGCGCAATTCTTGAGCTGCAGAAAAGATGTAAGATTTGAGGAATATCTTGAGCCTTAATTAATTGGGGTTTGCACCCAAGAAACCCAGGGTAAAGGAGCACTCCTTTACTGCTTAAAGTTCTAGATACTGAAAACAGCTTAAATGTCAGCAAAGATCTCTGATTAAGAGATGAGGCAATAGGCATTAATAGAGAAAGATGGGTGAACAGAGATGCTAAATTCCAGGAGCAAGAAATACCTGAGTTTTCAGAAGTTGTGGCAGGTATCAGGTAGCGTTGGAAGTGTGACTTGGAGTAGAACCCAGAAACACTGAGTATACATACTTACAATGGAGTAATATATACAAATGGCCATTTAGCTGGTAATGTGGCTTCTGCCTTGTTTCACTGAATTTTGGAGTAAAAGGTTAGATAAGTCTCACTTGGTCATTTGTAATGGTAGAGTTGATCTTTTCAGACAAATCTACACCCCACTGCTTCACTGTTTCTCAGGCACAGAGAAGTGACCTAGTGTTTTCAAAACAGCAGGAAGAATACGGATGGATGCTTTCCATGTAGCTTTATCCATATCATGAAGTTGAGGGAAGAGAAGAAAGAAAAGATACATATGCTCCCTGCTGGTGTGTAAGAAAATATAGATACACACCTGGAGGTGTTCAGGGTAGTTTGACCTCATACCCTGGAAAATTATGAAACTGACATTTATAAGTATCGGGTAAGAAACTCCAGAATAATCCCAATTTTTGGAATCTGCAAGATCTTCCTTAAAAAGTGTAGCTTGAAGAGAGGAGATGTTAGTATGACATTAAAGAGGGAATGATGCTCACCCTAACTCCAAGCCAGGGTAGGTTGGGTTCATGGAATGTCATTGCACTATACAGGTAGTCCTGGACTTACAACTGCAACTGAGCCGAAAATTTATGTGGCTAAGTGAGACATTTATTAAGTGAGTAATGCCCCATTTTATGACCTTTCTTGTCATAGTTAAGTGAATCAATGCAGTTGTTAAGTTAGCAACACGGTTGTTAAGTAAATCTGGTTTCCCCATTCATGTTGCTTGTCAGACGTTTGCACAAGGTGATCACATGACCCCAGGACACTGCAACCATTGTAAATATGAGTCAGTTCACGTGACCACAGGAATGCTGCAATAGCCGTAAGGGTGAAAAATGGTCATAAGTCATCTTTTTCAGTGCCATTGTGACTTGAGACAATCACTTAAATGAACTGTTGTAAATCGAGGACTACAAATAGATGATGGTTTACAAGTCGTCTGATGGACACATTGCCCTCTTCAATGTATTTTAAACATTAGGCGCAGCCCAAACCAACTCATCCTATTTTAGCCCGACATGACACTGATCTCAGTAAGTAGGCTTAACTATGGGCAAGTGGGTTCTGAGAACCCAACCTGGGTGAGATGGTAGCGGGCATTGCGTTCCAACTCCCTCCCTCGTTCTCGGTCATTTCTCCACACGTTAGGGCCGAAAGATTATTCGGGCCTGGTGATTTCCAAACCAACCACGCGAATCCTTAAAAAGGCGGCAAGAAGCCTTGTGGGCCGTCCCGTAAGAAGAGACTGGAAGCGGAATGGAAGGAAAGCTGCCCAAGAATAGAATAGAATACTTTATTGGCCAAGTGTGATTGGACACACAAGGAATTTGTCTTTGGTGCATATGCTCTCAGTGTACATAAAAGAAAAGATACATTTGTCAAGAATCATGAGGTACAACACTTAATGATTGTCATAGGGTTCAAATAAGCAATCAGGGAACAATCAATATTAATATAAATCGTAAGGATACAAGCAACAAGTTACAGTCGAAAGCCAAGCAGCGCCTCTCACCTTGCCTCGCCCGGGAAGTCCTCCTAGCCTTTTCTCCCGGGCGAGGTCCCGCCCAACAGGTGCTTGGGCGTCGCAGCAGGCTGCAAACCACACCCAGCCCTTTCCCCGTCCTTAGAATAAAACGCCGGAGGAGAAGGCGGGAGGGGAGGGGGTGGAAGGCTTCGTCATGTCGGACGCCCCCGCCGGCTGCCGCGTGTTTGTTTGGCTGCGGCGCGGCTGCGGGGCCCTGGCCCACCTGGCGGCTTGGGGGATGACCGTTTTTCTGCTGCTGCTTTCCAGGCCTGGCACTAGTGAGTGACACCCTTGCTTCCGGTTACTCCCAGCACAGGCTGATCCCGCCGGGGACTCTTTCCTTGAAAGCGGCAGATCGTCCCTTCCCCCCACTCAAAAGGCGCTTCTTTTCTGGCGCCTCTGGGTTGTCCTGGGGTAGCCTCTCCGTGCTTGGGTCGCTCCCGGGGCAATCGGTTCAGAACCTTTTAACGATAGGGCAGCGGGAGAGCCCGCCTAAATAATCTCGGCCGAATGACTTGCCCTCAACTTTTATTTATTCACATATGAGCTTAAGAGTTAAGCAATAAATATCAGGCTGGCCGATAGCGTCACATAGGCGGGACGAGCCAGAAATCAGGAAAAAAAATATTCCCAAAGCATGGGAATATTACACACGGCAAGCGAGAGAGTTACAAAGGGTGATGGGTAAGCTAGGAAGCGTTTAACGATGGAGAAAACCTGTGAAAATCTGTCTACACCATCACCGAAGCAAGAAGCTTTTTTGTGAACATCACTGCATGTTTGTGATTTTTTTCTTCTTCTTCTCCAGGTGCTGGATTTTGGGTTTTAGTTCATCTATTTTTGCTTTACGCTTTGGTGAGAAAGAGTAGACTGTATTAAACTGCAGTGTATAAAAATAGCTGATGAGCACAGAGAGAGGGAGAGAGAGAATTCTCTATATAGCTTAGCTTATGAAAGTTGGCTTCTCTTGCCCCATTGTACATGGAGATGGAGAAGGAAGCCTTTTAAAACATTTGAAGGATGTTGCTATTTTAATATAAAGGTAAGAGAAATGGTAATAAAACAATCTTGGACATCTGCAGAGGTAAAAAAAGATATATCATTACTATACAGTTCCATAGTATACATTATTTAGGGGGAAATACTGGTTAAATAAACTTTCATTTCCCCCCACATTAATTACCTAGAATTATGGTACTGTACATCATGTTCTTCAACTACAGGTTAACACTGATGCTTTGAAGTGTCTTGGACTCTGAACTAGGGAAGTGGAGATGTGAGACTCTACCTATGAGTGATAGGTAATGTTACAATTAGCTAAGTATTAACATGGAAGATAAATATTACAGGACAATTGTTCCACATTAAATGATTTTGATTGCCTACTTGTCTCATAGTAATGGAATCATAGGGTGCTTTAGTGACAGCTACCAGTAGATTATGTTTGAGAGTTATGAGATAGAGGCAAGATAGAATCAGGTTGAATTTAATGGATGGTTGACCATTTAGATTGCTTACTATTACAAGAGAGTGAGAGCTGGCACATGTAAAAGGAATCATTTCAAAAGTTCATCCAAAGCAAGAACGATAAAGATAAACATGTTAGTAGGTTAATGATACTGTACAAGTTACTGGTTTGTAATTTAGTATCTTGTGTGGCTGCAATTCTCATTTGTGGCAATTGTATCCAAAACTAAAGGTCTAAATGTTCTAAGTATTGCATAATTATTTCATCTGAACCAAACCTTAACTTTCTCCAGATTGGAACCATACATTTTTGTGGTATATAAGTGATTTAAAGAACTTTTAAACTTGTGTCTGCGACATGCAATATGAGAATAGATATGTACATCAGAGTTAGATAATGACATCTTGGACTACTTCAAATGTCATAATTTCCTAGGTGAAAAGCTCTAGGTAAAGTGCGAGCTACACTGATTTGCCCATGCGATGTGCCAAGTGTCTTTCATGTCACGCTAGATACATGGGCTAATAAATCAAGTATAGAGCTTAAATGAATGTTATATGCAGGAAATATACGTAAACTGAGGCCGTATAAGGCCGTATAATGCTTGTTCTGCTTATTATAGGTGGTACCACTTTGTCAATTTTGGCTGATTTTGAAAAACAGGGTTAGATGACTGCCAGGATAATAAGTTAGAGACATAGTTAAGACTGCAAAGGGACAACAATTCTTAAAGGTGACAATCATAAACTATATGTACTATTGCTAAGAAAATAAATATGGACTTATCCGTATATGTTATTAGTTGCCGAGATCCATCACAACAATGTAGTGGCATCTTTTTTTATGGCTATTCTTAGTTTCAAGAGCAAACTAGGATAGGTTTTATACAGGAAGAAATGAGCAACACTTGATTTCTGTTTAGAGCAGCGGTTCTCAACCTGGGGGTTGCAACCCCTTTGGGGATCAAATGACCCTTTCACAGGGGTCGGGAGACTTCGCCCGGACATCGCCATTTGGGTTCTTTTATCCTCTGTGCATGCACAGAATGCTTTGTGCATGCGCAGAACACAAAAGAACCCAAATGGCGGCGGCAAGGCGGGGGTGTGGCGGCGGGGGCGGGGTGGGGTGCGGTGGAGGCGCAGGTCGCGGCATTAGGAAGGTTGAGAACCACTGGTTTAGAGTGTGTTTATGCCATTATAAAATTGAACTTTGAAACCTAATAAATGACCTTGGTTTAAGCACATATCTATCAATTCTATTTTGTTTCTGTCTAAAATTAGATAACCAAGAAACAGGTTTTATATTTGTTTTCAAGTGTGCCAGGCACAGGCTGTGCTCATAATTTTGTATAATATGCACTTTAAATCTGTTTCATTATCTGCAGATCCTTAGAAATTGGAATTGCTTTTTATGAGATATTCTTAGGTTCTTTCAGTTTAGAATGGTGTTTATCTGTTGAAACAACTGCTGGGGAAAAAAGTTTTATTTTAAAACTTGACAGCTCTCTGGTATATAACAGATGTTTCTTATTTTGGAATCCAACAGCATCAGTGAATTTCATACAACAGACACTACAGTTCTATGGTTGCTGGATTGTTTCTGGATTTTTAAAAATATGTAGAGCCACTTGTGTATGAAAGCTTTCTTATATTTGCAATAACTACCGGTAGGCATGATTCAAACAGAGTTGAGCATTTTTAAGTGGAACAGATTTCCATTAGGTTTAACCTGCTTAATGTATTTCTACTGAAATCAACAGGGCTGGTATGCTCTGTATATTTTCAAAGCCTGTTTAAGACTTTGGAGTGGGAGGTGGGAGAGGCGATATAGCAGAGTGATTCTTTTTGTGAAATCCCATTAAAGTCAGCAGCCCAGTAAAGGAAAAGGCATGGGAAATCTCAATACTACCATAGGATTTTGCAATTCTAATTTTGTTGAATGAAAAATATTAATTCATTTGATTATTTCAAATACTGAATCGTATTATGGCAAAGCTCAGTTGTTTCCATGCGTCTGTACACAGCTCTATCATGCAGTCTGTGAATTTCTACTAAGTTTATTTTCTAAGTTTCTCATGGAGTATTCCTCCATGTATTTCAACTTGCTCCAGAGATTTGGCTAACAGTTGAGTTAGTACATTGTATTTGTTGAGGAGCAAATGATACAGTATTTCAATATGCAGAACTCTTCCCTATGCTTCTGAATCGCTGTATCTTCCTTCTAGACCGATTCAGTTCTCCTAAATGTGATTTTTGTTAAATTGATCATTATAGATTTTTGTTGTTGTTATGGAGAGAGCCATATGACAATGCTACGTAGTCCAAAATCTCTTTTTCCAGCTGACAGATTCATGGCCCACTGCAATGGTTGTTGCAAATTAATGTCTACAATTTAACTGCCAAAAATGGATATGGCACTATCCTACCATTTTAAGAGTGGGAACACAGTGGCGTGAGCTTTGTAATGTATTTAATGCAGTACATTTATACTTTATTAAGTAGAAATGTACTGCATTACGTAAAGTTTGAGGCTCGCACAGGCTTCTCTCTCCACACTACAAAAGAAAGAAAGAAAATCCAGGACCGAATGAGATGTGTGAAATAACCAGACAGATTCCTTCGATTTATTGTTCCACCTCTTGCAATCTTGCATTGTTCCACCTCTTGCAATCCCTCCTTCTTCAGCCACTGGAATCAAAAATTGCTGAGCATTGTTGTATAGCCTAGAAATGTTAGTGGACTTAAAAGTCTACTACTTAGAAAAAAAACAAAACTTGAAGAATCACTTCTTCTTAGAAAACCCATTAAGATTAAATGTGTCCAGTATATCTGAATGTATTCATTGGAAGTCAGGAAACCAGGACAGGTGTTAAGTGAAACGCCTGTGGTCTTGAACACAGGCATTCTATTTCCCTTGCAATGTTGTGTTTTGTCTGAAAAGTACTGCCTTTTCAGTTAGTAGAAGATTTGGCACAGAGCTGTAGTTAATAATAGCAACAGAGTTGGAAGGGACCTTGGAGGTCTTCTAGTCCAACCCCCTGCTTAGGCAGGAAACCCTACACTACTTCAGACAGATGATTGTCCAACATCTTCTTAAAAACTTCCAGTGTTGGAGCATTCATAACTTCTGGAGGCAAGCTGTTCCACAGATTAATTGTTCTAACTGTCAGGAAATTTCTCCTGAGTTCTAAGTTGCTTCTCTCCTTGTTTAGTTTCCAACCATTGCTTCTTGTTCTACCCTCAGGTGCTTTGGAGAATAGCTTCGCTCCCTCTTCTTTGTGGCAACCCCTGAGATATTGGAACACTGCTATCATATCTCCCCTGGTTCCTTCCCTTCCTTCCCTCCTCACCTCCCCAATCCTGCAATTCCCTGCACAAATTAAAAATATATTCTGTTGTTATAAAAAGGGGCATTTTGGTAAAGGTGACACCAGAAGATCTCTTCAAGTTCAGAAATCCTTAGCCCTACTAAAAGAAAAATCCCCAAACCCCTGCAGCTGCTGTGAGATACTATCTTTTGTGATCTGATCCAAGATAGTGGATCCTAGAGGATGAGAGATAGATTGACTTAAAAAGACTAAAAGCGAGCTTGGTGTAGTGATTAAAGGCAGCAGGCTAGAAACCTGGAGACTCTCAGTTCTAGGCTCATCTTAGGCACAAAGCCATCTTGGTGCCTTTGGACTAGTGACTCTCTCAGCCCTAGGAAGTAGGCAGTGGCTAACCCCTTCTGAAATCTTGTCAAGAAACCTGCAGGGACTTGTCCAGGCAGTAGCCAGGAGTCAGTACTGAACTGACTTGAAGGTGTGATTGTGGGCACCCGCCCAAATGATGGATGAAGATGACTGAAACCAACTTGACAAGGAGAAGGGACTTTGAGGTCGGCACATTTTTGTTCGCTTATTCCCATACTCTGATTTCCCTAGCATGAAGAATAAGCATACCGTATTTTTCGGAGTATAAGACGCACCGGAGTATAAGACGCACCTTAGTTTTGGGGGAGGAAAATAGGGGAAAAATCTGCCTACCAGGTATTCATCTGGCTAATGTCCTTAGTCTGGTCAGCTTCAGCACATTATGTTATCCCCTGGTTAGGACTTTAAAAAACCTTCTTCAAAGAGAGTAACAATGAAAGAGCCTGCAAGCCAGTAAGATCATTAGCACCTGGTTAGGGCTAGAAAAAAACTTATTCAGAGCAAGTAGAGCAATGAAAAAAACCCTGCAAAGACTTAGGGCTGGAAACACATTCTTCAGAGAGAGTAACAATGAAAGAGCCTGCAAGTAAGTAAGAGCTGGGAAGATCATTAGCACCTGGTTAGGGCTAGAAAAAAACTTATTCAGAGCAAGTAGAGCAATGAAGAAAACCCTGCAAAGACTTAGGGCTGGAAAAACATTCTTCGGAGAAAGTAACAATGAAAAAGCCTGCAAGGTAAGAGCTGGGAAGATCGTTAGCACCTAGTTAGGGCTGGGAAAAAAAGCTCCGAAAAAGCTACATTCAGAGTATAAGACGCACCCAAATTTTCAGCCACTTTTAGGGAGGAAAAAGGTGCGTCTTATACTCCAAAAATACCAAAAAGTATGTTAAAGAACATTGAATGCCTGACATTAAATTGTCCCTGGCTATTGTGAAGGCAATCTACACACACACACACACACCCTTTCCTTGTTCTATGTCAAAAGCCATGGCTATTGATCCTTGCCAGACAAATTGGGGTGAGCCAGTGAATCATTTTGAAGCAATGTTTGGGGCCTGCCCTACTACAGTTGGCCACTAGAGCCGAATGAAGGAATACATGTCCTATCATCCCAGAGACCACTGATTTTTAAAGTCATTCACTGGTAGCAAGGAGTCAGTGCTATTCAACTCTGCCCAAAATTCTCTCACGCTTCAGTTGCCCACCTGTGCATGATGGGAATAAAAAGAGAAGGAGGGGAAGCAAATGTGGAGGCTGCCTGAAGTGCTGCTTTCTCTACTTTCCTTCTCCAGGTGAAGCCTGCTGAATAGGTGTCGAGCTTCCTGCTCAGAGCTTTGGCTCAAGAGTATCAAATATGTTCAGTAGTCTTCAAGGCTGAAGCTTCATATGGCAGGTGTACCACGGGAGGCACATAAGACCTGTGCAACAAGGTCTTCAGAAGCTGGGGCATCCATATTTCTAGATGGCTTCAGGAAGCCCAGTAGAAATATGCATAAATGTAATGGGTTGGAAGAGTAAACTTGGAGACCTGGAGGAAGAGACATGACCAAGACATCCGTCAGACAAAATAAACTTGAATCTGAAGCAGAAATGCAATTTGAGAAAGCATCTCAGGCTTGACCCTCCCTAGTTCTTCTGTAGATAAAGGGAAGGAGAGGGAGGCACATTTTGACTTAAAAGATTCTGTTAGTATAACTCAGTGGTGAACTCCAATTTTTTTTTACTACAGTTTCTGTGGGCGTGGCTTGGTGGGTGTGGTGTGGCTTGGTGGGTGTGGCAGAGGAAGGATACTGCAAAATCCCCATTCCCTCCCCACTCCTGGGGGAAGGATATTGCAAAATCTCCATTCCCATCCCACTCTGGGGCCAGCCAGAGGTGATATTTGCCGGTTCTCCAAACTATTCAAAATTTCTGCTACCGGTTCTCCAGAACCTGTCAGAACATGCTGGATTTCACCCCGGCTATAACTTTATAAAAGAGGTATTAAGATTCATAGGTTGTGTTTCTTAGTGTGGTCTACCTTGAAAGGTGGACAATAAACCATAGCACCCAAGCACAGGGAGGCTGTCTCACACGCAGAAGAGGAGCAGGGTTTTGATCATACAGTCACAGTTGCTATTTTGACTTTTTGGTCCTCCCCCTGCCCCCCCCCCGCTTTCCCCCGGCTATGAATCCCCCAGGTTGATTGGGATAACAAGACTACTTTACAGTTCTGCTTGCTATGCCACGGTGGCGCAGTGGTTAGAGTGCAGTACTGCAGGCTACTTCTACCGGCTGCCTGCAATTTGGCAGTTCAAATCTCACCAGGCTCAAGGTTGTCTCAGCCTTCCCTCCTTCCGAGGTGGGTAAAACGAGGACCCAGATTGTTGGGGGCCATATGCTGACTCTGTAAACCGCTTAGAGAGGGCTGTAAAGCACTATGAAGCGGTATATAAGTCTAAGTGCTATTGCTATTGCTGTGCTTCAAGCTATAATAAGGTTTATAAGTGATAAAGAGAGGGTGTGAAGTCTTATATGTGACAAAAAGAAGAAGAAAGCGTTTGTGTGCAGGTAAATTTCTTGTGTGGTGAGGGCTTTTCCTCTCTTGTACCTAAGCATGGTACAAAATACCATGGTAAGATTATTTTGGGAGGCGGGTGAGGGGAGAAATTGTCCTGATTCCATGCCGTTGTCTTCATCTCATCCCTAATCCTTGAGTGAGACAACAGGTTTTCCCTCAGAAGCTGACAGCATCAAGCAGGCCGCAAGACCTATTACATTGGAGACAAAGCCATGTCAGTAGCAAGGAGGGTTAGTGACTTTTGAGATGGGCCTTTCTTCTGTATTATGCTGGCTGTGGAATTCTGGGAACTGAAGTCCACATGTCTTTAAGTTGCCAAGCTTGAGAAATACTCAAGACAACTATTTTACTGTTACCACCCTAAAAAGCAGTGCTAGAGAGCTGTCAGAGCCATGCAGTAACACTAGAAAACTAGAAAACTCAATCAATGGTACTGTAAATGCTTTGATTCTGGCTGTTACTAGTTTAGCACAAGGCTGAAATACTGGAATAAGGATGCCCTCCTGTTAAATGGAAAAGGCCTTGACCGCTTTTTGCTCTTTTCTTGTGCTGTGTTTTGTCCACATTTCGTCCACATCTTTCTTAGTTATAGACAACAATGTGTAGCACTTTTGGCCTGGTTGGCCCAACAGCAAAAGGATGATGATGGGCAACTGGACAGCACCTGCTTGGCTAATTGGCTGACCACATAATCAGAGGCAGTGGTGGAAATTCAGGAAAGGGGGATTGTCTGGGTCCCAAGTACATCCAGTACTTTCTCCCCCAAATATAAACATAGTACATAACATGTAACTAATGGTAGACATATTAAAATGGCCCTGCACGCTTTAGCAAAATACGAGGTCTGGGAATTGTGATAGCCAGTGGTACTTGCAGGTATGTATATTTGGAAAAATGTAGCAGATGTGCCACTTGTACAACAGCATGCACAAAAGAAGGTTTGGATTTGCAAATTATGGCGGAACCAATTGTTGCCTAAATTAGATAACTCTCCTGACTACGACAGAATTGGGTGTAAGTGGGGGTGGGGTGGGATGGTCAAGAAGCAATATAGAGTTGACATACATAATCCTACTGCTCAATATGTCCTATTACTGATGCAGTGGCTTGATTGGCAGATGTTTTTGCCATCAGCTATTGACGTGCGAAAGAGGGAGGATAGCAAAGCTGGAAGATTGAAGTAATTGCTTTGCATACCATGCACTGTGCATGCAAAATCAGGAGAGCCCATCTGGGAGACACAATAGAGGCAGGAATAGGGATTGGCAATGAGGGTGGAACATTTCTTGATGGTTTTCTGTTGCCTGAAGAATGGGTGAATAGCACTTTAACTTAGCAGTGGGAAAAGGGTCTGGGTGAAGACTTACTAAATTTAGAGAACTTGAAGAAATTGTGGGAAAACATTAAAACTGCAATAAAGTTGAAACCTAAAAACAGTCACTTCTCTAGATAAAGGAATCACCTTTTTTCTCTTGTTTCGGAGGAACAGTGTCAACAGGAACAAAGTCTGTGTGCAGACATTGAATATGACGATGTATACTGTATATTAAAGACTGCTGCATCTAAAGAGATTTGTAAGAAAGAAAAACATACGGATTTGAGAGCTAACAGCTCTATGCTATGTGAAGTACAGTTTTGTTTTTCAGCTCTCTAGTGCTCCGAATTCTGTTCCCTTTATTAAAAATAAACATATAAAATATTTGTGGAGCAAATCTTGAAAATGTTAAAGACAGGGGTTGCTAAAAGGCTAAAAAAGGAGTATTTAAAAGGGAATGGATTATCTTGTTAGAGAGTGGAAATGCTGCATTATGCTTGGATTCTTTGATTCTTCCCAAGCTGTCTTAGATCCTGCAAGGTAACCTACCATCCTCTCTGTCCTTGCTAAAACGTTTGAAACACTGAAAGGCAATGTTGTAAATGTTATAATTGGAACAAATCACATTCCCTGAAATCAGAACGCATATACAGATAGTTTACATATAGAGCCGTGATGGCGAACCTATGGCACGCATGCCACAGGTTGTAAGCGGAACCGTTGGCCTAGCTCAGCTCCAGCGCGCATGCGCGGGCCGGCCAGCTGATTTTCGGCCGGCTCCGCGCACGCCTCCCCTCCCCTCCCAGGAGTCTCCATGTGGCCCGTTTTGGATGCCAGGTAAGTACAGTGGTCATCCGGAGGCTCTAGGCATTTTCAGCCTCAGGAGGGCCTCTGGAGGGGGAGGCCATTTTCGCCCTCCCCAGGCTCCAAGAAAGCCTCTGGAGTCTGGGGAGGGCGAAAAATGGGCCTACCGGGCCCACTGGAAGTCGGGAAATGAGCTGTTTCCGGCCTCCGGAGGCCTCAGGTCCAAAACGGGTAATGGGGTGTGTGTCATGCATGCATGCGTGGGGGAGCGCGGGGGGGGGTTGCGCGTGCATGCGTGGGGGGCTTGGGGGGGCATTGAAATATGGGTGTGGGCAGGTTCACCATCACTGATATAGAGCATTTTGAGAAAGCCAGAGAAGTCAGACTGAGAGTTGTAACTAAACCATAGCATATTTTCCTTGCATCATTTTAGTACTGGCAAGTGTTGGCTGCGTATGCATAGGCTGTTATCCAGAACCTTCCATAGCTAAGAGAGAAAGATGTCCCTCACTTGTTTGACTGCAGTCACAACTTTATAATACATTTATTTATATATTTGATTTTATATCTCTCCCACTTAGCACATGATTGAGAGAAGCAAACATCAATATGTGATAAAAAAACCAGACAACAAAACAAAGTATAAAAACATCAGAAACGGCAACATAGAAACGCATAAGATCAGACTTCCTCTGTTACGGTCTCCTGGCATCAAATTGGCTGGTGAAGTGAGGTTTATTTTTAGATTGCTTTGCCAAAGCTGAATAGTCTTCCTTATTTTCTCTTCCTTCCAGGTTTATTTTCATGGCACCCGGTGTTCATGTCAATTGCCGTAAGTTGTTCACTTCTTATTCGATATATCCCAGGATTGTTCATTTTTCCTAGGCTTTATTTATGAGAAAATGAGCATAAATTTTAAGGCTGCATACAGGTTGCCTTTTAGAGAGGCAGAAAGTCCTTTTGTCCTTCTTTTGCGGATGACAGTACTCATTCAACATGTATACCTCTCTAGACATGCGTGTTTTCATTCAGGCAAGTACTGTATCCTAGGCACCTGTTGAATAATACTTGAGCCATCCAACAAGAACAGAACAGTCATAACAGGTGTGGTTTGCCTGAAACATTTTCTGTCCTATAAAAACTGAGCATTTAGCTGCTGAAGCAGAATAGTGCTATTTTTTAAAAAAAGAAAGCTTTGCAGTTTCTTTTTATCACTTCAAATCCTTTCTCTTTAAAATTCAACATTTTAAATTACGTATGTCCTCCCCCTAGATTACAACCCCCCCTTTCCCAGTTAAACGTATGGAGAATATTTGTGTTCATTCTAAGTAGTTAAAATTAAATCAAATATATCGTATTTTTCGGAGTATAAGACGCACTGGAGTATAAGACGCACCTTAGTTTTGGGGGAGGAAAATAGGGGGGGAAATCTGCCTCCCAGTTATCCGGCTAGCATCCTTAATCTGGTCAGCTTCAGCACATTATAGTTAGGGCTGAAAAAAAATCTTCTTTGGCGGGAGTAGCAATGAAAACAAGCCTGCAAAGACTTAGGGCTGGAAAAAAACTTCTTCGGAGGAAGTAGCAATGAAAAAATCCTGCAAGCAAATTTTCAGCCTCTTTTAGAGGGGAAAAAGGTGCGTCTTATACTCCGAAAAATACAGCAGTTGGCAGTGCTCCTGGCTCTGCCTGGCTTTTGCCCAGCACACTTTTCAAAGCCCAGATGTTACATTTGAAGTCCAAAATACAGGTAGTTCCTTACTTATGACCACAATTGAGCCCAACGTTTCTGTTGCTAAAGGAGACATCTGTTAAGTGAGCTTTGCCCCTTTTTATGACCCTTTCTTGCCACAGTTGTTAAGTGAATCACTGCAGTTGTTGAGTTAGTAACATGGTTGTTAAGCGAATCTGGCTTCCCCATTGACATTGCTAGTTAGAAGGTCTCAAAAAATGATCACATGACCCCCAAGACACTGCAATCATCATAAATATGAGTCGAATTTTGATCATATGACTATGGAGATGCTGCAGTGGTCTTAAAGTGTGAAAAACGGCAGTGAGTCACTTTTTTCAGTGCTGTTGTATCTTCTAATGGTCACTAACAAACTCTTGTAATTCGAGGACTACCTGTACAGTGCATGTCTGATTATGACAGAGGTCTTCAAATGTGGCAACTTTAAGACTTGTGGACTTCAACTCCCAGAATTCTATGCTGGCTGGAGAATTCTGGGAGTTGAAGTCCACAAGTCTTAAAGTTGTCAAGTTTGGGGATCCCTGCCTAAGACTATTCAGCCTTACATCCACATCTCCATTATGCATTATTCAAATTGCCAAGCTCCTGATGAAAAAGATTGCCTAGCTATACTTCTCTTTTGTTGTTACTGCCTCACACTGACATAGAAAAGCCATCTCTAGATCCGTCCATCTGTGGTCTTCTAGATCAGAGGCTGGAGAATTCTGGGAGTTGAAGTCCACAAGTCTTAAAGTTGCCAAGTTTGGGGACCCCTGGTTTAAGGTGTAAACTGCAGATCACCTGGGGTGGGGAGGGGGGGGAGAAAGAGAAAGGGAAGGGTGATGTTCTGCTTTCTCTTGTTTCTGCTTGCATGCTAGGAGGGCTGCCAGAGTGGCAATGAAAGCATAGAACAACAGAGAAGAAAGATTTCAAGATCAGCCTTTATTCCATCCTCTCCAAAAAGCGAGTTTACTGAGTACCATCCCCAGTGTAAACCGTCAGCGCCCAGTGCTTGGCTCACAACAAGCAAAGGACAGGCCTGATTAGCGCTTGGATAGGAGCTTACCAGGAAATCCCAGCACTGTAAATTAGGTTAGGAATTTTTTTGTTAAGAAATCAGGAAAAATGTTTGGTCTGATAGTACCAGGCTAGAAACCAGGGCGCTGAGTTCTAATGTGGGTGACTTTGGGCCAGTCACTATCTCTCAGCCTAACTTCCCTCACAGAGTTGTGGCTGTAAGGAAAATAGGAAGAGGGAGGAGTGTTAGTATGTTTGCCACTTTGAATTATTTATAAAATCAATAAAAGCAAGATTAAAAAAAAGTCTTTGAAAAAGCAAACCATTGGATATACAGTAAGTGGCCAGAATACTGAAGAGCTGAAGTGGTGCAGTGGTTAAATGCTGTGACTGCAGACTGACTGCTAGTTCAGCAGTTCAGCAGTTCAAATCTCACTAGGCTCAAGGTTGACTCAGCCTTCCATCCTTCCGAGGTGGGTAAAATGAGGACCCAGATTTTGGGGGCAATATGCTGAACTCTGTAAACCGCTTAGAGAGGGCTGTAAAGCACTACGAAGCGGTATATAAGTAAAGTGCTATTGCTATTGCTATAATAGGCATGTCTATGAAATTACCAGGAGTTGAGCTTGACTTGAAGGAAACTCACCTCTTATTCTTCATGTGAAAAGTTTTTCCCCCCTCTCATGTCACTCCAGATCAGTTAATTGCTTTTTTATTTAAATGGATTTATATGCCGCCCAACTCCCAGGGGACTCTTTTAACTGCTTTTCTATTATAGACCACTTATCATTTACTGCATATTGAAAACCTGCACCATGAGAGGTTAGGCTGAACCTGACATGTTCATTATCTGTGTGGGGGGGGGGAAGTGGACTAGGAGCTGAACCATTGGAGACAACTATTACCTGTCCCAAAGATTGCAAATGGAATAAAGGTGTAGAGCAGTGTTGGCGAACCTTTTCGGCACCGAGTGCTGAAACGGGAGTGCACACACATGTGCGGGGAGCCCTGGAAACCGGAAGAGCAGTGTGCATGCGCTGGAGCGCCAGAAACTAGAAAAGCATTTCCCCAGCGTGCATGTGCGTCACCTGGTCTTCCGGTTTCTGGCACGCATGTGTGCATGAAGACCAGCTGGCCGGCACGCATGCGTATGCCAGAAATCGGAAGCTCAGCTTCCCGGCACGCACATGTGCGCCAGGGAGTTGCTCTTCCAGTTTCCAGTGCTCCCACATGCGCAAAGATCAGCGCACCAGAACCCGGAAGAGCAACGGGCGACGGCTGGCGTGCCCGGAGAGATGGCTCTGTGTGCCACTTCTGGCACGTGTGCCATAGGTTTGCCATCATGGTGTAGGGTATTTTTAAAAAATCACTTAAAGGCAAAATAAAAAAAAATTAACCTCTGTTGTTACTGTTAAGTAGGAGTAGCCTTGTTACAAATGGGTTCCTATGTTTTCAGTTCTGCCTCTGCCTGACGGAAGCCATCCTGATCTTCTCTCCAGAGGGCTCTTTTTTCTTCTGCTCCCACAAAGTAAAAGTGCAGCTGCATTGGATTGCACAAATGTTGGCCCTGGTGGCTGCCACCTTGGGATTGGTCTTCATTATCTCCAGCAAGAACCGGAGTGAACTCCCACACTTCATCTCCTGGCACAGCATCCTGGGTCTTCTGACCATATTGGCCACCTGTGGGCAAGTCCTGTGTGGATTGGGCCTGCTGTTTCCACAGCTGCTAAGGATTTCATTAGTGGCTCAGCTCCGGAGATGCCACACCATATACGGACTGATCGTTTACTTGCTGGCCACTTCTACTGTAGTACTAGGCATTTGCTCTGACTGGTTTCAGGCCCAGATCAAAGGTGTGGCTTGGTATTTATGCCTGGGATTGATCTTCTGTCCAGCCCTTGTAATTGTGAACCAGACTTCTAGAACTTGTTTGTCAAAGAAGAGACCGTATGTTTGAGAACTGATCTCAGTACGATGCCCAGGAATCAACATTTCAATACTATTATTTGTGTGTTCTCTTTTTATCATGATCTTTATTACATTCCCCTTTGATTTTCTATGCATTCTGCTTCTTTTGTTCCATTGGTTGGTTGGGTAAGGACATACTAGAGGGAATTATAAGTTAGAATTCAGCAGATCTACAGAGCAACCAGGCAAGGGATTATTTTCCTAACACACATCAATGCGTGTATCCCATTATACTGGGAATGTTAACATTCTTTTTTTAAAATGTTTTATTAAAGTTTATTGCAAGATAAAAATACAAAAAGAAACAAAAGTTAGAAAGGTAAAAGAAGGAAGAAGAAAGAAATCTAGATAGGTTCTTCTCTAATTAAAACAGTCAATTTTGCCATTTCTGTTGATCGCATCATGCCAATTTTCATTCTAGCTCACTGACCAAGTCAACATGGATGTTTAACTGGTGCTCAAGCTTGAATCCACAGTGCTGTTCTGTTGAGAAGCACAGGATGGCCATAGCTGCCCATTTGCTTTCTTCTTGAATAGTAGTAAAGAAGTACTGGAGCTTACAGCAGTATCTATTACTCTCAGTCCTACAGGCCTTTCAGTAAGTAGATCAGGGACCAATCTGCAGTAGTTATTTTTCCCTTCAGCCCACTCTGTAGGCTTATTTACTTATTGAATGACACATCCCAGCCTATTATCCTGAACTTCTTCTAGCACCCTGTATTTGTAAACTAAGGCTTCTACCCACTTAAATTGTATACTTCTGATCTGGTGAAATTATATTACTGGGGGGTGGCTTCAGAATATGTTGTGCAACATTTTTCACCACCAACTATGTCCTTCCACATAAAAATTAAAATATTTGGGCAAGAAATATCTATTAGAAAATTGAGAAGATACATTTTAGCCCAGTTTCCAACTATGTAGCACCACAAACCCATCCTTTTTTTAAAAACACATGACCACATCTGGTTCATTTAAAAGAAAAGAGAAAAAGAAACTGAGGTGGTTCACAACCTTCTGCCTGTTCAGTTATAGAACTCTGCTTGTACCACTTTCTCCTGTGACAAACACAGTGTTTATGGCCTTTTAAACTCATTTGGCAATTGCAATATTATTAATAAGTAACTGCAGGGCAATGATTTCGTATGTGTGTGTGGGGGGGGGAGTTCCAGCACAGCGTTTCCTCAGAAGCAAAGAGGGCTGCAATATGCAATTTACTCAGTATCCACCCTCAAGCTGGAAATGTTTTTGGAATATTTATATTTTACATTTCTAAGGTGCTCAGTCCAACAACTATATGGCTTAGAATTTAAAACAGTTAAAAAAAACCAACCCAAAAGATTGCACCATCTAGAGAACAACAGCAAATTCTCTCGCCTAGCTATAGAGATAAAAACACAATCACCTAATCCAGGAGTAGGCAAAATTGGCTCTTCTATGACTCGTGGACTTCAACTCCCAGAATTCCTGAGCTAGCATGATTGGCTCAGAAAGTATGGGAGTTGAAGTCCACGAGTCATAGAGCCAACTTTGCCTACCCCTGACCTAACCCAAGGCCCTTTCCATGTGATTTTTGGAAATGGGGAAATAGTATTTCAGAGGATGTGCTACAACAGAGAAGGCTCATCTCCTGGGCTAGATGACATTACTTACGGTAATCAACAGGAACAAGAAGAGACCCAAGCCTTTCAGGACAGGCAGAAAAAAAAGGACAGATGCTTCCTTAAATAGCTCTGAAGTCCTCCAGGCTTAAAGTTGCCAAGGTTGGAGACCCCTGCTCAGAAACAGAAGATCTGAAGAAAATTCAAAGCCATACAGAAGATGTTTTTCTGTTCTCATATTTTTCATGTAATATAGCAATATTTTGACAGCGAGTAAAATTTTGTTGAATGTAATTCGGATATTTTGCTTTGATGTTCCAGGTCTTCTATTTTCTCAGGTTATTTTATGACTGAGGAAATCACCTAATTTTATGTTTTGTTCTTATTGCATGTATGGCATACTGTATATCTCTACTGCAGCCTTCCCAAACTGCTTGTCATCTTCGGTAGATATGCTGAGACTGTAACACTCAGAATTTATTATTTATTTATTTATTTATATTTATTTTTGTCAACTACGTGTTGATAATATACATAGATATAACATTGTTTATATACATAAAATGAGTACTGATAAGAGGGAACATTAGGACAGGGACGGTAGGCACGTTGGTGCACTTATGCACACCCCTTGAACTTATGCACACCCCTTTATAGTATACTATAAAGTATACTCTCACTCTCTCTCTCTCTCTCTCTCTCTCTCTCTCTCTCTCTCTCTCTCTCTCTCTCTCTCTCTCTATATATATATATATATATATATATATATATATATATTAATTAATTAATTAATTATAGTATACTATAGAATTATAGTATGATAGGAATCTCTGGAAGGCACCAATTAGACTATTAGAGGAAATTTATTTTATTGTCCTTGCTTGAAGTTCCTTTTTATCACCAGTCTCATTTTTTTTCTTGTTGATACTGGTTGATACTTCAAAAGGTCAGGATCAGAACTGCAATTCCCCTATAACTTTTCAGAATTAGTAGTTTTGCATTTACAATAGCAGATCTCTTGATCTGTTTATCTGCACTCCCCATCTGCCTAGGTTCACCTTTCTCTGAAAATAAAACTATATACCCTGTATAGATTCAGCTTGATTATTGCTATAAAACTGTTGATTAATGCTATTAATGAATGGTGTGTGGAAGGGAGCACACATTTTCATAACAGATGATACCTCTGTTATATATGATACATGATTTTGCCATTAGATTTTATTTGCGTATATAATCTACCTGTGTATTTTCTCATTTAAAAATCATGTAACAATGCTGATTCTGAGTAATCTTGATGAAGCAGTTATGAATCTTTAATAGATAAGGTTTTCTCCCTAGAAAGCAATGATTCAGTTTCTTTATATGTTGCTCTTCTTGAGCTGACCTCATGAAATGCATTATTGATTACTTCCTTGCAAATGATTGTTTACTTCATTGTTACAGAATACAGGAATACCAATGTTACAAATGAGTAAGGGAGAACTGAAAGTAAAGACAGTTTGAGGTTAGTAGATTGGTATAGCTGCCATTAATATGACTAGATGCATTAGTTTCTTAAAATACATTACCCCCAAAAAATAATGTATGCTCTTTTGCAGTTCTGGAATAAACACTAGAAAAGCAGTTGTACTGTAATATAAAAAAAACGAAAAAAAAACCTCTATCTAGTAGCAGCCTGTGACAACTTTAAGCATAAGCATAAAAATTATTGTTTCAGTTTGAATGATTTAAGTAATGTTTATTTGACATGCTAGGGTAAGTTGATGATGGTTTGCCTCACAAACATTCTCTTGTGAACTGTTTACTTTGAAACTAAGATGTGTTATTTCAATATAGAAATCAATATTACTAAAGCCTGTATTGGCTGATTATTTGATGTTAACTGTGGAACAAGATGAACAGAAAAACCATTTGTATCATTAAGTCTAATTATGATTGACCAGTTTACAAAATGTGGGAGTTCTGGCAATGCCCAAATCCACTCTCTGTGATCTATTTCCTTCCAGCTGTGTTGGGATTCAGCTCTCACAATGACATTTAACTGGCAGTTATGGAGAACAGAATCAAACTATCTAGAAAGCACCAAATTGGTCCTCCTGCTTTTTTGACTGAGAGACTCTGTGAGTGTTGCCCTTCATATTAAGTTATGCCAAGTTATTCCTAACATGGCAGGCTCATGCTTTAAAAATTGCTAGTAAAAGCTGCCTGCATGTGGAATGTTCTCCAATCAGTTTTACAAAAAGCAGCTTTCGTGGAAACAGCATTTTCTCCCACCAATGGCAGGCTATGCTGTACCCAAGGGATCCAAAGTTATATGGCAGTTTCTCCACTTCACTAAAATTGTTAGCCAAAAATACAATACTGATTCTGTGATACAAATGTTTTCATAAGGGATACCCAGGTCACTAAATGGATTAGTCTTTTAATCTTTTAAATTTCTCAATTCAAGCGATCAGAAGTGCCAACTAGTGTTTTATTTGTGGATTAATAATCCACAAGGGGGAGCCATGTGCAAGTCTTCCTCTAAAGACAGTAATATTCTTTATTACTGGGGAGGACCAGGTAAAAATAATTTAGGGCACAGAAAGTAGCTATTCTATATGCACTAGACATCCTAATGCAATTACAGTGAGACACTGCTTAACTTGTGCTAAACCTTCTTTTGTCTTGAACCTAGCACTCTTCAGATACCTTGGAATACAATTCTCATTGCAACAGGAGTGGAAGACTTGTTGCAACACATCTAAAAGGTTCAAGTTTGGAAAAAAGTAGCTGACTGCTTTTTCACGACTGCTAGTTCCAGTCACTGTTATTGTTTGTATTCCAAGTAAATGATTTTTATCTTGACTAATGAACTTGTCTCCGCAGTCCTCACTATCAGCATGTTCATTATAATACAGTAAGTGAGTCTCATGAATGTCTTAGCAGATAACAAGATGAACTATGGCTGGTTCCATTTGGGCTTGTTATCCCAGCAAGTCAGTTTAAGGTGGTTGGCTGGGATAATGGCTGATGTTAACATTCACAAATAAATATCAGATATCCCGAACGCCATCACTCTACTAAACAAATAATTCCCTCACCACTGTCAAACTATTCACTAAGGCTGCAATACTATTACTATTAGTCTTCTCATCGTTCCTATCACCCATCTCCTCCCACTTATGACTGCATGACTGTAATTTGTTGCTTGTATCCTTACAATTTATATTAATATTGATTGTTTCCTGATTGCTTATTTGTACCTGGACTATCATTAAGTGTTGTACCTCATGATTCTTGACAAATGTATCTTTTCTTTTATGTACACTGAGAGCATATGCACCAAAGACAAATTCCTTGTGTGTGTCCAATCACACTTGGCCAATAAAGAATTCTATTCTATTCTATATATATACACACACACACCACCTCTAGTCTACCTACCTTTGATTATATGTTTTATGTTTTATGTTTTAAAACAGGGGTGTCACACTCACCGCATCACGTCGGCATCACGTGACATATCGAGACTTTTCCCCCCTTTGCTAAACTGGGCGTGGGCGTGACCAGCACGTGACGCATCCAGCACAAGGGCTGGGCGTTTGACAGCCCTGTTTTAAACGGTGGCCCAATGAGGCTCAAGGCCACTTGGGGAAGATTAAGACTCGTTCCAATTATTTCACTCTAACCTCCACTCAGTAAGGTTAAGAAAAAACCTTGTGAAAATGCTGCTGTTGGAGCAACTCCTTTCTGTGTCGGTTCCTGTCTTCCATTTCTTTACTTGGAGGCTAAAAGGGGAAATTAATTTAATGTTACCCTTTTCTAAACCAGGCAACATAATGGAGCCATAAGCCAATTAATTAAACCAGGAGCACAATTTTCATCACTCATGCATACCTCTGGGAAATGCTCTAATGCTGGAAAAAGTGGGAGGAAAGGAAAGAGCAGGACAACCAGCAACAAGGTGAATAGACTCAATTATAGTTGAAATGAACGTACCATTGGAAGACCTGAAAGGCCAGCTTAGGGACAGATCCTCCTGGAGAAAATCTTAAGCAGTTGCTGGAATCAAAAACGACTTGAAGGCCGATAATGAATCCATATATCCTCTACATACCAAAGAACAAAAAAGATAGCAAAGAGAGAGAAAACATTAACTCTAGCTTTATTGGAGTCAAACACTTTATGTGACAATGTGACTTATTTTCAGAATGATAGCTGGAGATATAACGTTTAGAAAAGTAACTTAGAAGAATCCTTCAGCCTAACTCATACTCAGTAATACCTGTTCAGAGCTAGTTCCAAGAAAATTATGCTCAATCTAGAACAGTGATGGCAAACCTTTTCTTCCTCGGGTGCCGAAATAGTGCGCACGCACACTATCGTACGTGCGTGCGTGCCCACACCCATAATTCAAAGTTCCCCACTCGCCCCACCCCCCCTGCGCATGCATGCGTGACCCCCCCACTCCCCCGTTTTTCGACTTCCAGTGGGCCCGGTAGGCCTGTTTTTTGCCCTCCCCAGGCTCCAGAGGCTTTCTTGGAGCTTGGGGAGGGCGAAAACGTTCTCCCTGCCACCCCGGAGGTCCTCCAGAGGCCGAAATTGCCCTCCCAGAGCCTCCGCACGAGCCAAAAATTAGCTGGCAGGCACGCACATGCACGCAGGAGCTGAGCTAGGGCAACGGCTCGCGTGCCGGCAGATATGGCTCCGCGTGCCACCTGTGGCACCCGTGCCATAGGTTCGCCATCACTGATCTAGAAGCTTTAGTTTAGACCAGGGGTAGGCAAAGTTGGCTCTTCTATGACTCATGGACTTCAACTCCCAGACTTTCTGAGCCAATCATGCTAGCTCAGGAATTCTGGGAGTTGAAGTCCATGAGTCATAGAAGAGCCAACTTTGCCTACCCCTGGTTTTAGACCCTTCAGGTTGGATTGAAAGTAAGAAAGTAGTTTACAGAAATCTTGCCATGTTATCACTTGTTGTTATCCCCACATTGCAGCTTGGACTAGCATAGGTTTATACACCAACTGCACTATAGTTCACTGTTACAGACCCTTTGCTCCAGATGAATGGAAAAGAGTAGTTACAGTCCACAGCAATGTACACCACTGTTTATACTTACAAGCCAGAAGTAGGCTCTTTAAAATGTCTTCTCAGATATCCTCCAAAACCCAATTAAGCATTTAATTGCATGGAGAAGCTTCATGCTCCATTGATCTGCAGATCTTTTAACAAAAGAATGCAACATGAATCCAAGGTAGAACTGATTGATTTCTCCAAGCCAATGTTTTTTTCCTCCCATATTCAGTTTCCAGGTTTCCAGGAATACCTGCATACTTAAAATGATTTTGCTATGGTGTTCTCTGGTAGGACTCCTTAAAATCCTAGATAGATTCCAGTTGCAAAGGATAATGTTTATAAATTCCAAATTTCCAATCCCTATAATATTGTGAAAGGTAATTTAGATTCCAGAATGCTAGGGCTTGTTAAAATTTCCATCAACCTGTCTGTTTCTACAAACATTAAGACATCAGGAATTGATTGTTGTGTCTTTAATTTGGCTTACACGAGGTAAAGTTTGAGCTGTCAAAGCTGTTAAGCAGAACTCTTTGATAGCAATGTAATTTGATGAATAGTGAATCAAACACATTTTAAAACATAATTTATGCACAGTAAAATTCAGTTGCAAAGATTGCCCAAAGCAGCTAAGCAAGTAGTGAAGTATGTGAATATGAGAAAGAAGGACCACGGCAGATATGGTAATTATTTTATTACTATGTGATGGATGGAATAATTATTCTCTAGGGTGGTGGGGTTTTTTCCCTGGTGATAAGGCACAAATTCCTCCTGAGCACAGCACAATTCCTGGAGTCTACCTGACATATCCTTCTTGATTTTTTGGAAACAACATGAATATGGCTTGCGTCTTTGTTCTTCCAGGATGATTTTCCAGAGCAACCTACAGTCCTGAGTTTTTTTTTTAGGGGTCATCCATCCAAATACCCACCAGGTCTGACTTCATTTAGCCTTTTCAAAATCAGTTAGGAACTGCCATTTGCAGAGGATATGATATGATTTCTTGGTTGGCAAGGAGTTACTGTACGTGATTCAAGTTATATACATATACAGCAGGGGTGGGTTCTGCATCCTTTTGCTGCTGGTTTGCTCAGGGTCGTGCCTTGCGCGCAGCAATAAAAAAATAACTTCTGCGCATGCACAGAAGCAAAATCCAAGATGGCAGCGCCCACGGAGACACCGACAGAACCGGCTCCGTGACGTCATCGCCGAACTACTAACGGTTCTAAAGAACCAGTTAGAATCGGTAGGAACCCACCTCTGATATACATACTTGAAATAGATACAGTGACTCTTTGCCAACTAAAAATCTTGACAGCTGACATATTATCAGTAAGTACCAGAAATGTTTATTCAGTCAATGACCAGCAAAGTTTACAAAGTATACACAGGAAAGTCACATCAAGTGGATGAGACAACCATAACAAGGAGGGGCTACAATAAAAGTGTACATAACCTACTATAATGTTCTATGTTAATAAACTCTGAAAGGATAAGTCTAAAATATCCTATTTAAAAAATCTGTGGAGAAATTAGGTAACACAATTAAAGAAGGTATATTAAAACTGAAGTGTCAATAAAACAAAGGGTTATTCCTGAGATTAATTATGCCTTATTTTCATTGTGGCAACACAGAATTTGGCTACTAAACAAGTAATGAAGGGTTTTAAATCTTCTAGGATCTGATTCACATAGAAAGTATCTGGCCTTCATGGGGATTTACATATTAGGGGAACAATGTAAGTTAACCTAGTACAATGATGGCGAACCTATGGCACGCGTGCCAAAGGTGGCACGCGGAGCCATATCTGCCGGCACGCGAGCCGTTGCTTTAGCTCAGCTCCAGCGTGCATGTGCACTCTGGCCAGCTGATTTTCGGCTCGGACAGAGGCTCTGGGAGGGCGTTTTCAGCTTCCAGAGGGCCTCAGGGTGCGGGGGAGGGCATTTTCACCCTCCCCAAGCTCCAGGGAAGCCTCTGGAGCCTGGGGAGGGCGAAAAACGGGCCTACTAGGCCCACCAGAAATTGGGAAATGGGCCGTTTCCAGCCTCCAGAGGACCTCCAGAGGGGGCGGGGAGGCCATTTTTGCCCTCCCCAGGGATTGAATTATGGGTGTGGGCACTTGGGCATGCATGATAGCGCGTGCGCGCACGCTTTTCGGCACCCGAGGGAAAAAAGGTTCACCACCACTGATCTAGTATCTGTAGAGTTTACACTGTAATGATACATGATAAATGGATCCAATTTCCTTGTCGCTGGATGGGCAGGTGCAACATATTGCCTTTGCTGTTATAGATCAAGTTCATTGGTAAGATCTTCTGGGGAAGCCTTCCTGCTGGTGCCAAAATCCACAGAAAACCAGTCTGGTCCTTCACTCTGGAATACTATGTTTTCAGAAATCTGTTTGGCACTTACAAGAAATGATTGAGATCTTTCCTCAGTAAATGTTGTATTATGATTTTGATCTTGTTTCTCATCTCCCCTTTTCCTTTCACTTTTAAATTGAATGTATCAGCTAATGCCGTTTTGATTGTTGTTTATATTTTAATTGTAAACTGCTTTGAATTTTATAAAATTGGGAAGTGGTGTGCAAATATATTGAATAAATCTATTTTAAAAACTCAAGGTACAAGAATACTATTTTTGTTACCCCACAATTAACAGGAATGCTGCTAATCAAGGAAGCAATAGCAGTAATTCTTGGATAATATTTAACAAAGAGTAGGGTATTTTTTTCCAATATTTTTCTATAAAGTTTATGCTTAGCAGAAATGTTAGCAGCTGAGATTCACTAAAAGAAATATTCATTTATTAAAATAATTAAAACAAAGTAATATAAATATAAAAATCATTTTCA
Source organism: Diadophis punctatus similis (assembly GCA_023053685.1). Classification (NCBI taxonomy): domain Eukaryota; kingdom Metazoa; phylum Chordata; class Lepidosauria; order Squamata; family Dipsadidae; genus Diadophis; species Diadophis punctatus. The sequence continues at coordinate 46,537,361 of JALIGW010000003.1, forward strand.
TATATTTCAAATTAAATATACAACTAGAAACCTACACTCACTAACAGACCAACCAACTGTGGAGGTAGTAATTATTTAATTGGACCCTTTTTTGCATATTAAGAGTATATCATAAAGCTATGTCAATCAGTTGAAAACTGGAAAGAAAATTCCATGTGCTTTTCTCTTACTATGTATTCATTTAAAAGGTTACTCTGAATTTCTTGTCGTTCGCTGTTTTTAAGTCTATTAAAACAGCAGTTTTGTTTGTTGGTTAAGGATCTTGCATTGATACAGATGACCCAGAGGAGATCTCATGGGGAGGAAATGCTACATAAAATGTTTATCTCAAAATCCATTTACAGTAGCATCACTAAGTAAAATCCATCCTTCTCTAATAAAGATTAGGTCATCGTAATGACTGGATCCATTATCTAACAACCCACTAAAGTTTTACCAACCACAAAATGCAGAGAATTTCAAAACATACTTCAGACTTTTTTTAGTGGTTAATAAGGTTAACAGAAGGTGAGTCCTATTCCCCTTTCTTTGTCCCTTAGGTGCAATTAAAATGCACTTTCATGACATATTCCAGATGCTGTTAGACCTGCCAGAAGGCAGACTTTATTGCAAAGGAAATCACTTTTCCAGGCCCCTTCCCCATCTCTAGCCTTTCTATATAGGCCTTGAGAAACAGTCATGCTACCATTAGGTTCAGAGCCTCCAAAGAAAATGCTCCCACAACAGTTATTTTAAAGAGTTTTCTGTGAAGAAAAGAATGGGTGGCATTTTATTGGTGGGAATTCCGGGCTTATCTCCTATCTCTACCTGGTTTACTTTCTTCTTCCCACTTAGTCTTCAGAACTGCTGGGATGGCTTTTAAACTCTCCCGGTTTGGGTCACGGTTTTCTTCATTGCAAAAGAAAAAGCTGTATGGAGGATAGGAGCAGGACATTGGTTAGACTCCGTTAGAGCATCAGTTTTCCTGTATCTCCCCCAGCCAGTTTGATGGCCATTCTTCCTCAATCTTCCTGGTCCACCATTGAAGGACCAGAGAATATCTAATAGCACTTAGACTTATATACTGCTTCACAGTGCTTTACAACCCCCTCTAAGCGGTTTACAGAGTTCAGCATATTGCCCCCAACAATCTGGGTCCTCATTTTACCCACCTCGGAAGGATGGAAGGCTGAGTCAACCTTGAGCCGGTGAGATTTGAACAGCTGAACAGCTGAACTGCAGTGCTGCTCTTTAACCACTGCGCCACCTCGTAGTGGCGTATCTAAGAAGATATTGGTTCAGTAGTGTGAAAATCCAGCAAAGAGGCAAGGCTGGTGATTGTGTGGAACTACAATCTATTCCTCTATGTGGAGAATGGCCTTATAGAGCGAACCCACTGCAGAGCCACCAAATGTGAAAATGCTCTATGGACTCGGTTCTTTGACCTATTTATATTTCTTCCTGAAGTTATGTATTCTAAATAACAGAAGCCCTTTGCTTTTCACAGACTTAGAAGTTGGGTACCAGTTGCTAAAGGGATGGTGCTTCTTAGATGCTCCAGTTGAATTCAGTAGCTCTTATTCCTGAATGAAGGGGCGTGCATAAGTGCACCACTGTGCCTACCGTCCCTGTCTTACTTCACTATTGTCCTCATTTATCTGTACTTTTTTGCTTATGTTATGTTTATACAAACACCTACTATCTTGTACATGTTTGACAAACAAACAAACAAATAATAAATAAATTTGCACGTATAAGGCTGCAGCCGTAAGGTTTATTATACAACCGTCTTTCGCAAGCACCCAGAAAGGTCTCTTCCTCTGCATACCCACCGTCACTCCTCTTCCCAAACAATGAACAAGCTGCTATTTTCCCCTCTCTCAGTATCCATGGAATCAGACTGCCTTGCAGCTGCCTTGCATAGCGAGATGTCAGCTGGGAATTCAACTGAGCCGGCTGGCAAGTTATCCGGAGTGGATGCAGTGACAGATGGCTAGACAATGGCAGTAAAAAGGGCCTTTCCCATCGACGAGTGGGGCTTGCCCATTAGCTTCCTTTCAGCCGTTTAGCTTTGTATTAAAGCTGTGAGACCGGGAGGCCTCCGTGATTCTGATCTTTCACTCCCGCTTGTCTGAGCTGGCTGCCTTTCATCAGCCTGGGAGACTCCTGAATAGTACTTGAAGGAATTCGTTTTTTGTTTTTTTTCATGGCAAAGAAGTCTTGTTTTGCTTTCATTCCTTCACAGATGGAAAGAGGTGGGAGGAGGGGCAGAGAGCAAAGCAGCACTCGCTCTGTGTGTTGCTTTGACCTTCTTTCAAAGAGAGCTGCAGACACAGCCACCCTGTTTCCTGATGGGACCTTTCGGCTTGCCTTCTGCCCAATCAGATCGTTCTTCTTTCTGCAATGTCACATTATTCTATCTTGCCTAAAGCTTCAAGAGGTGGCTTTTTTTTTTCTGGTCCTGCCTCCCGATGTTTGGCTCATACCTTTCAGAGGGACCAAACACAGGATTGCATTCAGTGGTGGGTTCCTACCGGTGCAGTCCAGTGCGCCGTTTCGGTAGGGACCCTCCAATTGCGCAATTTGCGCACGACGGCTCCGGTGCCGTCTTCGCTCGTCCGTCGTGTGGCACCATCTTTTTTCTGGAATTTTTGGACTTTTTTTGCTTCCTGCACATGCGCGGAAGCAAAATCTCGCGAAGGGACGTGCGCGCAAGAGAGATTTTGGTGTTTTTTGCTTCCGCGCATGCGCGGAAGCAAAAAATCACTGAAATCTCACGCGTGCGCGCATCCCCTCGTGAGATTTTGCTTCTGTGCATGCGCAGGAAGCAAAATCGCATGAGGGAATGTGCACGTGTAGCAAGCATGTGCGCGCACACACACACAACGAGATGATGCGCGTGCAGCGCACCAGTAGGGAGGTAAGAGGAACCCGCCCCTGATCTCATTTCAGAGAACCAATTGCCACACCTTTGGAATACCTGTGTTCAGGTCCCACTCATGCCTAGGATTAGTTTGACCTCTGGCCAATTGTTCCTTTAGTAGGAATAAGTTACCTGTACAGTGTAATACAAAATATAGAAAATAAAGCACATTTTAAATGGTAATGCAATCAATCAATCAGAATAGAGCTAGAAGGGACCTTGGAGGTCATCTAGTCCAACCTCCTGCTCAAGTAGGAGACCCTATCCCCGTGATGGCGAACCTATGGCACACGTGCCACAGATGGCATGCAGAGCCCTCTCTGCGGGCACGCGAGCTGTCGCTCCAGCTCAGCTCCACCGCGCATGTGTGCGTCTCCCGCAGGCCAGCTGATTTTCGGGTCTCTGCCGCGCATGTGCAGGGGGTGGGACGCATGTGGGAGATGTGCGCGCATGTGTGGGGGGTGGGGGGAGCGTGGGTGAGTCGCACACGCATGCGCAGGTGGGTGGGGCACACGGGGAGGGGGTGTCATGCATGCATTGCATTATGGGTTATAAGTGCAGGGAGTCCTACTAGGCTCAAAATGGGGCGCAGAAGGGTGCGGTGCGCCCCCCCCATGGCCCATTTTTGCTCCCAGGAGGCTGCAGGGAGTCCTACTAGGCCCAAAATGGGGTGCGGGGGGTGCGGTGCTGGACTCCTGTGGCCTGTTTTGCTCCCAGGAGGTCTACTAGGCCCAAAATGGTGCACAGGGGGAGCACAGGGGGGTCACGTGCATAGGAACGGGGGGAGTGGGGGTGATGGTTCGTGCACACGTTGCATTATGGGTGCGGGCAGGCGCGCAGTTTCGGCATGCGACAACAAAAAGTTTAGCCATCATTGCCCTATCCCATTTCAGACAGGTGACTGTCCAGTTTTTTCTTAAATACCTCCAGTGACAAAGCACCTACAACGTCTGAAGGCAAGCTAATTCCACTGGTTAATTGTTCTCACTGTTAGGAAGTTTCTCCTTAATTCCAGGTTGCTTCTCTTCTTGATTAGTTTCCATCCATTGTTTCTTGTCTTGCCTTCTGGTGCTTTGGAAAATAATTTGACCCCCTCTTCTTTGTGGCAGCCCCTCAAATACTGGAATACTGCTGCCATGTCATCTCTAATGCCTTGGATGAAGGAGATATTTTAGCTGTATTTAAAAGTCAAGGTGAACATATTGAAAAGTCAAGGTGAATATCTTAAGCACGGGCTATGCAGAATATGCATGAAAATGAATAATATGTCCTAATATGTACTTCATCAGTGTCTCTATATGTTCTTCAAGGAGAAAAATTAATTGGGTCTTGTCCACTGCAGTACTTTGCTTGGATATTTGACAATAAAAATCAAAGGCAAAAAGTTGATTTCCCCCCAAAAAGCATTACTGAAATGATAGAAGTGGAAATCTATGGATTGCTAAAGAAATTGTTTCCTGGCATAAAGATGATGATGACGATATTTTTAAGACAAAGCTTCCTCAAGGCAGTTTGCTAAAAAATAAATGGAGTGAAATGTATGATTATAAATTTCAGATAAATGCTTGTAAAATCTTCACTTGTTTTTGCTTGTTAAAAGTGGCATTTTTCTAGATTCCCCACGTGCAATCTTTCAAAGTAGCTGTTTCTTACTGCTCCTTTGGGAACAAATGTGATGAAAATGCTAAGCAGTTCTATTTGAACTTGTTCTTTTAATCATCTGCATCTTGATGTGTTTCATTTGGAAGAATTCAGTGGAGTTAAGGCTTTGCTGTTGTTTTGGTTGACAGACCACATAGGAACTTCTTGTTCAGCATTTTTGGCCAGCTGATCAACAGCCACATAGCTATAGATGGGGATTTTGGAGCACTAGTGCCACCCAAGGGGAGACAGAATTAGTGTCAAGCTCTGAAGCAGTACTAAAAGCAACATATCCGCCACATGTGAGTTAACCCATTTTGCCCCGACTGGAAGAGATAAATTCATTCGCCTTATTTTATTATGGTATATCATCTCAGTTTATCTCTGCAATATGTTACCAGACAGACTTTTGCTTGTGATGTGTAGTTTTTGTGATTCTGAGTGAGATGTTAACTAAATTCAACATCATATTTGGGCAATATTTTTATTATTATTTTTGTTCTCTGATATGAGAAATGCACAAAAAGAACTTTTGAGCTTTTGAGTTCAGGCCACATCATGACAAAACAAATTATTTTATTTCTCATGGATTATCTATATTAGTCTTTTGCAGTAAAAATAGCAGATATCTGCAATACTTAAATTACTATTTTTTATTGCATAAGCTATAATGTATAGGAAGGATGGAGAGAAGAAGTTAAAAAGTCACACACTTTGATTTCCTGGAAGTAGGGAGATCCCAGGAACAGAAACTAGGGTGAAACAGGAGTTCCTGCCAACTGAATTCTACCCCACCCCAGATTGTCAAAGGAATCACCACAAAAGCATTGCCACTGGGTTTTGTTTCTTTCAATTTGCAGAGATACTTGGTTTGGCTTTCTTAGTTGTGGGAACTAGACATTGTAGTTAAGCCATGATACAATTAATTTATTTGGGCATATGCCAAATGAACAAAGAATTATGTTTTGTTAACCCAACACTAGTGTGAACCCAACTTATACTTGTATTCTGGGCAACCTATACAGTACTGTATTTTTTGGAGTATAAGACGCACCTTTTTCCTCCCTAAAAGTGGCTGAAAATTCAGGTGCGTCTTATACTTCGAATGTAGCTTTTTTTCCAGCCCTAACTAGATGCTAACAGATCTTCCCAGCTTGCAGGCTTTTTCATTGTTACTCTCTCCAAAGAATGTTTTTCCAGCCCTAAGTCTTTGCAGGGTTTTTTTTCATTGCTCTACTTGCTCCAAAGAAGTTGTTTTCTAGCCCTAACCAGGTGCTAACGATCTTCCCAGCTCTTACCGGCTTGCAGTCTCTTTCATTGTTACTCTCTCAGAAGAAGGTTTTTTTAAGTCCTAACCAGGAGATAAAATAATGTGCTGAAGCTGACCAGACTAAGGATGCTAGCCAGATGAATACCTGGTAGGCAGATTGTTTTCCCCTATTTTCCTCCCCAAAAACTAAAGTGCGTCTTATACTCCGGTGCGTCTTATACTCCAAAAAATACGGTATTTGTATTCTGGAGGAATAACAACCAAAATTTGTATTCTGGAGGAATAACAACCAAAGTTACAACTAAAAGATGTACAGATGCAGATCTCTTCTGTTTTGCTCAAATATTTTCTCTCTCTACATTTTAGTATTTCAGGGATTAGTCTGACCTTGGAGGTGTTAAGACTGTCCATATTATTCAAAAGCCACTGATGGGATTAAAAAATTATTACTAATGGAAAGGATTATTGCTAATGTAATAGCTTTGTGACAACTGAGCTGGATCTCTCTGAATTACAAGATTATAAACCTACTGTTAGCCATTTTCCCTAGCAGGTTTTTAGAAGCAACACGATCCTGATGTGTACTCTCCAAAGGCAAGCTCTTATTTTATTGTTGAGGTAAAAGGTTTGGGTATTAATCTTTGCGAGGCTTTACTATTCAGCCTTCAGGCAGAATGGATAAATGAGTTTTTAATGTATTAATTGAAATATGTTATTCCATTCATTTAGAGATGGCTCTAAAGCTTTTTTAATGCCTGCATTTGTGCTGAGAGGATTTCCATAGTGAACTCAGTAAGAGAGCTGGTCTGACCTTTGGAATGGACCTTTTGCTGACTGGAAGCTACTATTGTCAACCTCTGAGTAATAAGAGGGGAGAAAGGGCTTCTCCCTTTCCCCCAAACATAGAGGCATTCTTGTCTTTTAGGGATTTGGGGGTGGGGGCGGGTAGAATCAATCTGAATAAGGCAAGTACAAACTATGATGCTGCATACCAAGTATCTTCAATTGTTGAGAATTTAATGGCATTTAATGGAATCACATTTCTGGCCATCTTGCAATACTTTTAAAAAATACTTTAATCGAGGCTTTTTAAAAATCAATTCTACTTTTTGGGATTACTCTCAGAAGTAAAGAAACCCACAATCAAGAAATTTGCCCTAGAGTAGTGGTTGGTAAAGTAGCACTGAAGGCTTTGGAAAAGACATTCAGATGCCACAATGCGTCTTGATCTACAAAGACTAGAATCACTTAGGCAATGGTTTTCCTTGTGACGCTAAACAGAAGCCAAAGTTGGACTTTGAAGAAGCAGGATATAGTGGGTATTAATGTTTTTGAACTGTGGTATTGGAGAAGACGACTGAGAATCCCCAGATAGCAAAGAAAACCAGTAGTAAATTCTAGAACAATCAACCCAGAGTTCTCACTTAAACCACAAATAAGTAATCTCAAAAGTTCATATTATGGATATATTGTGCAAAGAGTTTGCTCTCATGAAAAGTCCACAATGCTGAGAAAGGTGGAGGAGAAGAAAAGGATCACCAGCAGCAAGGATGGACTCAAGCAGCAATTGGTGCACCACTGAAAGACCAGGTTGGAGACAGGCCATCCTGGAGAAACATCTATCTACTTGGTTGCTAAGAGTAGACTCTAAGCGGCATATAATCATCACTCACCTCCTAAACCAAATGCTGAAATAAAAAATTGTTACAAGCTAGCAAAAAATAATTGTAGAAGTTCCAAATCACTGTTGTCATCATCACCACATTTGTGTAATGATGTATGAACACATGAACTTTTGTTGGAACCTGTTCCTGAAACCAGGGGTGGGTTCCTCCCGGTTCAGACTGGATCGCCCGAACCGGTAGCGACCCGCTGGTGACGTCACTTTTGGTGCTGTTCCGTGCATGCCACCATCTTTTTTTTTATTTTTCCCCTTCCGCAGCTTGAAAAAGGGCCTTCCCGCCCACCCGCGGGTGAATTATATCCTTTATTTCTTCACACGAAGCACAGCTGATGAGTTCCTCAGCTGTCTTTCGGGCTAATTCCTGCTTCTGAGGAAGCCAAAATCGCACGAGTGGACGTTGCGATGCGAACCGGTGGCGAAGGTAAGTGGAACTCACCCCTGCCTGAAACCGTCTGTTAAACTGCAGATTTATTGAAGACGCTTAGTGTGACTGTGTCCACACAACTGTGAGTTCCTAGACGTAAATTTGGGTCAAAGTTTATGCTAGTTCTAAAATCCTGAAAACTTCAGCATTACTCACTGAGCTATTGGAAGTCTGGCTGGCAGGCAAAATCATAAAGACAGATTTCATCAGTGATATACCAATCAATCAATAAGCAATGGCTCCATAGTGCAGAAGTAAAAATGGCCCCAAGGAATATAGCAATTACAGCACCCAGCTCACTAGGAACAATTTAGTGAAGCAAGTGTGTTAGTTTGGGAAGCATTAAGATTCAGAGGAAACTCTCAATAAAATTTCTAGCCTAGTTTTTTTTTTAATAGTGCATGTTCTACTAGTGGTACTGTTTTACCTTCTCCTCCCCATGTGCTGACTCTTTGGCCTATGATGTAAATACAGCATATGAGCACATTATTCAACAGTGGGATATTGCCTGCTGAGGTCTATTGCTGCTGTTCGCTTAGTAGCCAAGAGAATGCTTTGGCTGGGTTAACTTCCTTAGTATTTGTTCCTTCCTTATCAGTGCAAAGCACAAATGGGCACAAAGATTCTTCTGTAACACCTTCTTTCATGAATGAATAAAGGCAGCTATCTCTTGGGTAAACAGTGCTTTTGGTCTGGGAAGATTCAGTTCATTGCATGAGCATTTTTGCTCTTACAGCAGTGGTTCCCAACCTTTCTAATGCCGCGACCCCTTAATATAGTTCCTCATGTTGTGGTGGCCCCCAACCATAAAATTATTTTGGAGACCCAGCGAACAAAGAGGCAAACAGGGAGGGAGGGGAGAGAAAGACTGAGAGATATTAGCACAGAGCTAGCCTGATCATATGGAGCAGGGCGGCGGCGATGGACCATGCTCCGGCACCACCTCCTTCTCCAGTTCCCTCCGGCTTAGCTCCTCCTGCCCCCGGCGGTGGCGCCCTCAGCACCAAGGCTGTATGATCAGGCTAGCCCTGTGCTAATATCTCTCAGTCTCTCTCTTCCCTCCCTCCCTGTTTGCCTCTTTGTTCGCTGGGTCTCTGCGCCAGCCAAGGGCGAGAGGGCAGACAGACGATTTCGACCCAGCTGTCCTCCTACCCACCATCATGCGCTGTGAAACTTAAGTGGTCGTTGGCTGGCCGTTCCCTCCCGTGACTCCCTTTCCCTTCGACACCAGTGGGAAGAAATTGCCGCTGCGAGCAGGAGACAGGGGCGGCCACAGATGTCTTAAGCACCGCCTTGTACTCTCCAGCGCGCAATCTTGCAACGCCCCGCCCCTTAGCTGATGCCATCAAAGCTCGGCCGCCAGGCGTCACAAATGCCTCTCACCGAATGGCGCCTCTCCCGACCAATCGGAGAGCTCAGGCGAGTTGAGCCGATATGGCCAGGCTTGTGGCAGTGGGGGGGGGAGCTGAGGATGCCAGGGCGACCCCTGGGAAATGGTCATTCGACCCCCAAAGGGGTCCCGACCCCCAGGTTGGGAACCACTGTCTTACAGGATCATATGTTCTATACAAAACAAATTGTTTTGCAATTCAATTTTATGTACATCTAAGCCCAAATTGCCATGTTCTATTTAGCCCATACAGTACCATTGTTTCTTGAAGCCTACCTATTACCTTTCCATGTTTGTGTAGAGTTTGGTACAGCAAATGGCTACCTAAGACAAGAAGAAAATTCAATGAATGCTCTAAAGGGGAACATTGGAGGGAAGATGGGAGAAGTAAACTGCTATTGAAAGTAAGTCTGTTTGCTTTAACAACCATAAATGTAGTTATTTCATCTCTGGGCCTGATAATTCCAGAAGACCATAAGATGGCAGCAAAGAGTTTTGCCATCTCTCTCTCCTGACATCTAGTGGCTGCTAGATATTCATATTACAGCGATGTATGATAGAATCTTTACCAGAAAAATGAGATGGCAGAACACAATACCAATCATGTAATTAGCACTGGTTGAACATATGCTTCTTTATGTGGGGAGTGTTAGTGCAATAGAGTTGCCTTACCAATCTGGTCTACTGGTAGTAGTTCTCACAGATCTGAAGCAGAAGTCATTCCAAGTTCAGAAATTCCTATCTAGAGAAGTTGTGAACTGAACCATTAGCATGCACATTGAATGAATATGTGTTCTGTCACACAGAGCTAGGTTTGCTCCACATGTGGAACATAACAGATTCATACAACATTCTAAACCCAAACTAAGTATTGTAATTCACCTGGCATTGTTGCATGAGATGTAAATCCATTGTATCCAAATATATATCTACTGTAATAAACCTCATTTAAGTTCTAATAGATGGTGAATTTTGACTGCTTTACATAATTTTACCATCAACTTAGGAAATTAGCCAAACCAAACCTGCAATCTTTTTAATAGACTGTTTAAAAAAAACACCAAACATTATAAGTTGCAATTACAAGCTACATTATGAACTGGTGTCTAGTGAAATGTCTCTGAAAATATGTGACCAAGCCTTACATCCCTTATTAAGTTAGGCTTTTGATATAATAGTGAACATATTCAATTTGTAACTACCGGTACCTATGTTGGGTATGAAATTGCAGAAGATCCCGGGGTGCCTATTAGCAAAATAAGATTTATTTTCACATATTTCTATATTAGAAGGTACAAACTACCTAACAGAGAAATCCAATCCAGCTTCTTTACGGGATTTTTATTGTTGCCTGACATAGGTAAACATTCCAGCAAAGCAAACTTAGAACACTTTTGCTTGACCTGCCAGTCACAAAATAGGAGATAAGACCACACTGGACTATAAGCAACTAGTAATTTTGCTTTGTTGAGCTATCTGTGATCTCATCCTATTGTTCAGTAGAGGCAATACCCCTTTCTCAGACACTGGCACAAATTTAATCTGCACTTTCTCTTAAATCAGGGTTTCCTGATTCCAGAATAGAATAGAATAGAATAGAATAGAATAGAATAGAATAGAATAGGAATAGAATAGAATAGAATAGAATAGAATAGAATAGAATAGAATTTTTTATTGGCCAAGTGTGATTGGACACACAAGGAATTTGTCTTGTGCATATGCTCTCAGTGTACATAAAAGAAAAGATACGTTCATCAACTTTAAGATGTGTGGATTTAAGACCCAGAATTCTCCAGCTGGCTAGCTGGAAAATTCTGGAAGTTGAAATCCACATGTCTTAAATTTGCCAAGATTGGGAATCCCTGCCTTAAGACTTGTTTTAGGATGTGCAATTTTTAAGAGATTTGCATTTGGAATGGTTTGCTTCCAAAATACTGAGCCCCAGACACACCCTTCATTTTGCTAAGTCATGCTTGCAGCTCTCTTCAACATTTGTGATGCAGAAGTCTTGACTTAAGTGTCAAAAATGGAAAGTTCATCCACTGGTTTTCTTTTAAAATGAAAATTAAGTAGTTCTGTGCAGCCTATTAGATCAATTTACTTGTTATCCCTGCTTTGACCTCATCAACAATTCAGAGCAGGTTGTATGCATGATTGACCTCAGAAAAAGACATTTATCTTTGAAGTTCATTCTTCAATTTTTATGGAATATTGTTTTCTGATGGCACAAACGAAAGAGCAAGTAGCAAATAAAGCAAAGGTTTTCAAAGTGCAGGTATAAATAACATAAATCTGGAAAGGCTTAACATTGCTATGATTTAGCAGACTCTTAAAGACAGTAACCACTATTGAGCAAGCAAGAAAGTCAAACTAAGTGGGTAAAGACTGTTTATTTTTTGCTTGCTTGTAGGAGCATATGACAGATTATTGATTTGGAGATAATGTGCTAACATAAGTTCACAGATCATGCTACACATCTTGGTTTGTTTAACCACCACTTACTAAATAAACCATAGTGGTTGGCTTTCTGAGCCAAAACCCATGGTTTATAAAGCAGTTGCTGGATTTATACAATATGCTAAACCAAAACAAGAGCAACTAATTTACTGGCTTAGCGTGATGTACAAATCTAGCTACTCTCTTCTTCTTCAGCAGACTAGAAAGTTCAGCCAAGAGAGAAATGGATCTTTGCAGTTAGCACCAAACATTTACTGCAATAAAAAGTAACCCCTGATGCCCTCAGCCATAACAGATCTGTAATTCCAATAAATATACTGTATATGGTCCTTTGGGTACCCAAACAAAGTGCTGAAGGGTAGTATCCTTTTCTGCCACTGTAATATAGAGACAAATTGCATTTAGATTGCACACAAATAACAGGTACAAGCAGGAGAGTTGATAAGACAAAAAGTTCTGACACTACTTGAAATGTGGGTGGATCCTTCCTTTAAGCCCAATAGTTTACACAGGAAAATCTTGTAGGTGGTTTCTTTTCCTACCTATACAGGTAGAGTACTGTAAAAATCTACTTAGTAATTATCAGTGTGATGTTTTATCCATCCATGGATCAGCTTTCTCTTCTAAATCAGCTATGTTCACTGTCTTAACCAAGCAGGGAAAATAGGAGTTGGACATAAGAGGAAAGGTGTGTCCACTCTTTGGTTCTGAATCATTTTCTGGTTAGTGCGAGAAAATTTAAATAATGTAGAACTAATTTTATTTGGAGTCAGTATCCTTGATACATTATGATTACAAATACTAGGTAGGTATTACTAAGTATTACCTCCAGGTTAGAGTTAAAGGTACAGGAATCAACATCAGAACAAGATTAATCACATGGGAGATAGGAGGAAGTATTGTTTTCTATATACTGATATCATAACCAAGGTTATGAGGTGGAAAAATGACCTACTTCCTTTTGCTTATTTACTGCTAGTGATAACAAGTGATGCTTGAACCAAGAGGCTCTAGGAGAGAACAGTAATGAGCTCCATTTTTTAAGATCACATGCTGTTCTACTGGTCATTTTACTTAAATACTTTCCACATTACATATGTTGGTGTCTAAAATTTTCTGCCTCACAGCCTGATGAATTTCTCTGTGCAGCATAAAATTCACCACTGGGAGGATGATGCTCATCTTAAGGAGTAAAGGAATGTTTTGTTTCTTAAAGTAGTTTTTGTGATCTCTTTGGTGGATCGAGCTTACCGGGAAGACATGAAGAGGGCGTACTCCAACAATAGTAAGGGTGTTTATGGCTATTTTAATTTTGTTAAATCAAAATTTTCATGCATGAAAACCCTATCAGTTGATGTATATTTCCCTAAAAAATAGTTAGAAATGACAGTCCTGCCTAAGTACTAAGTTTTTCTAGCAAATACTGAAAGCTAGAGCTGGGATTAAAAGTGTGGACACCCACACATGCAAATTCATACTTGCACACATAGGCATCATGAAACATCTACAGGCTGTTTACATTCTCATTTTAATCCAAGCTTTCATTCTGCCTTCATTCAGTAATATTCAACCAAAATTGGAGGATGAACTGCTTTTTAGGAACATAAAACCCCTAGTTCAGTCCCTGGGATTTCTAGTTTATGGAGCTGAGATACCAGGGCTAGGAAACTCTTTGTCTTGTGATTTAAAAAAAAAAATCCCAGAGGCCAGGCAAAGTAGAGAATACTTAATAGCCAAGTGGGCCTAATTTCAGACAGGTATCCATCAAATAGGATAACACATATTCTGAATGTGATGGAATTGGTACTGATGCATCCAGTGCAAATATTTGTGCAAGGGTTATTACATTGAGATTAAGCTATGCTCCTGTATTATATATTTCTGTATTTTAATTTTATCTTAACTTGTATCTATGGCATTCAGGCTATAAAACTTTCTCCATATATATGACAATTATGTACCCAGGAAGTTCTCCTACTCCTGAATTCCTTTTGAATGAGATGTATTACAACAAATTAAGTCATAACATGAAAAAAATGTAACCTATAACATTCTAATGCAAGGTTCTTCTTCCTTCTTCCTTCCTTCCAAAGCACTAGTCTTTAATCTATTCTTATCTTCCTTTTAAATAACTTCTAATCTTCTAGGAAATTAGCCTACTGCAAGGTCCAGAGGAGAGGAAGTCTTGAACATGAAAATTGCCAAGATTCCACATGAACAGATTTACAAAAATCAGTTATTTTTCATTTATTATTGCTAAATTATCTGTGTGCTCACTATCACCCATGTAATTATTTTCATTCACATGCTCTATTTTTAAAAAATCCTTTCCTAACCTAACTCTTTTGTTAGTTTGCAGATATGATTTTCTGATTGCCTATCTATTTTGAGGTTTCATTCCTCCTAATATTCTAAGAAAGACACATTGGACAGTCCCAAAACTAATTGGTGAAAGTTTATAGCAGATGTCAGCACTTAGTGAACCTTGATTTATCTTGAAAACACAACTGGACCTAGTTAGTGCTTAGAAGGGAAATTACTAGGAACTCCTAGAGCTTTAAGTTAGATGGGAAGTTTAAAAAAAAACATTGTGGCAAAAGCAATGGAAACCATTTTTATACTGTTGCCAAAAAGAATGAATGGACATATCCATGGAATCACCAGGAGCTAAGTGTGACTTAAGAGATATTTCTAACTAGATAAAGTGAGGGGATTAGCTTCTCTGGTTTAAGGATCACTTTGAGTTCCAACAGATTAGTTTAGATTAGTTCTCATATAAACTGATGGCAGAGCCTTGGTGATATGATCACACTTGCAATGGCTGTTTGGTCATTAAGAGGGGTAACTCACAGCTTTGTGCAAAACATTCTATGGCTTATTGTGTCATATACTGTATGCCTATTCTATTCTTCTGTCCTTCTCTATCCAGAAGCAACCAATAATTTGTAACTAGCAATGGATTATGAATCCAGAGCAAATGAAAAGCTTTGCAGTATGTTAAGGAATGTTCCTTTAATGAATTCCTTCTTATGACCCCATATGCTTCACAAGTCCACCTATAGTAAAGGGAGAACTTTGAACTGGCCAGGATAGGCAACATTCAGGGTTTTTTTGGGGGAGGGGGAACCTGAGAAATGGTATTAGGAGCAAGACTCATCCTTAGCTTGGATGATTTCACCCCATAAAGAGAATGTGGACTGAAGCATCACAATATTGTGAAAACAATCTTCTTATATCTTTGTTGTTTCTATATACTACCGTTTGGGAGGAAAAGCCAAGGAGGAAGAAATTTTTTAAAATAATCAAACAATTAGATAAGTGTCAGGCTCAATGCTGTTTGTTTTAGGAGGGTGTTCAAAGTCTGTATAAGTAGCTTCCAGCAAAACCTCTCCAACTAGAATTGATCCTATCTACATATTACAAAGCTGTGTTGCATGGCTCCTGCTAAAAATAGAATGGCTCATAAAATTCCCCTTTACCCCAAACATCTGGAACATGCTTGGCCTCCTAAATAAACATGAGAAAAACTTGGTTGAAGATGATGAATCGTCAAATAGTTCTGGAGCTATATAGCTTGCCATAGGCTCCTGTCTTGCTGAAGTTCTGAAAGGATGCGGAGATGTGCTAAAATTTGACCATAATCTGTAATTGGAATCTGACTATTAACCTGCCAGAGCTGAAAGGGAAAGGCAGTAGATCTGCATCCAGCCATGTTGTGTTTTTGTTGTTGCTGCATTTTAGAGAAAGCAAGATAGGGGTGCAGAATTCCAGCTTACCAGTTCCCAAGGCTGTCGGTTCTTTCTTGCAGTTTGATGCTCTGAAGTCTAAAATCTTTGGATTTAACTCCCTTTCACTAAGCTCTTGCTGGGAGAAAGGAAGAGAGAGCATCATATCCACTTTCACTGTTATATATCCATTCCCCCCCATCTTTTTTTACTTGCACAACATGCAAAATAGGCTTGCTTGCTAGAAAATATTTTGAGTGATGTCCTGAGAAATCTGGTATATGTAAATGTTCATTTGCTGCTTTAAAAAAATGTTTTAGCAATAGTTAACAAAAAATATCCCTACTTTTTTTAAAAGTTATTTTTCACAATGTCTTGGCTACTTGGGACTACCACTATAGCTGGAGCTATGGTGGATAATATGCTTTAATTTAATTTGCATGAGAGATAGCTGAAATATGATTTCTAAGCTCATTTCATCCCTCCGAGGAAGCAGCAGATACTTCTGAAGGCTTATGGCCCTGTTACAAAATGACACACAACATTCTGGCTGCAATAGGTGAACAGACCTGATCTGAATTTCATACTTGCATGGATATTTGGGAGCAAAATCCCCTAAGAAGGGGGAATACAAATGCAGTAGCAGGATGCAGAAAACCTAGTTAGTACTCTCGACTATTCATGTTTTGTCTCTGTTTTCTCAGTGGGATGTTTGCAAACTTCCAATGCAAGGGAACCGAAAGATCACATTCCAAAAACTAAGAAACAAACAAACAAAACAAAAAAACCCACAGAAGGCTCAGAAACTGCTGGAGAGTAAGTTGAGACATCAGGTTTTCAACACTGGACACAACAAGAAGGGAACCAAACAGGAATGCTGTTACAGACTGTGGCGGATTATAGAATAGTGCCTGACTTGATGATAGAGATGTGGATCTGTTCCTGTTCTTTCCTTTCATAGGCTGAATGATCACAGCAGTCCAACTAATTCAGTCCCTGCCTTGTCCCTACTACTTCCTCTCCCGCCTTCATTTGGTGAGGGTCCCACAATGGGAGTGTCAGAGAAGACTGAGCTGACTGAATCTGGATCTGACAATTTTCTCTCTACCTTCTGGACTCCTTTGGGTGCATGTTTGGGGGAGTTGGTGGGTTTGCATTTGCCATTCTGGCCTTGGGCTCTGCTTGGCACTGTGTTCCGATTTAATCCTTCCTTGTCCCCAGTCACTTCAGTGTTGTGATTCGGAGTGGTGCTGAGCACTGAAGAGTTGATACTGTCCTCTTGTTGGTTAGCCTGTTTCTCATTGCTGCGGCAGCAGCAACGGCATGGAGTCAGATAAAGATAGATGAGCACAAGAATGACACTCAGGATACAGCCTACCAGTGTGGTGTAGGCTGTGTTGAACATGTCCGGGGCTCCATGAAGGGTATAATTATGGACTGTGACTTGTACATAAACGGTCTCATTGAACACCTGGCTTACTGCATAACAGGTATACAGACCCATATCCTCTGTGCTGATATTACTTATCAGAAGGCTTCCATTTGGCAGCAGAGTAATGGTGTTATTATCGTCCTCCTGTTGAACATGATCATATCGGGGTGTCACCCATTCCTTAACTATCACTCCTCGTTGCCTGGTATCACAATTGATGGTTACCTTGTCCCCACGGTGGAATTCTAAGACTTGCTCCTTGACTGCACTGCAGTTCATGCCCTCTGGATCATACAGGCTGGAAATCGTGATGTTTTTATTCTTGGTCTGATCCAAGCATTGGAGCTCTTCCTCAAAGTCCAGAGCGGAGCTTAGTTGCCGTTTCTGCCAGTGGGTGAAGAGGTCGTAAAGGTCACATTCGCAGCTGAGAGGGTTGCTGTGAACATAGAGGCCGTTCTTCATCCAGGCTGGGAGCCCATTGACCTCCTTCACATGCAGGTTCTTGATCTTGTTGGAAGAAAGGTCCAGCAGTGCCAATTCGGGAAGTTTGGCCTCTCCTTTTTTTACCAGCTCCAGGGGGAAGCGGGAGATCTCATTATGGCTAAGGTACAGTCTCTGGAGTTTGGCCATATCATCAAAAGCTGAGCGGTCAATCTTGGAGATCTTGTTGCTAAATAGGAGGAGCACCTCCAGCTCAGTCAGTTTACTGAAGATGTTCTCTCCTAGTGTATCGATGGCGTTGGAGGAGAGGTCCAAGTATTTCAGATGGGGGACGTTGCTGAAGGCCTCGGTGGAGATGAAGTAAAGGCCGTTGTGGCTGAGGAACAAGGAATGGAGATGAGAGAGCTGGAAAGGAGTCCACTCTGCTCGCAGGTGGGTCAGCTGGTTGTGGCTAAAGTCCAGGACAATGGCGTAATGAGGAAGGTGGTGAGGGAAGACTTTCAGCTCCGCTTTGGAGCAGCTGATGATGTTGCTGGCACAGACACAGTTCTTGGGGCAATTCAGCGCCAACCCCCCTTGCCGGCCAGTGCCCAAACTCAATAGCACCAGCAGCCAAGATGCTTTAAAGCTGAGAGCAAGACATTGACGGGACACCGGAGCATCCTGAAACCACATTGTAAGACTCAGCGAGGAAGAGTCAGGGTCCCGTTTCTGGAGAAGAGAAGGTGGAGGGGCAGGAACCATGGAGGTAGCAGGGAGGGCACTGGGACCGGGTCCTCCCAGCGCTGGCAAAGTCCGGGGTTTGCCAGAACACTCAGCAGAGGGCGGGAACGAGGCCGAGGGGGCAGAGGATCCGCTGTGCTCATCCCCCGAGCAGGACCGGCAGGATCCACCTGCTGCCAAGTGCGATCCGGAGGACGGCGAAGAGCAAGCCCTCGTCGCCCGCTTCCTCCAGCCCCGCTGGGGAAAAGATGCCTCTCATGGACAAGGCAAGCCCGCCTCACGCTTTGACGTCCGCTCCTCCCCTGCTCAGCCTGTGGTCGGCCAAGCCCTGCAGCCTGCCACGCGGTGTTGCATTGCACCAACAGTCCCCCAAGCGGCAGCGCCAACCGCTCATTCACTCACCGGCGAACGAGGCTCCTCTCCCTCCGCCGCTCAGCCCATCCCGGCCGGTCGGTTCCCGCAGCGCTGGCTTCTCATGCGGCCTCCCTGCCGTCGCAGAAAGGAAGAAGCGGGCCGGGCTGCCGAGGAAGCCGAAGAGGGCAGCTCCTGGTTGTGAAGGAGGAGTCCGGGAGCCGCTGCCAGTTCTCTCCGGCGGGGTTGGGAGCGGGAGGCTGCCGAGAACTATCCCCGCGCGACCAGAGAGCTGACGGGGCTTTAGAAGGATGGCTGGTGGGGAAACAGAGGCTCGACAGTGCCGAACAGGCTTCCGGTGGTGCGGAGCGGTCAGCAGAGCAAAGACGCGGCGGGAGCCGGAAAGGTTAATCCAGGCTGGTTGACTGGAAGCAGGAAAGGCGGGCAGGAGGGCTGCGCGCGCATGTGCGCGCGTCCTGGGAGTGCGATGGTCTTGCACACTAGCTCCTAGCACGCTCACGCTCACACCCACCCACAGCCTGTCAAGGGAGGAGGAGGAGGCTGGCCAAAGCAGTCCTAGAGAGCGAGCCCCAATACACTCTCACTCTCTCTCTCTCTCACACACACACGTAGACGCACAGCCGACGCTTTGGCAACCTGGAAGCTACTCCAAACTGCAGCCCAGGGACTCCGGTCCTAAAGGGAGGCTTCCCGGTGGAATGGGAAAGGCTGCCGAAACGGCGCCCTGGCTGCGTTGTTCTCCTCCCTGGCTAGAAGCCTGCAAGCGGCGCCAAGTCCCGACCTCCGATCTGAAGGCTGTTCTCGTCAGGGCCAAAAGGGAGAATGTCCGCGGGCGGTCTTCGGTCTGGCTCGCTCTGAGAGAAAAGAGCCTCCTTCGGAAAAAAGAGCCTGGCCTGCATTCGCGCCAATTGTCTCTTGTTATTGTTTTGATAAAAAATGATATTGGTGAGGCGGGGGCTTAAGGGCGGGACGGGCGAGCGGGCCGACCAGTCAACAGTCGCTGCCTCTGAGAACGTTCGGGTTTCGTAGGGTTCGATGGGCGCCCTCGAGCCAATGAAGGGAGGCAAGTCTTTAACTAGTCCTTTCCCGGACTCCCTGCGATCGGCAGATCTCGCTGCGTCGCTGCGGGGAGGGGAAAATAGAAAGTCCTTGATGCTTCGCAGCAGTTCCTTCAAGTAGCGCTCTTACTCGGGAAAAACTCCGGGTGGGAAACTTGGGGGAGTGGGGGGGGGAGGAATCGAGAAAAACGAAAGGATGGATCTAAAAGGCAGGACAGGTAGCGCCATTCAAAAGATACTTGGGATCGGTTTCCTGGGGCATTTGTTTGACCTCTAATAACGTTAATTCTAACTTTTGCTCCACTTCAGGGTTATGAAGCCATTTAAAGTCTTGCCCTTAGCCGAGAGTTGAAAAGGGACGATTGCATAAATACATAGACTTTAATGACTATGTAGTATATGTAGACCACTACATGTACCTTCTGTGTTGACCACTACATATACCTTGACCAACGGATCTCAATGGAAGGTGATACAATAAAGGAAATTGAACGGGCATGTTAAATGTGGTGGCAGGCATTTGGCAAGCTAAGCGTAATTTTCAAGAGCAACCTCTCCCTATGCCTGAAGAGAAAAGTTTTTGATCAGTGTGTGCTACCTGCTCTAACATATGGACACTAACCTCACAATTGATACGAAATCTAAGAGTGGCACAAAGAGCCATGGAAAAATACATGCTTGGCATTACAAAGTAAGATAGAAAGACCCGCACATGGATTAGAGCAGGGGTCCTCAAACTACGGCCAGGGGGTTGGATATGGCCCGCCAAAGCCATTAATCCAGCCAGCGTGGGACCATAAGGCTGCCCCACCCACATCACCCCACCTACCCGCCGGCCCCCACCCACCTTCTGGAGGCAGAGGAGACCAAAAATGGGCCCGTTTTTGAGTGGCAGAGTGGTTCTGGAGGCCGAGGAGGCCAAAAACGCCCCCCCCCCCATTTTTGGCCTCCCCAGCCTCCAGAGAGGGAGGGATGGAGGGCGGGAGACACACACACACACACACACACACACACACACACACAGAGAGAGAGAGAGAGAGAGAGAGAGAGAGAGAGAGAGAGAGAGAGAGAGAGAGAGAGAGAGAGAGAGAGATCCCTCACTCCCCCCCCCCAAGGCAGCCACATTCCTTCACTAACCTGCTTTCCACCCCCCAGGAGCATAACAAATTAAAGTTTAATTTGTGTGTATTGTTTAATGGACTGCTAAATTGGCCACGCCCACCTAGTCACATGACCACCTGGCAACGCCCACCCAGCCGGTCCAGCCCCCCCCAACAGTCTGAGGGACCGTGAATTGGCCCCCTGTTTAAAACGTTTGAGGACCCCCTGGATTAGAGAATAAACGAAAGTATACGATATCATCAAGAGAGTAAAAGAATTGCAGTGGAAATGTGCTGGTCACATAGCAAGAAGAACTGATGGCAGGTGGACCAAGACAGTCATAGAATGGATCCTACTTGATAAAAAGTGTCCATGAAAGAGACCTAAAGAGACCTAAAACAAGATGAATCCATGACATCAGCAAGTATTGCAGTTGGCAAAAGAAAGTTCAGGCCCGTATTGGTTGGAAAGATGCGGAAGAGGCTTTCATAGACAATGGCTAAAATGATAAATAGTTGCATGGCTTCTAGGGTGGGAATTGCGGTTGTTTCATCTGGTACAGTATATCCTGAATATTTTTACTCATCTTTCTATCTGAACATTAAAAAAAATGGGCAGTACTCTATTAAAACAAAATGAAACAGTAGAATCAACCAAACCTTTTAATTCCCCCACGTGTAGCTAACGTGTTTTCCCCACTGCTGAGGTGTTCTGTGTTCATCTTAAGATGACCTAAAGCTCTACCAGCAGGAAATCTGCTCCTTTCTGACTCCTTTCTTTCCAATATTGCTTCAGTTGGATGGTATCGCCCCTTGGATGGTGCTGACTTTTGGAGCACGATAAGGGAAGCAATTGGTGGATTCTGTTGTCACTGCTCTCCTCCTCTTTTATGTATCAACAGCTGGGAAAAACATCTTGGAAAAGAATATACCTGGTTGCAGCACTTCATGCACTCATGTCCAAGGTGTCCAAGGGCCATGGTCAAAAAAGTCAAGATGGTGGCCATAATAGTGTGAAATTATGGCATATAACCCACTCAAACAATTCAGGCAGAGCTTCAACTGCACCATCATGGCCATATTCCATGGATCCCCTTGCCTCTCTATATCATTTCTAGGATCCTTCCTGTATCCCTTTTCCAAAAACCCATTCTATCAAAACCTGTCTTGAATAAAACTAAGCAAAGGATAAAAGATCAGGCTTCTGACCTCTCACACTGCGTTTCGGATTTCTCACCAGCACGGCACTACTGCAACTAGCATGTTAGGGAGACAACAGCAGAATTGTAGCCAGCAAAGCAGCCCAGAACCCAGAGGAAGGGGGCTTGCACACACCAGTCGAAAATGCCCAGGAAGCAGTGCTCTGCTCCAAGAGCAAGGAGTAGCAAAGTGTAACAAATTATACACACCTTGCAACTGCCCTTGGATGCTGTTGACTTAAGGAGGAAAAACATTGGTACGACTAAGGATGGCATAAGCTGTCTGAGTCATGAGCTGGGTATGAGATAAAGCCAATGTCTTGGGGAAATGGCAAAGAAAAGATATTGTCATTTGTTGCTCTCCTATCCAAAATGATCCAAATTTAATGCAGTCAAGTCTTCTGTTAACCCGCTGCCAAGAGAATGATACTATAGCAATAACAATAGCACTTAGACTTATATACTGTTTCATAGTGCTTTACAGGCCTCTCTAAGCGGTTTACAGAGTCAGCCTATTGCCCCCAACAATCTGGGTCCTCATTTTACTGACCTCAGAGGATGGAAGAAGGCTGAGTCAACCTTGAGCCAGGGAGAATCGAACTACCGAACTGCAGTCAGCCGGCAGTCAGCAGAAGTAGCCAGCAGTACTGCATTCTAGCCACTGCGCCACCAACTATAATGATAATGTGCTTTATATTGCCACAGTGACGGTTAATAATGATAGGTGTTATAAATCACTAGTGATAAAATCATGTTATGTGCCTCAGCAAGTACACCCATCTGATGGAATTCATGGAGGATGCTTCATATCTATTGTACCTCCAATAGCAAAATACTCTGAAGCAGAGACTCAGGTGGCTTCCCTACTAATCTTTGCTCTTGGTGTCTTTTATCATCACCCAGCCATCATGGAAAGTGGGTAAAAAGTCTCTCATTACTGTTCTGTCAGCGCAATGCTGGTTAGATGACTCTAGAAAATGTTATAAGTCACTAGTGGGGATCCTGATTTAGAGTTCTTCTGGCAAGTTCATGTAGGGAAATATGACTCCCATGTTCTGATGCTATACTGTTTTAAACTCACAAATGCCAGATCTAGCATCCTGAAATGAGATGTAATCCAACTGAAAAGCAAATTATATAGCTGATGTGGCATACAGACAATATGCTCCCACCTACATATCCAATCAGATTTTCAGCCACTGTATTTTGAAGTAATTGAGGTTCTGCTGTGTCCATTCCTACATATCGTTTAGGGATCTTATTTGACTTAGCTGAAGATTCTGCATTTTTGGAATTGTAATCCCAGGTTTTCTGGAGGGGATTGAGGAAAGCTGGACCAATGTCATATAGGTTTTCACCAGTTCAGGTTCAAGCTGAACAAGAGCCAAGGTGGCGCAGTGGTTAGAGTGCAGCACTGCAGGCTACTTCAGCTGACTGTGATCCGCAGGTCAGCGGTTCAAATCTCACCGGCTCAAGATTGACTCAGCCTTCCATCCTTCCGAGGTAGGTAAAATGAGGACCCAGATTGTTGGGGGCAATATAAATATACATTGCTTACTGGTGTAAACCGCTTAGAGAGTGCTTGCACTGTGAGGCGGTATATAAATCTCACAAATAAATAAATAAATAAAGCTGAAGATCCTGAAAGGTATTCCTCAATATCACCAGTCTTTTGCCTTTTGTGAGCGAGGCAGGGTTCAAAAACAGTTTGCTGTTCAGGGAGGAATAAAACTCTGTGAAACAAGACTATTGATCAACTACTTCTAGGTCAATATTCATCAACTTGGTTTCCTTCAGATATATTTGGATTTTGATTCCCACAATTCTGAGTCAACACAGGGGAGATGGGTTATGAAAAAGGCTGTTTTAGAACAGGTTACTCAGCCAAACAGAGCTTTTTGGCTTTACTATGTTGTGTTGGGAAAAAGATTTGCATGCAGATTAGATACAGAGAAGGATTGAGGATATACAGTATTTCACAAATGACGCCAAAACTGGATTTTCCATTTTTAATTCATCTGTAAGTTTGCATTGGTGAGATGAAACCCCATTCAAGGTTTGTCTGAGGTGGCTCATAGCCATTAATTGCTCTCTTGGGCTTTCCACTCCATATTTGTTGCATCAATATTTCCTACAGTCAGATCCTTGGAACAGGAAGCAGATTTTTTTTGCTTATGCTCTCCAGTCATGTGAATAACTCTGCTGTCACTAACCATCCATACCACAAGTGCACAAATTAAGTCCCAGGGCCATAGGCTGCCCTTGGATGCAGTCCCCAGAGTTCTTTAAATGTTGTCACTACCTTGTAATTTATTGGATTCAACCTGTTAATTAATGTGCTTATTTTATTATTCGATGGAAAACTATCATCCACCTTTGGTATATAGTGGAGTCAATTAAGGATTTAAATATAGGTATAGCTCGTTCTAAGGGAAACTGTCCATGAGCTAAAATCTAATCATTTATAGAGATAGATTGCAAATGCTTATCCTATTTTATTAAGTTCCAGTTCATATTTAGAGTCATCTTGTGGTTAAATCATAACGTAAGTGTTTAATCAAGACCTAACTAAGCAAAGTTAATGGTGTTGGGCCTCATATTTTCTAGGGCAGTGATGGCGAACCTATGGCACGCGTGCCACAGGTGGCACGCGGAGCCATATCTGCCGGCACGCGAGCCATTGCCCTAGCTCAGCTCCAGCATGCATGTGCGTATCGGCCAGCTGATTTTTGGCTCACACAGAGGCTCTGGGAGGACATTTTAGGCTTGTGGAGGGCCTCCGGGGGAGCATTTTCACCCTCCCCAGGCTCCAGGGAAACCTCTGGAGCCTGGTGAGGGCAAAAAATGGGCCTACCGGGCCCACCGGAAGTCAGGAAATGGGCTGTTTCCGGCCTCCAGAAGACCTCTGTGGGGGTGGGGGAGGCCATTTTTGCCCTCCCCAGGCATTGAATTATGGGTGTGGGCACTCGCACGTGAATGATAGCGCACGAGCACACGCTTTCGGCACCCGAGGGAAAAAAGGTTCGCCATCACTGTTCGAGGGCATAAATTCCATTTTACTGACTCTCGAGGCAATGCCACATAGTTCCAATTTTCATCTCTCCAAAACCTGCAAACCATACACAGTATTACAGCACCATCCTACAAGAGTCCATACCATGTTGTTGAATTATTTTCCTGAACAGACTGGCTGTCCTTCCAGCTGGCCAACAGGAGAATATCAAATTTGGTGCTCTAGCTAGACCCTCACTCCTGCACTGTTGATGTTGCAGCATTATGTTTATTTTGTGTCAAAGGAAAAAAGCAACAAAAACAAATCTGGCCACTGTGTAGAGGAGCAGCAAAGTAGGGGTGTGGGGCAAGGCACAATTTCACTTTGACTTTCAGGAAATGAACCCTGAGGAAATGGGAAGCAGAAAGAGATAAGTTTCTTCCAATAGAAAATGATCAATTCTGCAGTTGAACTTGAAGTTAATCAGTTCAGATTGCAAAAAAAAAAAAAAAAAAAAATTGCAAGCATCCTGGCATTGTATAGGGATACAGAATACAGTTTGAATTTGCATGAGCACAGCTGGAAAGGACCTCAGATACATTGGATAGAAGGAAGCTTTGTATTCTGCCCAGTGTTTCTCATATCTAATTTATCATTTGCTCTGACCATGTCCAACCCTTTCTTTGTCAAGATCTATTTTGTGCATCTATTTTTTGATTTGTCAAAAATATAATTGTGATGGAGATTTACCTGCTGTGTAGCTTGCTTGAAGTTTCATCATCTTCCTACAAAAAAATCCATATAAAGCATACCATTAAAATTCTAGCTATAGAATTCCAGTGAGAAATACGGAGGAGGCATAAGCATGGCTGAGAGAATCCCAGAGACTGTAAAAGTAAAAGCATTTCTTAGGTTTTCCTGCTTCCAATTTTTTTCCTCCCAAGCCTTTTAGAAAGCTCATCTCATTGCCATTTTTACTACAGTGTTTGATGTCATGATCCTGACTAATGCATAATAAATATAACAATTCCTCCTGGGACATTCTGCTGAGGATTTACAATTTCCTCAATGAGCATTGTAAAACTAAGTATTGCTTTAGTGTCTGTAGAAATTCTTTTTTTTTAAACAGGAGAATGAATCAGGCTTCTTTGTGACCCTTTCTCCAAACTTCTAAGCCCAATTTGATCTAAGGTTCTCTCTGGGGAAATTGAACAATATACAAGGTTAAGAACTGTTGTCTTCCGGGTTCTTAAAATATAGATATTAAATTGTTATTTTAGTATTGCGGGTTCATGCTAGAGGGTGATTATTTTAATCACCCGGTGATCTTCAAAGTATTATTTAGCAAGGAGGCAAAGACTGTTCTCTCTACAAAATCCTTTAATCTCTGCTTTCCTTGCAAATGTTCACAGTCAAATGTCTGAAAAATCAAAATCGCCTGTACAGTTAAATGTATGGCAGATGGGGGTGTGGGGGGGAGCTCTGCTGAGCAAGTGCTAGATTAACCTACTGGATGGATAACTCTGTGTGTGTTTGCAAGTACTATTTACTGACACTGCTGTGCATGAAACATAAAGACATCCTTAAATTGACCTCAACTCCTGATGGAGACCATGAAATATTCTTAAGTGAAACAAATACCCAGTGGAAGGATGGTTGAAGAGGCTACATTAACAGTGAAGGGCTGAAAGCTGAGTCCCATTAAGAATAACGGGTAAGTCCTGCCCTATGCAAGCTTGCGATCTTTTGAGAATTATAATTGGAAAGCCCAAAATGTTTTTCGGAAACTCTGTATTCATAATCAGTTGAGCAAATGGAAGAAATGAGTTCTGCACGATGAATCCCACAATCACTTGACCTGAATTTCACTGGACTTTTTGCTCTGATGTCCAGCATTCCCTAAAACAAAATCTTGATCAGATACTGTCCTATAAAAGAAGGAAACAGTTTGTTTGAATTCAGCGAAATTACCCAATTTTGGCATATGCTTAACTGTCCATAATATAAATTATTGGTGAAATTGTTTTACTTTTATTCGATTGTGCGCTGATTCACCTAAATGTCTATTATATTTGCACCGTCTGTGGCATTCTTCAGGACATTATTTTGCCCACATATTTAACATCTACACTGGAGATCGACAACTGGAGGTTTAAATGTTGTTGCTGTTGAAGGTTACCAATGAGTTATAAAATATAATGTGACAGAAAGGATAATTTATTAAATGCAAGGGGATTAAATATATTCCTTGTATTAAACAAGTTTAACTGGAGTCATTTAATGCATTGTTAATTTAAATGGATTTAAATTTAATTTTTTGTATGTTGCTTCCATATACTTGTGAATATGTTCACAAGTACCTAATTTCAAGATTGAATGTAGTTGTCACTCCCAAAACCCTGTTACCTTTAGTATACTGGTTTAGGTCTTAAGCACATTTGGCATGAGGTGTGTCACGGGGTGATTTTCTGATTGTCAGCTGTACTCATATGTATTCATATGTCAGACATTATGACCCAGAGGTTCTTAACAAAGTAAAGCAATCACGTGAGGTGTGATCTGCGCAGATGTGAAATTCCTTTCTATTCCTCCATTACTTCTTCTGTTAGTCCTTCATTGAGAAGGACGCATATTTAAGCTGTCAAGATGTAATTATTAAGATTTAGTGTTTTTATATTTCTTTTGTACCAAAATAAATATTTTATTATTCTTAGAATTTATACTCGAGTTTATTTTTATCAGAGATTGGATTCTGAAGGAAAAGATTCATCACCTCTACAATTTATCTTTCTTATCTTAACAAGGTGTAACCATTTTGCTGATATAGCTATTCTTTTCTTCTAATACAGATGAGATGTTGACATGCTAAACTAAAGACTGGAATGGACAAGCAATAAAAAACTAAAACTCCATCCACATAAGGTGAAGGTGCTGTTGATGGATTATTTAATTTGGCCAAGAAGACAATAGTCTGCCTGTATTGAATGAAGCTGTAGGTCTGCTATGATATGTTTTATCTGATTTTCTTTTTAGCTGTTGATGTTTTTCTAAGCCATTTTGAAAGCCACAGATTAAAAATTAACGAGGTACTATTAAATAACAACAAGATGATGTTACAGGCAGAAAATTGAACCATAATCTTAATGGGGCGCTGTAGAACAACAGATAAATATAATCCTTTGGGAAATGTCCAAAGAAAAGCACGGCCTGGAGGTGGTACAGGGGAAAAGGTGATGTTTCCAGAATAAGTAACACAGAAAAGAGGAAAGCATTATGCACATCTGAAATATTAATTTAGAAATCCTGAGGCAGCTTGGACTGGCTCTCAAAACAAGTGCCATCTACAGGTAGTCCTCAACTTACAACAGTCTGTTTAGTGACTGTTCAAAGTTACAACTGCACTGAAAAATGTGACTTATGACTGTTTTTCAGGGGTGGGTTGCTCACTTACCGATGCCGGTGCGCTGCACGTGCATCTCCACATTTCGGGCACGCGCGCACTCACTACGCGCACGAACCCCCTCACGCGAGTTTGCTTCTGCTCATGCACGGAAGCAAAATCTTGCCAAAATCTTGCAAGGGGACGCGCGTGTGCGTGAGATTTCGGTGAGATTTTGCTTCTGCGCAGGCATGGAAGCAAAATCTCACCAAAATCTTGCGAGGGGTCACGCGAACGCGCGAGATTTCGGCGAGATTTTGCTTCCGCGCATGCGCAGAAGCAAAATCACCCAAAAATTTTCACAAAAAGATGGCGATGCGTGCAACGGACCGGCGAAGACGGCTCCGGAGCGGTCATGCGCAAATTGAGCAATCGGCCACTCCCTACCAGAGCTATGCACTGGACAGCTCCGGCAGGAACCCACCACTGCTGTTTTTCAAACTTACGACCTTTGCAGCCTCCCCCATGATCATGTGATGAAAATTCAGATGCTTGGCAACTGGTTCATATTTATGACCGTTGCTGTGTCCCGGGGTCACATGATCCCATTTTGCGACCTTCTGACAAGCAAAGTCAGTGGGGAAGCCAGATTCACTTAACAACCATGTTACTAACTTAACTGCAGTGATTCACTTAACAGCTGTGGCAAGAAAGGTCTCAAAATGGGGCAAAATTCTCTTAACACATATTTCACTTAACAATGTCACTTTTGGGCTCAGTTTTGGTTGTAAGTTGAGGACTACCTATATTTATTTCAAGAAATCACAGGTAGGAAATTCAGATACTTACTCACAATAATTATAATCTTATGACTGCATGTTAAACACATTGTCCCTGCTAAAATAGCATGTTAAGAAGATTCTAATTAGCTTTTCCCCTGAAGTTCCAGTCATCTTTGTGCACAGATATTTTTTAAAAATATGAGGAATATGCAAGCACATAATTTGCATTTTGAAACGAACAGCACCAGGAAAACTCAGATTGTTTAATTGAATGCGTAGAGTAGACTGTGTATCAAATCAAGGGCATTTTTTGTTTATAAAGTGATGGGGATGAGATCTTTAGAAGTTTTCTTGCAATCAGAAGAACAATGTTTAACATTACTTAGTTTTTAACGCTATAATGGTCCCAGCAACATTGCATTGACCAAGAGAGTGAGCAATGTGCATAACTAAATCATGCTAGTAGTTGGCTATGAGCTTTCACAGCAGAAGTACTATTTCTCTGACCAAAAGTATATGAAATTAACATGCAACTATGAATGACCCGGTGACCCGGTGGCTCAGTGGCTAAGACGCTGAGCTTGTCGATCAGAAAGGTCGGCAGTTCGGCGGTTCGAATCCCTAGCGCCGCGTAATGGAGTGAGCTCCCAATACTTGTCCCAGCTTCTGCCAACCTAGCTGTTCAAAAGCATGTAAAAATGTAAGCAGAAAAATAGGGACCACCTTTGGTGGGAAGGTAACAGCGTTCCGTGCGCCTTCGGCGTTTAGTCATGCCGGCCACATGACCACGGAGACGTCTTCAGACAGCTCTGGCTCTTCGGCTTTGAAACGGAGATGAGCACCGCCCCCTAGAGTCAGGAACGACTACCACATATGTGCGAGGGGAACCTTTACCTTTATCTTTATGAATGACCCCCATGCAAACTAAGATGCTTGGAGAAAAAGAAAAGGCAGCAATTTGAGGAGAATAAAGAGCAAAACTGCTCATTTGGATTCATGTGAATTTTTTCAATAGCTGCCAATCTGCTGAAGGATTGATTTCCTTAAGTGCTTTTGCTGCTAAGTACCAGTAGCATTTTTCTTTCACCGCTTTGCTCTTCTTTCTCTTTTTCTGCTTCCCTTATATGTAACTTTTATCCTTGACTCTTTCCCCTATTTTTAACTGTAAATATGACATTAGAAGGAGGATAATATTAGGCTAGCTTTCTCCAACTTGATGTCTTCCAGATACACTGAGCTAGAACAGCCAACCTACTGGTGAGAATGGGAGTTAGAATCCAACATATGTAAAGGCAGACATATTTGACAAATAAGCAGCAGTGAAAATTGAAATGAATATTTTGAAATAAACCTTTACCTGAAAAGCTAAGAATATTTGCTGCTGGGTTGAGTCATATATCTCTCACCTTTCCACACTGGTGGGCTCTTCACTAATTTTTGAATTGGCAAAAATCTATGCCAAGCATGAAATATATTGTCTCCATTGTCAATCCCTTTCTTGTCTCTCTTGTATCTGTTGCAAGCCCTTGCCAGTTTCCTGAATTCCTAGCAACGTAATGGATGGCAAAGCCTAATAAATGTTAGTCTTCAGGTTGCCCATGCATTGTGTTAAAACAAGGAGGGGGGCTGGAAACATACTTATCAAAAAGGGATTTTAGTTTCACACATGAGCTGAAGGTAAGTTGAAGATCATGTCATAAGGAGTTGACAGGAGAAAATATGTTTTCAGTGCATGTTGATATCTTGTTCAGTCACATATAGATACACAGTGATAAAATTCCCAGTATCTCAAGTCAAGATTCCTTTTCCCCTTAAAGCTTGAGGAGATATTGGTTGAACAAATGTTTTGACTGTTGTTGCTGCCACTGTTGACATATGTCACATTAGCCAACCAGAGTCCCTCTTTTTTCAAGTGGAAAAATCTAAATTGATTAAAAAACAGAGTGTTTCTCAACCTTGGTAACTTTAAGTTGTGTGGACCAGATTTCCCCAGCCAGCATAAATAAAAGTGAATTCCAAATTTGAATATATTTGTCTTTTTTTCTATGAAATCCGGTCAATGACTTGAGACCTTATGGAGTTCTCGAGTTTGAGAAAACTCACAAGAATCTCAGCAAAATGTAATTTGTGTATACAGTGTTTCAAATGGATTCAGTCAAAGCTGTTAGGCAGAATGTCCTATTAAGGCAGGGGGCACATGAAACCTCCCATTGTCCTCAATAAGCCCCAAATTATGTTTTTTTTTTCAGAGGTGAACCCAATAAAGTTTTATTTGTGGGTATGCAATTCAGGGGTGAAATCCAGCAGGTTCTGACAGGTTCTGGAGAATTGGTAGCGAAAATTTTGAGTAGTTCGGAGAACTGGCAAATACCATCTCTGGCTGGCCCCAGAGTGGGGAGGGAATGGGGATTTTGCAGTATCCTTCCCCTGCTACACCCACCAAGCCACACCAAGCCCACAGCCCTGGTAGTAAAAAAAAATTGGATTTCACCACTGGTATACATGGAATGTAGGGAGATGATAATGATTTTTCGATTTGAGAAATGCTTCTGTTTAAACACTTGCTGTGTGGAGAAGTTTTGATGTAATCTCTGAAGTATCATCATCTTTTCTCTCTTGCAAATACTTTCCTCTTTCTGTTATTTAGTCTTCAGTTCTTGTCCCAGATTTCTTCCTCCTCCTTTTGTATTCCTTCTCCTTATTGTTGTTTCCAGCTTTTCAAAGAATTTCCTCTTTTCTTTTTCATCATTCCCTGTCTCTCCTCCAACTGGATTGTGTGTCCACCCCCTCAAATGCATTTTGCATGCCTTCACCATTTTGATTTCTTTTCCTTTCATTCGGATCTCTAATTTTCTGGGCATGCTTATTTCTATTTCCCTTTTCTTTTTATCTAAAATCTGCCATTCTTTCTCATTCTCCCACCTCTCCTCCTCTCTCAAGGTCATCCTTTCTACAATTCAATGTGTTTTCCCCCCACCCTTTAAAGCTTGCCTGAATGAGACAATTTGCTTCCAGTGAAGCAGAACAAACTGAGATGAGAGAAGCCATTCATCTATATTGACTAAATTTATCTCTGAGACTGAATGTAGTGTATTTTGTCATTTGGGTGTCATTTGGGAAGCCTAGGACTGGTATGTCATACGCTCTTCAAAGCCTGAGTTGTCTATCATCTTCATCAGTTTGGGGTTCAGTTCCAGCTCCTTATATATATTTTTTGCTTTCTAAACTGTTTGGGTACCAAAGAAATCTCTTGGGATTCTAACTTGGTGTGTTGTTCATCCTGTTATATTATCAGCAGGCTTCTGATAAAAGCACAAAATAAACAACAGTGAGATAATTACCTTTTTCGGAGTATAAGACACACCTTTTTACCCCCCAAAAGAGGGTGAAAACTTATACACCGAATGCAGCCCCACCCCCCCACCCACCCACCCCCACCCTTTGGCCTCTGTCTTCCAGCAATTTACCTGTTTGCAGCAAACAGGGAAGAGCCTGTTAAGACAAGCAAGTCCTTAGCAGCTTCCCGATGCCCAGCTGATTTGCTGAAACTGAAACTGAAACTGAAACTGCAAAGAGGCAAATAGCTGGGAGAGACACGCAGATTTTTATTTTCTACTGAACTGGATGAAAGGGGGTAAGTGAATAACTATAAATGTCTGTAGAATGTTCAAATTATTAGACTTATTTTTTAAAGACTGCTTTATTATTGTTCTAGAGCCAGAGGTCTCCAACCTTGGCAATTTTAAGACTTGTGGTCTTCAACTCCCAGAATTCCACAGCCAGCTTTGTTAGCTTTGCTGGCTGTGGAATTCTGGGAGTTGAAGTTCACAAGTCTTAAAGTTGCCAAGGTTGGAGACCCCTGTAAATCTAGACAACTTAACAAAATAAAGAAGCTTTTTAAAATAAATGCTTGCTCTGAAGAGGCCCAGTGCTATTGTATCTTCTTTTAAATAATAGAGAATAATGTATACTTCCAGAAATTTTAATTAATTTTAACAGCTCTGTACAAGTATAGTCTGAAATGTAACAGTGTCCTGTTTAGTATTAGAGTTAAATCCTGACTTACCTTGGAGTAGATCTATTTAAATAATTGGGAGGAGTTAGTATGACTACATTTAAGAAAACTTTCTGGCATAATATATATTTCTCCAATTCTTTGCTATTTCTATGGGTCAGGCACACATGCACAGAAATACACAGCAAACAGTGTATATCATCTGTGCTGTTTTCTTTTAAATGTATTTTAATGTTTATATTGTGTTTTTTACTTGGCTGTTCACCGCCCTGAGTCCCCTGGAGAAGGGCGGTATATAAATTTAATTAAACTAAACTAAACTAAACTAAACTGTTTGATGTTTGGCAAATTGCTTGGAGGCAGAGGCCTTTTTTCCTTGTTTTCCTCCCCCAAAACTAAGGTGCGTCTTATATTCCGGTGCTTCTTATACTCCAAAAAATACGGTATCTCCCTGATCACCACTCAGCTGGAGAAAGAAGATCTGCCACAGAGCTGGGATACTATGTGGAGTGCTGTGCATCTCTAAAGATGGGTGCACTGTCATTTTTATTTATTTATTTTATTTATTTATTTTATTTATTTAGGATTCTTATATGCCGCCCTACTCCCTGGGGACTCAGGGCGGCATACAACATTTGAAGAACCACTAAACAATATAATTTAAAACAATTTAAAATACATTTTAAAAAAAGCATACAAAATCTTACATACATGAGGGAGACCAAGATGAAGTTGTCTCAAGACCCCGCCTGCAGGAAGAGCCATGTCTTCACGGCTTTTCGGAAGGCCAGCAAGGTGGGGACAATTCGTATCTCTGGGGGGAGTTGGTTCCAGAGAGCAGGGGCCCCCACTGAGAAGGCCCTCCCCCTAGGCCCCGCCAGCCGGCATTGTTCGGTTGACGGGACCTGGAGGAGACCCACTCTGTGGGACCTGACCGGTCGAAGGGAAGTATGAGGTAGAATGCGGTCCCGGAGGTAACCTGGTCGTAAGCCATGTAGGGCTTTAAAGATGATGATCAACACCTTGAATTGTACCCGGAGACCAATGGGCAGCCAATACAGCTGGCGGAGTATGGGTGTTACGTGGGTGTATCTTGAAACACCCACCACAGCACGCGCAGCCGCATTTTAAACCAGTTGCAGTCTCCGAATACTCTTCAAGGGTAGCCCCATGTAGAGCGCATTACAGTAGTCCAATCGGGACATGCTATTTTGACATGCTATAAGCAATTTCTGTAACCTGGTTCTCTCCAACTATGTTGGACCACAGTTTCTATAAGCTTCAGTTAACAAGCCCACTCCCAGGTTGCAAATTATGAGAGTTGTAAATCAAGGCATCTAGAGCAGACGTCTTCAAACTTGGCAAATTTTAGACTTCTGGACTTCAACTCCCAGAATTCTCCAGCCAGTTGAAGTCCACAAGTCTTAAAGGTGCCAAGTTTGGAGACAGTCTGCTCTAGAGGAACCAGTTTATGCAGAAGGCTGTGCTAAAGTCTCAAGGACAGAGTAGAGATGTGGTTTTGATTGCTGCTGCTGTACTTGCCTCCTAGTCAGTCTCTTCATACTCTGCATCCTTATACAGAAGAGGCATCTTTTTACAGGCATGGTGGGTAAATAGGTGGAAACGATGTGCATCTTGCCTGTCATTTTAGAAAACATTTCCACATGTGTAGTTTTCAGCATTCTAACAAGTTGCTTCCCTTTTGGCTCTACAGATGTTTTAATTACGTAGTGTCTGGAATGTGTGAAACTAAAGGATTATATAACCACATATTGCATTTTGGAAATATATGGCTGCATGAAGCATTCAAGAAATAAAAGAAAAAGATGCCTAAAGAAAGGCAGACATAACTGTTTAAGTCAGTCTTCTTTCCCAACCTGGTAAAACTACTCTGTTATTAGTTTCCATAAATGTGTTGAAAGCATCTCTCACAGAGCACATTCTGTATACCCCTTATCCTTCTGATGACTTTTTCTTTTAAAAATCTATTTTTTTCCTGGCTATCAATTATATTGGTTGGGTATTAGGTGGACGTTTTTGTTTGAAGGGTTATTTCCTTTGAAGATCATCATGTGGAGGTGCAGGGCGCTGGCAGTGGGCAGAGGCAGAGCTAATGTAGTTTGGAGCAAGCAATGGGTAAGAACAGAACCAAAAGCATGAGGAGTTAGCCAGATTTTGATTTGGTTTGTGGCAATCTTTTTTCTTCTTTTTTGGACCTTCCAATTTCACTCTCTTGTTCTGTTCTGTTCTGTTCTGTTCTGTTCCGTTCCGTTTCGTTCCATTCCCACTCTCTCTCATAAAGGAAGGCTGTATATGATATTGGGGATACAAATTGCTTATTGCTGTTATGATGCAACAATTCTGGGAGATATTAAGTGAGAGAAGGCTGGTTTCAGTTATGGTACCTTCTGAACTCTGGAATCCATTCCTTTCTGACAAAAAAAAAACTGTCCTGTATAGTGTGTGTGGTGATGTTCATTGCAATTGATGACAAACAAAAAGGAAGTACTGCTGAGCAGACAGAATTGAAAAGGTAGATTATATAAAATTAATAAATTCAGAAATCCAGATGGGGAAGAAGTAAGGTAGTACTGAAAATTTCTCCATCTATACCCTATGGTTCCCTGAGTTTCTGGCTATGCAGTGAATGTTTAGAATATAAGGTGATCAGCATCCTTTGTGGCTGTTGTGAATGTCCAGCTCTTCAAAGGTCTACTGTGAATAACTTAGTGAAAGTATAGCATTCATCAAGGAGAATTGATATGGTTCTCCCTACTCCAATATCTAAAAGCAATGCTTGCATCATTTTTAAGATCCAAGTGAAAATCTGAGTCCCTTGATACATTTTATGAATTGCTTTGAGAGGACATAAACGATAAAGTAAGCATGTTCAAAGACGGGTGTCTTTTACTCCCGCTGTACATTTTTCCACTTTAAATCTTACTCCAGTGGTAAGTGAGGGTTAATATGTATCCTAGCATTAATTTTAAACCAAAAAGGTAAAATACTTGCTGTGAAAAAATGTTGTGGATCAGAGGAACTGTAGATATGGGCACTGCTGCTTCTTCATTATCAATCATATCCTGCCAAGGCAGTTTTTCATACCCAGGAAGCTCTGTTGTGTAGTTGGGTGTACCAGGTTCAGCTCAGTTATGGATCAAGATATTATCCATCTGTTTTTTGTCCTTGCTTCCACTGCCTCCATTATGCAAAGTCTCTTTCATTTTTGTTCCCACTCATTCTGCTCCTTTTTCCATTGGCAGAATCCTGATGCTACCCAGCAGATACAGGTAGTCCTCGATTTATGACCACAATTGAGCCC
Organism: Diadophis punctatus similis; assembly: GCA_023053685.1. NCBI lineage: Eukaryota > Metazoa > Chordata > Lepidosauria > Squamata > Dipsadidae > Diadophis > Diadophis punctatus. The sequence goes on from JALIGW010000003.1 coordinate 46,573,669, forward strand.
AAAATTTCTGTTGTTAAGTGAAACATTTGTTAAGTGAGCTTTGCCCCGTTTTACGAGCTTTCTTGCCACAGCTGTTAAGTGAACCACTGCAGTTGATAAGTTAGTAACCCAGTTGTTAAATGAATCTGGCTTCCCCATTGACTTTGCTTGTCAGAAGATGGCAAAAGATGATCACATGACCTTGGGACGCAGCAACGTTTAACTAGTTGCCAAGCATCTGAATTTTGATCACATGACCATGGGGATGCTGCAAAGGTCGTAACTCTAAAAACGGTCATAAACCACATTTTTCAGTGCCATTGTAACTTTGAACAGTCACTAAATGAACTGTTGTAAATCAAAGGCTACCTGTATTCACCTCTTGCTACTTGTTGTCTTTCTGCTTCTTGATATCTCTGATTAGATTTTCTTTAGGTCTCTCAGTTGTGTCTGTGCATCTCACTTCTATCTTCTATTTTCCATTTCTCCTTCTTATGCTTTAGCAATAGCCCTTTATAATCTTACTGGCCCAGTAGACACATCCTACAGTTGTCCTGAGGTTAGAAAAATCAGAGCCACCCTGGTTGCAGCTTTTAGAGCCAAGGAAACAGCAGGAACATAAAACATATTGAAGCATTACTGATTTATTTCTAAGACTTACATGCCATTTGAACTGTATCGAATTCTAGTAGTTGTATAAGCTGTTCACCATCCCCACTTCACTCTTGAAACAGCAGGTCAGATTGCAATTTTCCCACAAAAGAAAGGAATGTCCCATATATATCTGTGCATGTTTTAAGTTGATGAACATAATTGCAATATTACTTTTTAAATCCATACTAATACTAGATTTAATTGCTGAATATTGTGATTATGTAGACAAAATCAGACTACTGAGAAACATGCGGGAGGTATCCGCAAGCTTGACAAATTTTTAAGGTATGCATAAATAAAATAAATTATGGAAGGGAAAAACTATAGGGAACAAAGCCCCCCCGTCCCCCTGCTTTTTAACTCCAATCCTGACTGCCTAGAATGGGTCAGAGCAGGCATGGGTCAGAGCAGTCACCTCCAACCTTGTACTCTCACATAAAGATGTGTTTTGGGCTCAATCTGTCCAAATTCCTAACAACTGATGGAACATGTTGACTTCTTATAGAAGAGATTTTAATTAACAGGAGTGTATTAATCTCATTTGTTAATATGATTACCTTTTGGTTGTAATAAAGATGAACTCGAACTTGTTATCACCTAATGTATAATAGGATGTCAGATCGGAGAAAGTCCTTCATAGTACATTTCATTGTAGGCTCAAATCAGTCTATTCCATCTTTTACCCACCTCGGTATTTCTGTCTCAAGAGGATTGTTTTTTGTGGTTGTTCCTCCATATGATCCCAGAACATTGGAACCTCTTGCACCAATGCAGTTTGTATGAGATGGATTTATTTGCCTTGTTTTCAAGTAATAGGTCCAGTAGCTATGCCAGGGCTGGGATGATCTCATCATCATCTACCTGTTTTGGGGAAATAGAACTTGATAAGGTCCCTGTGCAGAGCATAAAGCACAATGCTTTTTTAACAAATCACTTAATAGGTGTTTTTTTCTGGTGAAACCAGTCTATCAGGGCAACCTGCATATTAGGTAGATGTATTAACCTCTGAGTCTAAGCCACGATTCTCTCTCCTGGTATAGCCAACAAAGCGAGGAGAGCACATGGCTTAGAGGTTAATACATCTACCTAATATGTAAGTAGCCCGGGTTTGAATCCCAGAAGGGTATGGCTAGCCGATGAGAGCTAAATAGCTTGAAATAGATCGATACTAGTCTCCCTTTATTACTTTGTCGGTAAATATAAATTCAACACAAATCACTTAATAGTTTACTATCCATTTAATAGAACAGTCAGTGCCTCAGCCACTTTTTTAAAAATTGGCTTTCAATCCCATCTTAAGCAACAATTTTGTGACACCACTCTTCTATGAAGTCGGTTGCCATGGCAGTACTGCATCCTTATTTGGTTGCCTGTCAGTTGCTCCCGAATCCTGCTGGGTAAAACAGTGTTGATAAAAGGAGCACATTTTTTTGTTTTTCAAGGAGCGTTCATTACGCAGCTTTATTCTTTTAGCAAAGAATAGCTGAAAGTGAGATAGGGATCAAGGAAATGAGGGCAACCTAAAAAGACAAGATGCGAGAGAGCAATTGAGGCCTTCTATCAAATGCTCTTCAAAGAAAATAATATGAATTGCTGCTGTCTAGCTGACAAAGTAGGAAAATACTAGAGCCTTGAGTGCTTCTAAAGATTCCAGAAACTGCTTTCACAAAAGTGATTACTACCTAGGGAACCTCCAGATTTCATATTGTTCCTAAAACTTTGCCCCACAATAATGGGGCAAAGACGTAAGGATTGATAACTGGATGTTTAGGTTCTTTCACTTGCTGCTGCTATGGCAGCTTGATGTGATAATATATATATATATATATATATATATATATATATATATATATATATATATATATATATATATATATATATATATATATATATATATATATATATATATATATACATAAAACAAGTATTTCTCTTCCCTAATTGTAATTTGGGAGACCCTAGAAGCCGTACCATAGTTACCTCAGGATACCTCTATAATGCACTCTACATGGGGCTGCCCTCAAAAACTCACTTGGAAGTTTCAACTGTTCCATAATGCAGCAGCAGAGGCAGTGATGGGCCAGGGTCAGTATGCCCATGTAACACTACTCTTTTATGAGTTGCACCGGTCTCCTATTTGCTTCTGAGTGTGATTCAGAGTGCTGGTCATTATTGATATAGTTGACCATGGCATAGGGCCTGATTTCTTGAGGGACTGGCAATCTCTCATATGATCATCTGTCTGACCAATTTGACCCAGGAGGGTTGGTGTGCTCTGGATTCCTTCAAATAAACAATATCATCTATTGGGACCTTCACCTTGGTAATGCCTTCCCTCTGGAATGAGGTTCTCCCAAGATCTAGAGGGGCCCCTTCTTGCTTGTGGTGAAGGGGGCTTGAAGACTGGGCTGTTCACCCAGGTCTTGATGAGCACGATTAAGCTGCCTTTTGATTGTGTGCATTTTGTCTTTTAACATATCTGGGTTTTGTCATCCATGTCATCTTGTATTCTTTCATTTTTGTCTCTCATTGTATTCTTTTTTCCTGTTTTAAATGCATTTATATGTAGGTTGCTCAAAGTTGGAAATCAGGCAACATAGAAATGCAATAGACAGAAATTGTAATAAAACCAATACAAAATATGGGCTAAAGAATTGAAATTTTTAATAATGCCCCATCAATGGATTCATGTCCCAGAAAAATTGATTATGAAATTCAAAGAACATCTCAGAAAAAAACGCTTCATTATTGTTACCATCTATCTGATGGTAAGCTTGATTTGAAGGAGACTACAAAATAGGAGCAGAGAAACAACTGGGCCCCAAATTACTGGAAAGAAAGAGAGGCATGACGGCCCTCTTCTTACCCCCAACTGGACATAAAGAGAGTTGTTTCCCTATTGCTAACCATAAAAAAGATCAGGTCAAGAATGACTTTTTGTACCGGTATATAGAAATTCAGTTACTACATCAGATAGAAAATAGCAATAGCACTTAGACTTATAGGCTTCATGGTGCTTTACAGACCTCTCTAAGTTAAAGTGACCAGATTTTTTTTTCTTCAAGCGGGACACCATTGACGGGGGTGGGTTTCTCCATTTGAGTTTTGCCCTCTGCGCATGCGCAGAACGCTGCGCATGCGCAGAGGGCAAAACAGCAAATGTCGGCGTCCAGGTGAGGTGGGGGGGAGGGGGGAGGGGGGAGGCGGGAGGCGGGAGGGCGCTTGGATGCCTGCAGCTCGCGACAGGTAAGCTGCCTCCTTTCCCCGTCTCCAGCCTCCCGTTCGTTGCTTGCCAGCCCGGCCGAAGGGAAGGCGGGAGGCGAGGAAAGGCCTCCCGAAAGTAGGGGAGGCTTCGGGAGCCCGCCTCCCTTTCGGCCCGAAAGGGAGGCGGGCTCCCGAAGCCTCCCCTCCTTTCGGGAGGCCTTTCCTCGCCTCCCGCCTTCCCTTCGGCTGGGCTGGCAAGCAACGAACGGGAGGCGGGAGACGGGGAAAGGAGCAGCCGGCAGCTTACCTGCTCCAAGCATCCAAGCGCCGCGGTCTCCCGGTCGCCCGCCCGGCCCCAGGGCAACGGCGGCAGCGAGGCGACGGGGGAAAGAAAGGGGAGGGGGACGAGGAAGGGCTGTTTGCGGCGCTCGTGACGTAAATTCAAAGCGGCGACGGCTCCTCGTCCCTCACCCCTCCCAACAGCAGCGGCGCCTCCGAGGGCGGGGCTAGGGATGGGGCGGGGGAAGGAGAGGAGGAGCAGCCTCCCTTCCCCCTCCCCCCAGCTTCCAGCCGCCGCCGGAGGAGTCAACAACGCGGGACGCCCGCCCGCCGCCAACGCTGCCCACAGCCGGCCCGAGCTGAGAGGCCTGCTGCCTTTCAGGGCAATTTTTTGAAAGAATGCCCTAGTCGGGCATTCTTTCAAGAAATCGGGACTTTTTAAGAGGGCGGGCGGGACGCGGGACAAATGGTGAAAAAGCGGGTGTGTCCCGCCAAAATCGGGACTTCTGGTCACCTTACTCTAAGTGGTTTACAGAGTCAGCATATTGTCCCCCAACAATCTGGATCCAGAAGGATGGAAGGCAGAATCAACCTTGAGCCGGTCAGAAACAAACTGCTGGCAGTTGTCAGAATTAGCCTGCAATACTGCATTCTAACCACTGCACCACCATAGCTCAACACACAGTGACAAAAATACCGAGCTGAACCAATTTATGAGAAAGGGAGAACCTACACAATAACGAAGGCTACAAAGTTTAATTAATTAGTTACATTAATCATTTAAAGGTTAATGAAGTACTTTGTTTCACTGATAGCAGATTTAAATTGTTTTTTCCCCCTTATAAAACCACACTCATCATGCTGACTGGGGACAAGAGAAGTTGTATTCTAATACATCTGTAGTTTGGAAATGCTGCCTTAGTTCATGGCTATAAAATTGAATCAGCCAGAGATAAACGGCACCAAAACATCTCTCATAGTTAGTCTAAATGCTATGATTTTCTCAATGAGACTAAACAAAACAAGCATTTCAGATGCAGACAAAAAAGTATATGTTAATGCTCTTTTTGAGCTTTCTTGAAATTAATCTGTAAAGGTCAAACCCTCAAAGTTTGATTATGATGGCATGGACACAAGACCTTGGTCCATTCCTCTTAAGCCTGGTGTCCTCTCCTCTAGAACTTCAACTCCTGTAATTCTAGCTAATCTGTCAGAATTCTGTTATCCATCTCCAAATGGTTGACAAGCCTATGATTTTTATTTTTATTTTTTGCTTTCAAACTGGAATTGGTCTACCTCCCACTGCATATTATCTAACCTATAAATCACACATGATTTCTTTTATTTCCTGTAAAACTATTTTCCTTATGGTGTACAATCCCTTTGCCTCTTTCCAAAGACAATACTTGTTGATGTTTAAGAAACCTCCCAATTTAACTATTATTGGTGCTGCATCACATCAGCCATGGAGGGAGATGTGGCACAGTAGATCTTCCATGATGGAAGTTAGCCCTTCTGGTGCCCCAAAGCCCCCCTTCCTCTCCTTCCCCATGCTGCTCCTAGAAGAGATGGGGAGAGAAGTGGGAGAGAACAGCTGCTGGTTCTCTGATCCCATGATGATCAGAGAACTGTCAACAGAAGATCAACATCTCCCTCACCTTTTAAACCAGGGGTCTCCAAACGCGGTCACTTTAAGACTTGTGGACTTCAACTCCCAGAATTCCAGTCCACAAGTCTTTTTTAAAAAGTTTTTTATTTCCCCCCCACAATCTCCAAATACACATCCATGCATATACCATAAATCAAAACATACATAATTATACATTTCTATCCAATATATCATAAATCAATATTCTAGTTTGGCACTTATTTATACTGCTATTTATCAGTCTGTTTTCCCTCTTTTCATAGCACTCCCTCTATCTCCCTCTCCTCCTTCTACCTTCTACCTTCTTTCTCCTTCTCTCCCCCTACCTACTTCTCTCCTCCCCTTCTCCCCTCCCTTCCCTTTCTACTTCCTCTTTCTCCCTCTTAACCTTTCCTTGAGTGATTCTAATCATAACTCACCTTATGTTTAACAAACTGATACCATATACCTCTACCTCATTTAATTACCGGTGCCCCTTCTAGACTCATATACTTTCTATGTTATATCTATACATATAACTTCTTTTTTCTAGGTATATACTGCTTCTCTAATGCTGCCTCCTCTACTGCCTAATTTTGTCATCTGGGTCTATGACCTTTTATTCTCCATTTTCTTCCAATTTAATCAATCTAGTTAGATTGATTAAGTCTGTCCATAAGTCTTAAAGTGGCTGACTTTGGAGACCCCTGTTTTAAACTTTCCCAATTTTTTTTTGGCTACAACAATACTTCTGCTCTTCTTTTTGGGGAAACAGAAGTGGGAAGGATGGTTTTGAGTATGGCAGGAGAGCCATGACTCCCCTGCCAGTAAAAAAATGAACAGCTCTGAAATTCAGCAGTCAGAGGGCATTCCTGAGACCGCCTTAAGTGGCCAACAGCAGCAAAGCAGACCTCACCCCTGAACTTACTTCAGTGTTTCCCAACCTTGGCAACTTGAAGATATCTGGACTTCAACTCCCAGAATCCCCCAGCCAGCATTCTCTGGCTGGGGAATTCTGGGAGTTGAAGTCCAGACATCTTCAAGTTGCCAAGGTTGGGAAACACTGCTTTAGAACAATATTTCTCATACTCAACAAATTTAAGATGGGTGGACTCTCTCACGCTGGCTGGGGAATTCTGGGTGTTGAGTCCACCCATCTTCAGGTTGTTGAGCTTGAGAAAGACTGCTTTAGATGGACGTGCGGCAGGCTGATGGTTTGATCCAGCAAAGTGACTGCTCAGCCCAGCTTGTGCCAGTGGAAACAACCGCCTTAAAGATGGACAGAGGTGGGGATGGATTGCAGTCACCCCACAGTCAAGTCTTTAGTCCCTGAGTGGGGGTACTTTTTCACCGGGCAAACAAAATATGTGGATGTGTCCTTAGATTTAAATAAGTGGCTTCAGTGGGTACAAGACAAGTCACCTGTTTTGTCCTTAAAATCTCCTTCCCCCCAAAAAAAATGTTCCAGTGTTTTGGTCCCACCAGGGAGGAAGGGACCACTTTTACGCCTCTCCTGATGCGAACCTTGGAGAAGGATTGCTTTTGCCTCAGTCCTTCCCCACAGTACTCATGACCTTTCCCGCTGGTGCCTCTTTGAAAGGCGACACCAGGAATTCTCAGCTCTCGTCGCCCTCCCCCTTTTGGCTATCTTGACAGCCTTTCCCCCAAACCTCCCCGCCCCACCCCCACCCCGTGCCGCCCCATTTAGCCCTGGCTCTTTGCACTAGTTTTTATTTATTTATTTATTTCTGAGATAAATATTATTTATTTCTGAGATATTCCGGAGTGACGGGGCGTAATTGCTGGTTGGAGACTCGGCAGCTGCAGAAAACGAGCGTTCTCCCCTCAGCCGAGCCTGGCTGCCGTGCTTCTTCCTCTCCTCCCCCCCCCCCAACCCGCCTCAGCTGCTTCTCGGCGCTCTCTTTGACAGCTTTCCTCACAGCTCCGTGGGTGCCTCCCCGCTGTGGGAAGGACGGCATCATCTCCTCTGACACGGATTTCCCGGCAGCTGCGCGAAGCGGCCGAGGCAAAGGGGGGGGGGGGGGGACAGCCGCTTTCTCTGTGATTTCTCTCCCTCCACCAGGAGTGACGGAGACTAACGGACTGGGGGAGAGGAGCAGCAGGAGGTGAAATGTGGCGTGAAGGGGAGAGCTCTGCTTGGGTGGAATGCTGCAGAGCCCAGGCTGGTTTACCCGCCCTGGACCCCCGCTCCCTCCCCGCCTTCCCTGTGGAAGTTCGTTCCGTTCATTTCCATTTCCATTTCCAGTGTACTTGCAGAAGCAGCGAGAGGCGGCGGCGGCAGCTCTGGGGTGTTTATCAGAGCTTTGGCAGCAATTGATCTGGTGAACAGGCACGGTTGTCCTCACCTCCCGCGATGTCTCATATTGCGGGCGTTCTTTGTTCCGCTGAATTCGACTGAAGGCTCAGTAGATTTGAGCTGGACCCCATCGAGACATGTTTTGGAGAAGGAGAAGACATATCCCTCCCAGAACATTCTGGGATTTCAATTAAAAACAACAGCAACCCACAACAACTTAAATTTGAAATTGCCCAGGTTGGGAAACATTACCTTAAAGTGTTTTCTCTCTCATAAATATTTGGCTGCCTTCTCAAGGATATAATGCAGTCATGCAATTGAAAAGAAGAAGAAAATATGTCTATTATTCTTCTTCGTTCTTTCTGCTTGTAGTCAGAAACTGCATAAAGCAGTATTTCTCAATTTTAGCAGTTTATTTATTTTATTTGTGAGATTTATATACCGCCTCACAGTGCAAGCACTCTCTAAGCGGTTTACACCAGTAAGCAATCTATATTTACATTGCCCCCAACAATCTGGGTCCTCATTTTCCCTACCTCGGAAGGATGGAAGGCTGAGTCAACCTTGAGCCGGTGAGATTTGAACCGCTGACCTGCGGATCACAGTCAGCTAAAGTGGCCTGCAGTACCCCACTCTAACCGCTGCGCCACCGAAAATTCTACGATCTGTGGATTTCAGGGCTGGCTGGGGAATTCTGGGAGTTGAAGTCCATGCATTTTAGAGTTGCTAAGTTGGGAAGAAGAGTCATCTTCCAACCATCTTTCCTTAACTTGAAAGGTGCATCTTTCCCATTATAGTTTGCATTTTTTTATTCCCTGGATATTCTGGTTTGCTAACCACTTGTCTGAAGTCTGAAAAAAAAAGTCCAGCTACCTCATCCATTCTTCCCTGTCTGCAGAAGCTTATGTAGGCAGCATCCATACATTTTGAGATGCTATAATGTTAATGGCTTGTTAAACCACACTGGTTGCAACAACAAATTATGCCATAACATGTGGCATACAAAACAAAGTGGATGAAATAAAGACTGCACTAAGCCAGAGACTATATTATGGCTTAGCATGCTAGGTTCTTAGCTTCATATTAGCCAAATCATGCCTTTTCAGAATTGTTACGACTACCGTATTTTTCGGAGTATAAGACACACCTTAGTTTTGGGGGAGGAAAATAGGGGGGAAAAATCTACCTACCAGGTATTCATCTGGCTAGCGTCCTTAGTCTGTTCAGTTTCAGCCCATTATTAGGGCTGAAAAAAATATTCTTCGAAGGGAGTAGGAATAAAATAAATGCTGCCAACTGGTAAGATCGTTAGCACCTCGTTAGGGCTGAAAAAACCTTTTTCAGAGGGAGTAGGAATGAAAACAAGCCTGCAAAGACTTAGGGCTGGAAAAAACTTCTTCGGAGGGAGTAGGAAGCCGGGAAGATCGTTAGCACCTTGTTATGGCTGGGGAAAAAAGCTTCAAAAAAGCTACTTTTGGAGTATAAGACGCACCCAAATTTTCAGCCTCTTTCAGGGAGGAAAAAGGTGCGTCTTATACTCCGAAAAATACGGTAAGTCAATTTTAGAGAGCCAGTTTGGTAAAACACTGGGTAGAAACCAGGAGATTGTACGTTTTAGTCCCACCTTAGGCACAAAGACAGCTAGGTGACTCTGGATTAGTCACACATTCTCAGCTCTAGGAAGAAGACTTAGAATAGACTTAAAATAACTTTATTGTCACTTTGAATGTACACTAATCAGCATACATTAAAATGAAATTCCATTGCATACAGCTCATTGCTAAGGCAATAGCAATAGATCTTACCAAGAAAATTGAAGGGAATAATGCATGGATTTCCAATGATTCCAACAATGATTCTAAGGCACCGACAGATAGTCAGATATACGCATATAAGGTATCATACCTTTATTCTTTTAGTGACTATATTTTTTCTGGGTCATTGGGTAACAGAAGTTCAGTCTTGACTGATACAGAAACACATCCTGGAAGAACACATGGAAAAGCATTTTCATAGTGTTGGCAAGAAGCCACATTTTTCATAAGTCCTCAGTAATTTGACTCCAAGGAGATTTGCTTTCTTCTCTCCCTCCCTCCATCCCAAAAAATGCCCACTTAAAGAACCAAAATGTTTGGAGATAAATGAGACAAAATATCTTTTATTTGCATCCACAATGACAGTAATCAGCGGGCTCCTAGACAAAAGAATGCAAAAGAGCTCCAAAGGAAAGTTACAAATTGTATATACTATCCAAATATAGCACTGATAAAAAATAATAGCATAAACCATATTTTGCCCTTTACAGCTAGAATGTAGCTGATTATACTATGGGGTGACTACTATGACTATCCAAGTGCCTCTACATTTTTCTCTAATAACTGAGCTCTACACCCACCCTAATTTCCAAAGAAAAGACAGGTTGAACTTAAACATGTTGAGGGTTCCCGTTTGCACAATGTCCATTTTCACTCCTACCTATTCAAATGAAACATAGGTTGCATGGCCATTTCTGCAGTATAGATTTCATCCCAATTATATTCATTTGTGAGAAAACAGCAAAGTCCATACTCAAATCAGTTGAAACATATTCAAGTTTAGGTTCCATGTCTCCTAGAACTATAATCAGTTTAGCAAAAACTTTAAAAATATTGGCATTTAAATTTGCTTCTTTTTCTCTTCCCTTCTTCTTCCTCTTTCCTTCTCTGTTGTTTTTAACAATTGCATACCATTCTTTCTCTAGTGATCACAAAATGCAACACATGACTAACAACACAATATAAAAAAATACCTAGACATTTAAACAGTACAATGAAAACATTTGTGCTAATCAAAAGCTTTCTTATTTGGTTAGTTTATAACTGATAGACTCTTTAAATCTATCTTCTTTGTCTCTTTTCAGAAAATCTAAAATATTTTACAGAATACTACAGCCAGCATAAAATATTTTTCTACATAGATCTCTATTCCCCCTTTCCCCCGCCGTTATCTCAACCGTGAAGAAATTTGTTGCAAAAGCAAATTAGATTCCAGGAAAGATCTAATTAATTGTGTATTCAGTGTAAATATCTGCAAGTTTGGGCTTTGCTGTTAGGTTGTAACACTTTCTTTTCCTCTTGTTACCCTGCTAATTGAACTTAGAGCTGGAAAAATTCCCATTCTGGAAGCCTCTGAAACCACTTAATAGCAAGAGTATGTAAATTCCATCCTTCCTCTGTTGCCCTTAATTTCCTTGGTCTACTGTCAAAGGAGAGTGTTCCCAATACGACCTTTACCAATTAGCACAATCAGCAACCAGGCACAATCCTCAATGCAGCCACATACAGCAATATTTGGTCTGTGGAATATTTCCATCCTGCTGAGCATCTGAATTTCAAAGCTGGTATGAAGGCCAGTTAGTGTAATCCCTGGAGAAAAGAGGAAGATCTGGAGGAAAAATCAGAAGTGCTAAGCTAGTAGTTACTTCTATAAGATTTTGGGTTCCTGAAACCAAGACTTTGATAACAGAGCCAGCCCCATTGTGGCTTCTGTTTGAAAGAACAGAATCAGCTGAGTGTATTTTATCTGTAATGCTGTATCATCAGTCCACATGGTTCCTGGCCAGCAGGGATTATGTAATACAAGATCTAATAAGGATTTTCTAACTTCATAAAATGTATTTTTGTAAGTTGCTCACATACTGTACAAGCTGAACGTTTTTCTTAGATTATCTCTTGTGCTGTGTCATTGATGTAAAATGTAAAAATATAGATGGAACTGCAATGTGGATTTTGTGACGTGCACTGAATTCTGCACAGGTTCTTACACATCAGCCCCCCCAAATGATATACAATACATGCCTCTCCCCCCTTTGATTTGTGACGTGGTACAAAATCACTCTGCTGCACATAATTCTGCACTTTCTTTGGAGACTTTTAAATATTAATATTTAATGTATCGAAAGGCTAAATACATCAAGGAACCAAATTATTGTCACTCTTCTCTTCCCATCGATATTGCTGTGGGTATCATTCGGTATCTGGAGTAAATTTGCTCAACTGTTTATAAGCAACTCAGAATACTACGTTGTTGGTTAAATAGCTGAAACGGCAAGCCTCAAGAGTCAGCAGAAACTGTCACCCAAAAAGATGAAGAAGAAAGCCTGCATCACAATTCATTCTGTGGAGCTCCAAGACCTCTTGGTGACATAGAGAGCTGCCAGTAGAATTAATCTCTCTCCCCATACTGCTGATGTTGAGAGAGCATGCTTATGGACACATGCTTTTAAATAGAAACGAATCCCTTTTTAATTTATATATGGTTGATATGTCTATACTTTCTACTGAGGAACTTTAGGTGGTTTTTAAGAAGTGAAAAAATACATTAAAGTACATAAGATAAAAATATTTTAAAACCCCCATCTGATTAAAACCCTCCCCTCTGAAAACTGTCTTCTCCAGTTTCCAAAATGTCAAAAGAGTAGGGATGACCTGACTTCAAGATGCATGCTGTTCCAGAGAGACGGGATTACTGTTGAGAAGGTGAGTTCCAATCCTCTCGATCTGTTCAGGATGGACACCCAAAACAACCCCTGTTAGAACTTGTGGGGCAGGTAGTCTTGGTTTGAAAGAAACAATCTCTTAGCAACAGCCCAAGCTGTAGAGGGCTTTATGACACTTGATTTAGATCTCGGACCTATTGACAACCAATGTAGAACTAGCAAAATAGGTATTATTCCATTAAATGTGGGTCAACAGGCAGTAGCTACATTCTGTACCAGCTGCAGCTTCTGACTCATCTTCAAGGGCAACGCCATGCAAAGCAAATTATAGTAATTTAGCAGAGATAACAAAGGCAAATGTCACTGTCTTCATTGGCTCCTCATCCAGGCAAGGGCACAACTGGAGGACCTTCCTAAGCTAACCAATGGCTATCCTGGTCATGGCTTCCACCTGCTGTTTCAGTAGGAGATATAAAAAAGAGTTCTACCAAGAGTAACTCCTCAGGCAGCAAATAGGGACTTCCACTGTATATACTACTTGTATAGTAGTATAACGCTAGGATTCTGTTTCTCTCTTATCATTTATTGTTGTATCTTTTTAATGGAAGGAACAGAATATAACAGAATTACTTAGAGATGATAAGAAAGAGAAAATATAAACTAATGTTTCTATATTCAGGATGCTCTTTTGGCAGTGCAAGTTATTCCCTGGGTTGCTTCATAAGAAAAGAACAGGTGAATTGGCTCTTGTTATGAATGTGCAATTTCTCTGGTTTCCAGACCAATATCAGATTTATATGAAATGCTGAGGGTTACATTCCAAAAGTGGTTGGGAGTTGTAGCAATTGAAATTAAACCTCAATCCAATAAAATATTTAAAAAGTCCACATTTTTGGAAGCTCTGCCTACCATTTTTCTTTGGCAGTTTAGTAAAGACCAGACCAGCTCCAGATAAACTATATAACAGATATGAAACTTACAGATAAATATCCTAAAACTTTTATGAATATGCTAATATAGGGAGATAGATTATAGAGTACACAGTGGCTGGTTTCATACAGGCACTGGTCCATAAACCAACAAATCCAGTAGATGTGAAAATAAATCATGGTGTTCCTGAATCCCATCTAGTTGATTTCCAATATCATTCATCTTGGTGACTTTTTGATTCAAACTATAGCTATTTCTAGGTAATTCATCAGCTGCATTTCATCAAAATTCAAACTTTGATTTTAGACTTAAGGATCACATTTGAAGTAAACAGAAAAATAATCAGATTCTGTGATTGAGATGCATTACCGACCTCTAGTGGCTACGTGGTCAGAAGGATGCATAACTTGGCTATCCAAAAGGTACTTTTTCAAGAGGCAACTGGACTTTCCGGTTTTTCTTTGAAGACCTTTTGCTTCTCATCCAAGAAGCTTCTTCAGCTCTGACTGGATGGTGGGGAATGGAAGGATTTATACTGCTTGCAGACAGCTGGTTATTTGCATTCTTTTAGATAGTTGTTGAGGCCACCTGGAGGTTTATCTATGTCGTCAGGGTCACCTGAGTAGTGCAAATGGGTGTGGCGCCTTCTTGGAACTGTTGAAAGGACTGTGTTGTAGATTGGAGATAGATGATGTCATATTCCTCCCCCTCTGTTGAGAGAGGGCTGTTCAATTTTGACATAGATGTCCTCTTTTAACCCTGTTTCAAACCAGCGGTCCTTTCATGACCTGGATGACTAAGAATCTCCATAGACACATAACCTGGCTAGAATCCAGAATAAGATAAAAATTAATTAATGGAGGATGTGTTGGGAACTTTAGTTTGTCATTGATTTTACATTAAGAAGACTTTCAGAAAATATATGCAGTTTCTGCCGTAAGCAATTGCACTTCCAGCCTTCTATTGAGAATTGACGGCAGATAATTTCTGGTTTGTAACAATAATCTTCATGTTATTTCAGAAAGTTGGCTATGACTTCATATTTCATCATTCCCTCCTGGAAGATACAGAGCGAACGGTTCATTCTCTCTGATAGTTTAATTGCCAGACAAAATGTTGCAATGATGAAAGAAAGGGTGCAGACAGAGCCTGTTAGATAGGACATTAGCCCAACACTGGCTTTAAAGCCCTACATGGCTCAGGGCCAGGCTACCTTTAAAGCCCTACATGGCTCAGGGCCAGGCTACCTTCGGGACCGCATCCTACCACACACCTTCCTACGACTGGTTAGGTCCCACAGAGTGGGGCCTCCTCCGGGTCCCATCGGCCAAACAATGTCAGTTGGTGGGACCACGGGGGAGAGCCTTCTCTGTGAGAGCCCTGTCCCTCTGGAACCAACTCCCACCAGAGATCCGGACTATCCCCACTCTACTGGCCTTCCGTAAAGCCGTAAAAACATGGCTCTTCCGGCAGGCGGGGTGAAAAAGAAGATCAGATTCCCCCATGAATGAATGTTTTTTAAAATAATGCTCTGTTTTTTTAAACTGTTATTATTGTTTTTATTGTACTGTTCTTATCTATGTTGTACGCCTCCCTGAGTCCTACGGGATTGGGCGGCTTATAAGAACATTTATTAAATTAAATTAAATTAAATATTAAATTAAAGAAAGAAGTCTGGAAGAAATAAGAGCCAAGAATTTTATGGAGTAATTTTGATTTTTCCTGAAGCATGCATGCTCTATTGGCCATCCAGATTAAGGAATAGCTTTAGATGGAAAGCTATAAAGACAAGTTAAAGATGTCCCTGCAGGTTGTACCCTGCTAATTGTGACTGACTTTAATTTCCATGATCATGTGGCACATGATCACATCATGATATCATTCTGCATCACAAAGCGTATGGCAAAATATGAAACACTGTAAACTTCCCCCATGTTTATATGTGGTACCTATTCATCTACTTGCATTCTGGCTAGGGAATTCTGAGAGTTGAAGTCCACACATCGTAAACTTGGCAAGTTTGAAAAAAAAAACCTGGCTTAGCACAATGTGTGAAGCATAATGACATATTTAGCAAACTATGCTTAAAACAAACAAAAACGAAGCAATATGTGTATTCAGCCGATCCAGGATTCAGTCCGGTTTTTCAAGAAGCATTCTACAATTCATTTTTCAGATCCAGTTAAAAGCTTGCTCACACATTATACTAAATCAAAGTTTACTTAACCATGATTAATTGAATAAATCACAGTTGGATGCACTCATATATAATATACTAAGTTACAGAACCACCAGATTTGAAATTGTTTTTCACAGCTTGTTATTTAGTATGGATGAAAGAGTGGGGACTTTTGGAAATAGAATTTCATTGGATTTGGAAGGAGATGATTCAAGATTTGGCTGATATGACTATTTGTGGTGCAGTAGAGTTAGGGCTAATGTAGATTTAAAAAATCATTATATGTGCCATATGGAAAATTTGGAATACTTTAAGGCAAGACTGTATCCTAAAATCCTTTTATGGTTGTCACCCAAAAAACTATTTTTTAAAAGTGAAATGATATTCAAACAAAAATGGTTAAGTTATTCTGATGCATTGACTTTTTCTCAAGGATAAATTAAGTTAAAAACAAGACCTGGAATTAAAAGGTTACAGTATATATGTCATTGGTTCTCCTATGCTGAGCTAGTGGAAAGATTTAAATATTATAAGAAGAATTATGACTTTGGAAATGATAAGATTGAATTTGATGTAAAATTATGCACTATTGATGATCATTATTGCCAAGATGGTACAAATCTTTACTGAAAATGGAAATAGAGTGAACAAGTTAAGATGCTGTGATAAAATGGGCAAAATGGATATAATACATAGTTGAATCAATGGAAGAATATGTGAAATAAAAGATTGACATTTTTTCTAAATTTTAATCTTAAGGAAAAGTTTTCATAAAATAATGTATCACTGATATTTGGCACTAGATAAATTATCAAGAATGCATAATGAAATTTCAAATCCTGGTGGAAATGTAATCAGGCTGAGGGTATATCTTTTCATCTGTGGTAGACAGGTAAGAAAGCTAGAAATATTGGGATTAAATATGTGCTCGATTCAGATTTTAAAAGTGAATGTACAAGTGAAATCAGAGATTTCTATTTTGGAATTAGTGAGCAAATTGAAAGATCTTATGGAATTTTGTTTTGTAGGTGAAAGACTGGTGAGCGTTCTATATGGAAAAGGTGGAAGAACTTACAACTATCTACCATGGAAGAATGGATGGTGAAGCTGGTAGAATTGGTGGAGATGGTGAAATTGACAGCTTTTATTAAAGAAAATACTTTGACCAATTTTATTTTTACTTGATAACCACTTTTGGATTTCTTATGAGAAACTGAAGGAAACGAAGCTTGATTCTGGGATTTGATGATAATATTGGATTATAGAAATAATGCAGACTATTGTTAACTTTAGAATAAGAGTTTGATTTTTTAAATTTATATCTGTATCAAAAAAGTCATTCTCTATTTTTTATTTTTTGCATTTTTATCTTGCTTTCTTCCTGACTTTATCTTTTTTTTACTTATCTTTTATTCTTTTTTGTTTTTGAAATTCAGTCAAATTACACACACACACACACACACACACACACACACACACACACACACACACACACACACACCCCACACACAGGGAAAGGGAGAGAGCGGGGGAGAGAGAGAGAAAAAAAAATATAGTTCCCAAAGTATTTTCAATGCAGAACTTCATAGGTTGGCTCCAATGGGCATTCTTGTTTCTAAATTGTACATCCTTGTTCTAATTTTCTCATTATTTTCTTTTCGTTCAAGTATTGGATACACTGTGAATAAGAGGGAAAAAACCCTTTTTTAAAATTTTGGAACCGTAGAACTGTATACTGAAACACTCTTGTGGTTCTAATTCAGTGGTTCCCAACCTTTTTGTGATCGAGTACCACTTGGAGGTCCCGTACAGTCGCCACGTACCACCTGGTTCCAGAGAAACTAAATTCGATCAGATATCACTTTATTTCCATAATTGTACAAGTAGAACACGCAAACCAACTACGAAAACAACAACAACTAATTAAAAAAAAGATTAATCAATCAAGAAATAAAATATAAATAAGTATACAAAATAATAATAAAAATAGTAACATACACACTGAGATGCAGTAATGAATATCAAAGGGTAACTTGAGTCAAGAGAACATAGTGCTAACAATAACAGAGTGAGATTAACCTTAGCTCGAGAGCTCCCTACGACGCGCACCTTCTCGCAAGGGTTCTACTGCGCGACTGCTGAGAGTTCAGAACAGTCACCGTTCCTTTTTTGGCCCCGTGCATCCAGCAACTGGATCCTCGGGCCGCTGGGACCAGGTGGGTGGCGTGTGGCAACAGTTGCAAATCGTTGCCAGATTATCTTGTGTTAGGCAGTAAACATTTTTGTGAAGTAAAAAATAACTAACTAAAAATCGTTCATGACCCCGAAAGTGTTCGCGTACCACCTGGAAGGCCCTCGCGTACCACTAGTGGTACACGTACCACAGGTTGGGAACCACTGTTCTCATTGTAATGCTGGCTTTATGGGATTCATATCTGCTCCGTTGCAATGTTTAAAATGAAGAGATCGATGTTTGTTCACTGGTTGTCTCGTGGTATTTGGCTATGCACAGATAGAGCACTGTCTAT
Organism: Diadophis punctatus similis; assembly: GCA_023053685.1. Classification (NCBI taxonomy): domain Eukaryota; kingdom Metazoa; phylum Chordata; class Lepidosauria; order Squamata; family Dipsadidae; genus Diadophis; species Diadophis punctatus. The sequence continues at coordinate 46,591,843 of JALIGW010000003.1, forward strand.
ATACCCTTGGCACCTGGAAAATGGGGAATCTTTAGCCTTTGCTAGGCAGCTCCATAGCTGAGAGATAGACTGGCTCCAGGGCTTCAACAGTAGCTGAAGAGAGGCAGCGGTGGGCAGGAGGGAGTGGAGGGGGGGTGTATCTGGTTCAGGAGGGGAGCTGCTTTTCCACCATAGCACTGCCAGCTCAGTCTCTCTGGCTCTGCTGAGTGTTAATCAAACACTAGCTGCTCCAGCAAATTGCAGCCCTGGCATGCGGTGAGACTGCTCATGGCACAGACTGATGCTGGCAGGCGTGCTGAGGATCAGCCATGATTGGGGATTAAGACAAGAGAGAAACAGAGAGGAAAGGACAGTGCGTGGCTCTCCTCTTCAGAGAAATAAAACAGGGCAAAACATTTCAGGAGCAAAGCTGCTTCTGATGGGTTTTATGGCTAGTTGTGCAGTTAGAGAGACGATCCATAATCGCTAATGCCATTAAAAATACTTAATGTGCAACATATAACAAAGAAAAGAATTTATAATCTTCACAGGATAAATCAATGCAGGTAGTTTTTGAATTATGACCATTTAACCACCAATCAAAATTATGATGGCATTGAAAAAGGTTACTAATGACCAGCCCCTGCACTTACAATCATTGCAATGTCCCTGTGATCATGATCCACGTGCTCTGCAACCAGCTCGCATTTACAATAGTTGCAGCACCTTAGGGTCAAATGATCACCGTTTGTGACCTTCCCAACTGGCTTCCAACAAGCAAAGTCAGTGAGGAAGCCAGCAGGGAAGATCACAAATCATGTTCATGTGATGTCTTGTTTAACTGCCATTGTGATTTGCTTAACAATAGTGCCAGAACTTTGCAAAATTGTGTGCGGGTCAAGTGATGCTTCATGGCAGCACTTAAGAATGAATTTTCTGGTCCCAATTGTGGCTATAAGTTGAGGAATACCTGTGTGACTATCCCTAAAACATGACCAAGAGTCTCGTGTAGTGATTAAAGATGCCAGGCTAGAAATGAGGAGTTTGTAGGTTCTAATCCTGCCTTAGAGCCATATCCAGCTGGGTAGTTCTCTCAGTCTTAGGAAGAAGCAAAGACTTTTGAATGGTACCAAGAAAACTGCAGGGACTAGTCCAGACTGTTGCCAGGAGTCAAAATACAACAAAAAAACCACACCAAAACAAACTCCCACAAACATACCCCAAACGCATAGGTTTTAACTGGTTTCTTAAACAAACTATGGTTAGTTTATAAAGGTAAAGGTTCCCCTCGCACATACGTGCTAGTCATTCCCGACTCTAGGAGGCGGTGCTCATCTCCTTTTCTAAGCCGAAGAGCTTCTGTGGTCATGTAGCCGGCATGACTAAATGCCAAAAGTGCACGGAACGCTGTTAACTTCCCACCAAGGTGGTCCCTATTTTTCTACTTGCTTTTTTACATGCTTTCGAACTGCTAGGTTGGCAGAAGCTGGGGCAAGTAACGGGAGCTCACTCCGTTATGCGGCGCTAGGGATTTGAACCGCTGAACTGCCGACCTTTCTGATCGACTTAGCATCTTAGCCACTGAGCCACCACGTCCCCTATAGTTAGTTTATATATAATTGTTCTAAAGTATAAACCATACCAAAACTAATATTCTCTTGTGCTTTCTATGGATTTTCTCCTCTTCTGAGTCCTAGTGCTGATCCATTCTTGACTGACATAAAATCTGTACAAGCTTCAGGTGTGCTGATTCCATTCTGGTTCTATTGCCTTTGTTTCAAATCACTGTAATTATTTATCTGCCTTCCAAGGTAATTGATGACAAAGCCTAGCAGATTTTATAGACATTGAGCTGGTCCCTGACAGTATTTGAATAAGAGAGAATACAGCATGCTACTTTTAATCCTGGCCTAGCTAAGTGTGACATAAGGATATACTGTTCTTCAACTGGAAAGAGATGAAGTCAGGAGGACACAGAAGAAACAAGATGTTGCTAGGGCAGCCAGTCCATTGTAACAGATTGCAGCTAGGTGACATACTTAGCAAAATCCAGATTGCTTCTTCAGAGCTCAATGTCATATTGGCATATTGTAAGTTCATCAAACAAAATGATTTCCCAAGAAGCCTGAGAGAAGAAAAGACCAACTCTTAATCCAATCCTGTCTGCAGATCTCATATATACAGTATCTTCGGATTCTGGAAGAATAGGAAGTTTACCAATATTGGCTTAAATGCTGGATTTTATCTGTGAGCCACAGAAAGTAGCCTGTCAAACAGAATTACTCAAATTTTAAATTCAATTGTAACCAATTCTGAACAATTTTGGCCCTCATCTTTAAAGAGATTTGTCTTCTCCTATTCATCCAATTTTTTTTCAAGATGGAAAATACAGTGAGGAGGAAAAATCTATTCCATTTTCATACAGTATATCCATGTTTCATCAGTATAAGTAAGCCATACCTATACTTTAGGTTCTGATATTTAAATGAGAAATCAGGATGGTATAATCAGTAACAAAGTTAAAAGGGTCATGCACAGTCACTAGTTAAAATGTCAGAATTCATAATTTATCATAATGCAGCCAGTCTGCACATTCCACCTTGAAAATGACCTTGAGCTATTGATCTCAGTCATGATTCTGAGCTAATCTGGAGGGATTTTCTGTCCATCACCCTCCGTTTTTGCACCAGCTAAACTAATGAAGAGTTCTGCAGCACTTGAAAGCTTGCATTTGTGTATGGCATTCTGATAAAACTATCACCCACCTGTTAATTTTGTATTTGTTTTTTTTTCTCTCTCAGACAAACTTTTTAAATCTTGTGGATCAGTCTGAGGTCATTCCACCTGACTGCCTTGCCCATATACGAAGCTGCCATGGTAAGGCCTTTTTACTCCTTTATTTACAGCTTTATGAGGGGGGGGGGAACAGACCTTCACTATTAGAATACTGAAAAAAACTTGAAAAAAATAGAAAAAATATTTTCTATGGTGAGATACAGGTATACAGAAGAATTGCCAACATCAAGATATATTAACATGTTTAAGTTATATGCTGTGATGTTACTAAGGCTTGATGTCAGATCTTCAAGTTAGAAAACAGACAGCAGAAGAAATACCAAAACTCTACTTTATCGGTGTAGTAGGTTATAATAATAGAACCAAAGGGAGTCAAGAGATGGGGCAATCTTGAGTTTCTTTCCTCACTTCCTGGCTTCCTTGGTTAAGTTTTATGTTTTCCTAATGGCTGCTCTCTATTTTCTTAAAGCTTACCTCCATATTTCTCTATACCGATGTAAAATATTTCCTATATCATTTGTTTCATGTTATGGCATTTCCTTACATACTTGGGCATGCATATTATTGTCTTAAATTGTAAGTAATAATATAAACAGGATTTTTGTTTTTTGTTTTTAATCAGCTCTCCTGAGTGAAGGGCAATGAGAGATTTTGAATATGGGACAGATCATTTTTTGGTACTGGATGTTGGGGAGAAATGGGCTGAGAGAAAAGAAAGGAAGTTAAAGAAACAAGAATAAAATTAGGGTGATCATAAGAGAAGAAGATACAAGTCCTCCAGTGGTGGGTTCCTACCGGTGCGGTCCACTCTATAGCATCGGTAGCGGCCCGCTGGTGACATCACAGTACCAGTGTGGTCGGTTGCCTGTGCCTGGGCGCCACCATTAAAAAAAATTTTTTTTAATTTTTTTTAAATTTTCTTCTGCGCATGCCCAGAAGCCGAGCTTCTGGCACTGCGCATGCACTGCCTTCCTACCCCACAGTGAGTCCAAGCAGGGGAAGATGGCTGAGGGAGCGCGTGAGACGCTGAAAGAACGGGCGGCAGGAGCTATCTCCATTCCCCTCCCTTCAGCAGTCCGAGAAGCCACGAACGTGTGGTGATGATCCTAGGCATTTTCGCACATTTGAGGCTTCTCGAGCTGCTGAGGGGAGGGGGAATGGGCGGCAGGACCTATCTCAGTTCCCCTCCCTTCAGCAGTCCGAGAAGCCATGCCCACCCAGTCACATGGCCAGCAAGCCACACCCACCTGGTCACATGGCTGGCAAGCCACACCCACAAAATAAGCCATGGCCACAGAGTGGTAGTAAAAAAAATAGGAACCCGCCCCTGAAGTCCTCTATGAAAAAGTAGTAGAAAATAGATTACTCTCCTGACAGAATGAACAGAAAACAGATGCAAGGACAGAGTGCTGTATGTGCTTGTGAACACAGTAAAAATAACTGTAGGAGATGACCAAGTTGAGCTGGAGGGAAGGGTCAAAGGTCATAAGATTTATTTATTTATTGTATGGGTTTTTAAATTGTGGTTTTAAATGTTTTAATATCTACTGTTTTTAATTTTTTTTTTCATATTTTTGTTGCATGTGAATTTTTATTGTTGTGACCCGCCCAGAGTCTTTGTGGAGTGGGCGGCATACAAATGCAACTAATAATAAATAAATAATAAATAAGTCATGAATCCCTTTGCCCCACCAGAGATCTAAGTCCAGCCCACCTTGAATTCCTTTGACTCTTATGTACCGCCAATTTACTTTGACCGTTAGTAGTTCAGATTCTTGTAGAGAGCTTAAGCTTGCAATAAATCTTTATATTTGAACTGCCTGGATTTTTCTGATTTCCCTGGGGCTTGACAAGAATAATGTTAAAGAATGCTATAGAAGCGTGTGGAGCTAATCTATAGGGAAGTATGAAAGAAATGCTGTTTGGTGGAATGATGAACTAAACAAGCCCCTACATATAGGAAAAGTAATACAGTAAAAAAAAGAATGAGAAAAAGACGATATATTCATCAAACATAGAGAAAAATTAATATAAAAATATTTTGGATAAGGCTGAAAAAGACTAAACCAGAAGCCTGTAGGAATTTGAATAAAACTAAAAATAGAGAATGAAATTAAAGTGAGGAAATGCCAGAAGGAGCATTTTTGAGATTTGTAAAGGCGTGACAATGATATGTTGAATTGAAACTAATGCTATGCAATTTATTTATGTATTTTTTTTATTTTTACTCCACCTTTATTATTGTTTTTTAAATAACTCAAGATGACCAATATACTTAATATTCCTTCTTCCTTCTGTTTTTCCCACAACAGCTCTGTGAGGTGGGTTAGGCTGAAAAAGAATGACTGGCCCAAATTCAGTCTGCTGGTTCTTCATGCCTAAGATGGGACTAGAACTCACATTCTCCTGGTTTCTAGCTTGCTGCCTTAACCACTAGACCAAACTGCTTCTAAATCCTGATATCCAGAAATAAGTTATGTAAAGCTGTAACTGCAGATGGTGTAACTGGAGAAACGGCAAAATAAAATTGTAGTTTTCTTACGGAGTAACTATGCAACTTAAATGTGTATATATGTCAACTCCACTAGATGGATCAGACCAGGAAATAAACTGCAAAATCTGGGTTTTTTTTAAATTGAGGTTGGCTATAATAACAGTATGTTGCAAATCTGGTTGTATTGTACAGTACTTTCTCTTCCTTTTTATAGTTCAGTGAACTGGGAGGCATCTGTCTGATCCACTTTTGAATATTATCTGCTATTTTGGACTTAAAAATGCTTTGGTGTCTTTTGTCAACAGCCCTTGCATATCTCTGTCCTTACTCTCCTCTACATTATCAAGACTGTATCTGTATCTAATGAAGAATGCTATTGTTGTTTCCCTACATTCAAGGAAGAGTAGCCAGAATGAATGCAAGTATAAGTGGATTAGTTTGATAAATTTGCGTGGGAAGGTATTTATTGGAATTCTGACTGAAAAGGTTTAGAGATGACTGTGAGCAAAATATGAGACATGCTGTTCAGTTTAATCTTGAGTGGGTGGATTTTTGCTCTTTGGTGGGTCACTGAGAAATGTATGAATGGAAGAAAGTTTATTGTAAATGTGCTGATTTAGAGAAAACATAAATAAGTAAATAAGATTGATTTGTTAAAGTTTTACATTAAGATGACCGTGACTGTTCATTGTTGAGTGGCATAAGAACAATATACATGTGTAGTCCTTCTTTAACATCCACTTGTTCAGTAACCGTTCAAAGTGACTACAGTACTGAACGAGGGGTACTTATGACAGGTCCTTGTAGTGGCAGATGATGCAGCATCCCTATGGTCACGTGATCATGATTTTGGCACTCAGCAATCAGCTTGCAGTTATGACATCATGGTGTCCTATGGTCACATATTCACATTTGCGATTTTCCCTGCCGACTTCCCACAAACAAGGTCAATTGGGAAGTTAGCAGGAGATTGCAAATGGAGAGTGCATGATTGCAGGACATTGTGATTGTGTGGAATTCACCTAACAATGTATCAGAGTTTGTTGCAGATAATTAATTTCCAGAAGCACACACAGATGACTGATTCAGCTGGATTCATTAACTTCTTTATAAACATAGTAATATATATATACAATACCACAAGTAGATTATTTCTTCAATGTAACAACAGTTACAAACAGTTTCATTTCCAGCAGCAGACAAGCTTTCAGTTCAGAGTTCAGAGTGGACCAGAGAACAGAGTGGGCTGAGCCACGCCCAGCCTTAAGCTTCTTAAGTTTTCAGTTTCGATTCTCTGCACAGACTCAGAAGTGTCCAAGCTCTCATTGGCTGACTTAGTTGCTATGCCTATTCATTGGCTGACCTTGTTAACATGGCTCTCCCAGTTAATGAATATCTTAACACAATGGCAACTATTTCTGCTGGAACTGCCCTTGTGAGTTGGTGTGGTGATGTGATGTTGCATCCACAACCACATCGGTTAGTGACAGAATTCCTGGTCACAATTGCCATTGATAAATGGGACCACTTATATGATAGAAACAAATTGTGTGAGAATAACAAGTGTTTCAGCACTGAAAAAGGAACAAGATAATGTGTTATACTCTCTAGATAGTTTAATGGCCGCCTTTAGAAATGTAGACATGCTTGAGATGACATTAGGAAGGAAAAAAATAGCAACGTCACACACATGTCCAAATGAAAGTAACAAGACCCTATGATAGTGTGGTGATGTCTATAAAAGGATCATAGTAGGTTGAGATAGTTTGGTCACATAGAGAAATAAATGAAGAAAGGTGATTAGCCTGACTAGGTGGCCCAGTGGCTAAGACACTGAGCTTGTCAATCAGAAAGGTCGGCAGTTCGGCGGTTCAAATCCCTAGTATAGGTCTGCGTGAGCAGGGGGTTGGACTAGATGACCTCCAAGGTCCCTTCCAACTCTGTTATTGTTACTAGATTATATGAAGGGAGAATGAATAGGTTGAGGAATTAGAAGATGTGGATTTAATGAGTCTCAAAAAAGGAAGGCACGGATGTAATAAAAACAAGAATAGGTTACAAAAATAAATAGGTATGGAGAGGTATAGTGAATGATGTTAATATAAATTAGATTTAACTATATTTCCTTTTATTATCTCATGCCTTTACTCCTTTTCTATATAATGTTGCTTACCCTGAAGTGCGAAGGGTATTTTGTATATATGGGTACTTTGCGCTATTCCTAGGGTAAATAATTACATATGCAAGCCTGCTCAAAGGAGGAACCACAATAACAATGCCATCCTACACTTGCTTTCTCAGAAATAATTCCTGCTGAGTTTCGTGGGCTTTAATCCCAAGTGATGCACAGTTTCAGCCTGATGAGCAAAGTTTAGGAGCAAAAGATGATGTTTGTTCATATCATCTCACTAGTAATTTGAATTACACCCCTAGTCAGGTTTCTGATAAATCAAAGCTTCCCCATTATGGCTTTACATTGAAATCAGCCAGGGCTTTCCCAAATGAGTTTCATAGCTCAGTTTTTGTATTTATATACTAATAATATCAACTTGGCTCTGACTCAATAGTGCTTGAATTATATATATATATATATATTTTAAGTAGCCAAGATCTAACTAGGCTTCAGTCGGTTGCAAGGATACATATAGATACCAGGAGGAACAGTGTGTTGATAAGGGGAAACTGATATAGACCTCATTTATCCTATCATTTTCCAGAAGGACTAATATATAGGAGCAATTTACTTAACATTTGCTTTCCTATAAATAAATCCCACTGAGAGGCTGTAGGTGCAGGCTTTGGAAACTACAGCAATGCTACCCTCATGTGGCTTGGTGAATCAACTGCAAGTTAAGAAATCTCAAAAACCCTGGTGCAAGTCTTTGGAAAGCTATGCCCCACTTCTCCCCCCCTTCCCCCCCTTTGCAGCCTAGGTCGTAATATATCAAATTCTCATCCTTCTTCAGGAGAGGAGACATAAGGGCCAGGGCCAGGGGTGGGTTCTAACTTACCTCGCTGCCAGTTTGCTTCTTCCCGCACCGTGCAGTGGCAAAAAATCCACCCCAAAAAAGCCTAAAACAAGATGGCAATGCATGCGCAGTGCCAAAAACTCAGCTTCTGCGCATGCGCAGAAGAAAAAAGACCTGGGAAAAATTCCAAAAATAAAAAATCCAAACAAAAAATCCCAATTTTTTTTTAAAAAGATGGCGGCCTCCACGGACCAGCACCAACCGAACTGGTTCCGTGACATCATCATGACATCACCAGCAGGTTGCTACTGGTTCGGGTGAACCAGTCCGAACCAGGAGGAACCCACCTCTGGACAGGGCACTACAATCTTTTCTTCTTTGAATCCAAATCCAAGTAATGGTTCTGCCCTCATTTGCACTTCAGCTATTGTATCACAAAGCACCATATTCCTTCCTCGGCCACACAATATTGCCTCTAATGGATCTGACAACTTTAAGACTTCATTAGCTGTATTGGTATCAAAGTAGTATTTTTATTTTCATTTGGACACTAAGGCTTAAGCCATGACACCTGCAAGATATGTAAAGCTTGCTATGCCCTATCACTCGTTGCCGTAGTCATGAAACCAATAGTGGGTGTGATAAGAAGAGGTGTATTTTTTGGAGGCACCCTCTTCCAGTCACTAATTACACTTACTATTTGTCTCTCAGCATTTGCTCTCTTGGAACTTTGTTTCCTAATTTTTCTCTAAATCTTTCGGCTGACACTTTCGTTTCTGATGCCAACTTCTTTCCAAACTCCTAACAAGGTAGAGGGGAGAAAAGGAAGCTGCCACTATTGCATTTGGAGGAGAAAATGGGTAATTCTTCACTCTATAATTTTAAAAGTACTTTGAAATGCTTATTGAGATTCAGCTGCCCTGCTTCTTCTGATTGCATTGACCACAAAATAATGGGTATGTCGGTGATTGGTCATTCCCCCCCCCCCCCCATATTTGTCCATTTCAATCACTCTCCCACTCCTATAATGCCCATCCACTGGAGAGTTTCAGTTGAATTGCCCTGCAGGACTAACTAGTTTCTCAGTAAGACAGACCTGCTTCTCTCCTCTCTGGAATTATTTCTACTTCTTTCCCAAGAAGAGTGAAATAGTGGAATGGTATTACAGATAACTGATGTAATTGCAAAATAATGTAGCAGTGAAATAATGTGAAAGCCAAAAAAAGCATAACAATAAAATATTAAAACTGACTGCTTACAGAAGAATCTCAAAGTAGGCATGCATTGCCTATAGCAGTGATGGCGAACCTATGGCACGGGTGCCACAGGTGGCACGCAGAGCCATATCTGCCGGCACGCGAGCCATTGCCCTAACTCAGCTCCAGCGCGCATGTGCGTGCACGCCAGCTGATTTTTGGCTCGCACGGAGGCTCTGGGAGGACGATTTTGGCCTCCAGCGGTCCTCTGGGGTGGCAGGGGGAGCGTTTTCACCCTCCCCAAGTTCCAAGAAAGCCTCTGGAGCCTGGGGAGGGCAAAAAATGGGCCCACTGGAAGTCAGGAAATGGGGGAGTGGGGGGATCACGCACGCATGCACAGGGGGGTGGGGCAAGTGGGGGACTTTGAATTATGGGTGTGGGCACGCACGAGCGTGCGATAGCGTGTGCGCGCACTATTTTGGCACCCGAGGGAAAAAAGGTTCGCCATCACTGGCCTATAGAAAGGAAGGAAGGGAATTTTTACATAAAAGTTCTGCTTATGATTTTCCATCATGATTCTGATTTTGTTTTTTAAACTCGATCAACCTTAGGTTACAGCAGAAGGGGATTTAGGAGATGGGAGTCTGGAAGGAGATTAGAAATAGTGAAAAGTTTTAAAAGAGACTCACTCCATACATTGCTGCTGCCATATACTAACTGACAGGTTCCCCCCCCCTCTCTACTTGCTACTGATGGGCAAAAGAAGAAAGGGAAGTAAGTCAGTCGACTGAAATAGATAGATAGATAGATAGATAGATAGATAGATAGATAGATAGATAGATAGATAGATAGATAGATAGATAGATAGATAGATACAGAGGTGGGCTTCACATAATTTAACAACCGGTTCGCCTAATGCAGAACCGAAAATGTGAGTGCGCGGGGCTTCAAACACACGGCAATTTCATGTGCGTGGCTTCCAGCGCACCTTCTCGGGCAGCCGCAATGAGTAGAGTGGGTGAGGCACAGAAATCAGCTGGGCTGCGTGGGCAGGGAGAGTGAGCCATGGAGTGAGATATATAGGACGGGATAGCACCGGGGCGGGTGGTCGGAACTACTGGTACGGGCGAACCGGTCCGAACCGGCAGCAGCCCACCGATAGATAGATAGATAGATAGATAGATAGATAGATAGATAGATAGATGGATGGATGGATGGATGGATGGATGGATGGATGGATGGATGGATGGATGATGGGTGGATGGGTGGGTGGATGTACAGACAGACAGAGGAGGGAGAATGAAAACAGTGAAAAAACAGATCCAGCTTCCATGGCGGGCTCCTAGTATTCCAGTCAAACCCAGTTCATGGTTCTCCCTTTTACAAAGAGAGCATTGTGGTAGTGAGAAATAGGATGCAGTGTCGTTCCTGCTACACTGGACCTGCCAATTAACAGCCCCATTCTTCAGCTGCTTCTGCCTTGCTTGCAATGGTCTGAGCTTGCAGATTCTGTTGGGGGGTAAACGTCTGCTGTGTTAGAAAATGAATCCCCCTTTCCCTGCTGTTCCCCCCCCTTCCCCCAGCAGAGATCAAAGATAGCATGCATATCAAAGCAGCAAATAAGAGGCGTGGGGCATGTTGCCAAGTAGTGCTATTAATGGCCAGAACCGGCCTTATTGCCACGAGATGTGTTCGGCAGTTGCCTTGGAAACAACAGATGTGAAGTGCTGGGAGACCCTCCACAAGTAAAAAGATCCATCATTCATTTGCTCCTACAGAATGCTGCAAATGACTCATCCAGTGAGAGAGATAGCTTTGGGAATTCCCACAAAGACCATAACCCTGAGCCCAAGCTGCCCCAATCTTGGATGTATTCTACTCATCAGGGTTCACATGACTGATACTCCCTCCTATTAAACCAATGCCATTAATGCAGCTCAAAATCTTAGCTTGCCTGGAAAGCACGTCTTCTTGGACAGATGTTCTAATCCCCTTCTACCACGGGCATTACTTTTCTTATATCTTCCAATTGTTATGAGATGGACATCTCATCATATGAACTAAACATGCAGGTTGGCAATGGGGAAGCTCTAGTCCTTACCTCCAATCTGCCCACTGTGATACAAAGACAGCTCTGGCTCGTTCAAATTTCTATGCCGAACTTCTGTGTAATTCCTGTGTTTTCTTCTCTTCCTCTGCATTTTGACACACTACAGCCTTGGATAGTCTTCTATAACCTTCAAATCAGTGGTGGGTTCCTACCGGTGCGGTCCACTCTATAGCACTGGTAGCGGCCCGCTGGTGACGTCACAGTACCTGTGCAGTTGGTTGCCGGTGCCTGGGTACCGCCGTTTTTTTAAAAAATGTAATTTTTTTAAAAAAATTTCTTCTGTGCATGCCCAGAAACCTGACAATTAAGTCTTTCCCCGTCCCTTCGCTTGAAAATAATAAGAAGCTCGCATTTGACACTTTTCCTTCGCTTTTGCCTAAAGCTTCCCAAAGTGGGTGTTTTCCGAAAGCTTAACCTTTTATATTGTTAATTTTATACAGTTTTATACTGTTATTCTTTAGACGAAAACATTGAGGACTGTTAAAAGATACTGTTCTTTTAACAGTCCTCAATATTTTCATCTAAGGAATCCATGACTGAAACCCAAAATGCTGTATGAGACTTGCTTGTCTTTTAACTATAGCATTTTCTGCATATAAAGGTTGCTGTGTTGCCATGGTGTAACACGCACTTTGTATGCAAAGCTTTTCATGTAAGGTATAAAATAGCAAAAATAGTAGTAACATCTCTCTGAAATAACTAATATATGACCGGCAAGCCATGCCCACCCGGTCACATGGCCGGCAAGCCATGCCCACCCGGTCACATGGCTGGCAAGCCACACCCACAAAATAAGCCACGCCCACAGAGTGGTAATAAAAAAATTAGGAACCTGCCCCTGCTTCAAATGGGTTGGGATTTTAATTTCAAGCCAAGCTTTTCGAGAATTGAAATCTTAACAGATCTACAGTAGAGGACACCAACTTGGAGAAGCCTAGTCTAGACAAAGGTTTTGCACTTCAAAGAGAAATAGATTATTGACCATTCTTCCTTGAGTTGCTGATTCTATCATTAAGCAGATCCTTCTTTTCTTAGACTGGGGCAAAGTACTGGACCTTATGTACTCATGATGTCAATAAAGTCTTGGATGATGAATATTTCCAATGATACGAAAACACTGAAATGAGGCTGCTGCTGAATTTTAAAGAGCAAATGTATACAGTAGCCACAGGGTTTTCTTCTTCATTATTCTCTCTTTATTTCCCCACACCAAGGGGAACACCAAATTGTAAAAGGCTGCATTTTTCAAGGGCAAACTGTCTCAGTTATAGGATGATTTCTTTGAGAACCTCTTTTTCTATTTTCTTAAAAATAGAGCTTGTATATAACTCTGTATATCTTTAACTTGTCTGCAGGTCCCACCAAGAGAAGAAAGCTGTACTACACACAGCTTTTAAAGAACTTTAATTGAACTATATGTTTGTTAGCCTAAGTAAACTATTGATGGCTTTCCCTGAACAATCTTAAAAAATAAAACTTTGTTAGGAGTCCGTCTATTCTCTGCAGTGTCTGGAGTTTCTTGGAAGTAACTCTCGGTTTTAAATGGGTTCAAACTCATTTATCTGTAATGTAGCTTTATGGAAGGTATGAACAGTGTTCTGTGCTGCCGTACGGAATACGGATTTGCATGGCCGCCGCTGATTGGCTAATCTAGCGGCAGGAGAAATGAACTGCCGTCAGTGGCCAGCAGGCTACAGGGAAGCCCTTAAAAGTGGCTTCCCTGCAGCCTGCCGGCAGTTCGTATTGCACTCAGCTTTGGAGAAATAAAGGTGCTGAACTATTCCTGTGTCTCGCTCCTTCATTCCCGTGCGAATCTAACAAACAGCTTTCTCAAATAACATTTTGGAAAGTGAGGGAATTATTGTTAAGGCATAGAGAACAAGCATTAATTCCTCTAGCCTGTGAATCAGAAACACAAACCTAAAGGCCCTTATTTTTACTATTTTTAAAATCAATTTTACTGAGTAAATTTCAGAGTGGCACTTCACTAGAACTCCCAGAAAACCAAGGTACACCCTGAGATTGGTGCACAGATAGGAGCTGCAGAGCAGCAATTTAGTCCAGGGCTTCAGTCACCTGCCTACCAAGGCCTCAGCTGAATCACCATCAGATCCTCATGGAAAACCCAAGGGTCCATCAGTCAACTGGGATAAGCTAATCCAACAGGATTAGGGTTGGACATGACTTTGCAACTAACAACAATCTAACAGGATGGGTCTCCTTGCTTGGGTGAGCTATTAGCAAATCAGAGGGCATTCAAAGAATGATCTCTCCATGTAATGAAGTGATACTAATAACATCACATAGTAGACAGGGGTGGATTCCTCCCGGTTCGCCCGAACCGGTAGTGACATGCTGGTGACATCACAATGACATCATGGAACCAGTTCAGTCGGTGCCAGTCCGTGGGTGCCGCCATCTTTTTTTAAAAAAATTCAGATTTTTTATAAAATAAATTTTTTTGGATTTTTTTTCAGGGTTTTTTTTCTGCACATGCACAGAAGCCAAGTTTCTGGCACTGTGCATGCGGTCGCCATCTTGTTTTTGGCTTTTTTGGGGGGGATTTTTTTTCCATTTGGGGGGGATTTTTTCTGGGTTTTTTTCTTCTGCACATGCGTAGAAGCTGAGTTTCCGGCACTGTGCATGTGGTCGCCATCTTGTTTTTGGCTTTTTTGGGGATTTTTTTTATTTTTGCCATTGCGCATGCACAGTGCCGAAAACCAAGCTTCCGTGCATGCGCAGAAGCAAAAAACAGCTTCTGCGCATGCGCAGAAGCAAAAAACAAGATGGCGCCGCCTATGGTGCTGCCATTAGAGCTGATTCGGGGGCGTGGTCAACTGGCGATCGCTCCCAGTTCAGCGAGGAGGGGGGATTTCCGCTACCAGTTCTATAGAATCGGTCGGAATCGGAGCAACCCACCTCTGGTATGTGTAGCTTTTGATCCATTCAAATAATCTTAAGGGTTCAATTTATTGTCTGGTTTTAACTAACATATCAACAAAGTAATGTTTTAAATAATTGTTTTGGTACATTTTCTAGAGGTTTTTTTGGAGGGTATGGTGGTGGTAGAGCTTAATTAAAAAGCACAGTTGCCTTCTAGAATTAAATTAATCTAAACTAATTCCAGAAGATAGCAAAATGGGACATTGATTGTCTCGCAAGTCCCTAACCATTTTTTTTACAAAACTTTTTTTTTTAACCAAGGTGTTCTGACCCAGTCTTAGCAGAAGCAAGAGACAGACTCCTTGTCATGAAAAACCCCTCTTTATTTGCCTCTTGTGAATTAATGGCATTCACCCACCGAAAAGTCCAAGCAAGAGTCCTGCAAGGAGTTAAATGCAGCAAGAGACCTCATCAGTTCCTTGCGATAATTGCAAGGCCGTGAGCTCCCAGCCGAAAGGCTGCAAATTAAGTTCTGGCAAGCAGTCTTTGATGCACGAAACACAATGAGCAAAATCTTCAGAAATACGAACTGTTGTCTCCTATGACAACCCCTCCCCTTTCCTTCTATTTATTCCCCAGCCAGGAAGGGGCCATTCAGCGTCCATGTGTGCTTTGCTTCCCAAGTCAACTCCTTGTCCTCCATTGTTCACCTCTCCTAACTGCTCTGCCCATACGTGCATCTGGAACAGGCCCCAGCTGTTCTTCCTCCTCACTTATCTCAGCCTCCAAAGGCAGCTGCCTCTTCGGTGGCTGGGAAATGTCGGACGGCCCTGGCTCTATCTCTGTGTCTGATACAGAGCATCCATCAGAGCCTTCCCCAGACTCCAGAACTGGCCCAAGTTCCTCCCCAATCTCCTCTGCTGGCAGCTGGTGGGCCACAACACAAAGTATTGAAGAAAGCCAGCAGAAAAAGAGTTTGAATATCCTGATTCTTCCAGCCTAAAGGCATCTTGTGGTTGTTACAAACACTCTTGGAATTCTAGAACAAACATTTGCAGAGATGGCCACAACATCTTTGAAAGCAAGAATGGCTATCTTGTTTTCATCAATCATCAAGTAAGGTTTAGCATGGTTTTCCTTTCAAAGGTTAAACATTTTTGGTCCGTGATATGAGAAGAATGAGCATTGTGGAGAATAGCCCACTTATATGGTCCACTCCTCCGCTCGCAACAGAATACCTTATGCCATCAGACTTGAAATATTGGGCTTAGACAACCTAGAACTACGTCGCCTTCGAACTGATCTAAATGTAGTTCATAAAATTATCTGCCACAATGTCCTACCTGTTAATGACTACTTTAGCTTCAACCACAACAATACACAAGCACACAATAGATACAAACTCAATGTAAACCACTGCAAACTCGACTGCAGAAAATACGATTTCAGCAACAGAGTGATCAATGCCTGGAATTCACTACCCAACTCTGTGGTTTCTTCCCCAAACCCCAAAAACTTTTACCTTAGATTGTCTACTGTCGACCTCACCCCATTCCTAAGAGGTCTGTAAGGGGCGTGCATAAGCGCACCATCGTGCCTACCGTCCCTGTCTTACTGTCCTATTGTCCTCATTTATCTGTACTTACTTTGCTTATGTTTATGTTTATACCTATACCTGCTATCTTGTACATGTTTGACAAACAAATAAATAATAAATAGTAATAATAATATGGACTATGCCCTCTAATTTTGAACAAAAGAAATAGTTTGTGGAAGCACCTAGTTTCACATATTTTTCTGATGGACTACACATGAAGATACAGAGATAGAGATTAACATAGGATCAGCATGGGATGCACAACCAGTTTCCTGTGTTAACTGCTGTGTTCCCTTTGTTGGAGCACTTCTCATGCATTACAACACCTGCCAAATGCTTTTTGGATCGGATCGCATGTCAAAGTCCTTGATGGTAGAAATAGTCTGATTCAAAGGATGCTATCCAACTGGGCAATTAACAAGGTACTAAACACCAGTACGTCAACCTTATGGTGCAAATCTGTCCTACTTTCAAGATGGTGTGACAGTGCTGAGCTCTGCTGCCCTCTGCAATGATGGTGAGAGAAAATCGGGAGCAACCGTGTGAGCAATGTCTGCACAGGGAAATATGTGCCCCCAAAGGAGGATTCCCAAATCAGGGAGAACCCTCTCTTTACCCATCAGAGGTTTTCCTCGTTATTTTCCTCTGTCTTTTCTTTTCTTTTCCTCATTAATATCCATGCTATAACTAGCTTTCTGGTCTTTTCCACAGCGGTGGAAACAGTTCATCTGAGGTCTAATCTTAAACTGAAGGATTTATTTTTGGGTCCTTGTAACCTAGCAATAGGTACACGTGACCAGTAGTGGCTGCGCCATGAATATGCATTGTCTTCTCCAGGCTGAGATCCTCAGTTAACCAAGGCTCTCTTGAGAGTGATAAAAGATCGGAAGGCACTCAGCCCGACTTCAACAGAGTCAGCAGCTGCTAAATGTCTAACAATGTGCAAAGCTATGGCGGATGAGAGGCTGAAAACACAGCTTTCAAGAACTGGCTATTGCTGTGGGAAACTGGCAGCATCTCCTGCCTGGTACTATTTTTGTCAGCCCCGCAATGAAAGTAGATGATGCAGGAGAAAAGAAGGGACAGATAAAAATAAACAGCCGCTCACTTCCCTAAATAGCAGCATATATCCCTAAGGGAGGGGCTAATAGCTTAGTGGCAGAAGCGTATTTTGCATGGGGAAGATTCATTTCTTTGCCAGCACTTTGGAGCGGAAAGCATCTTTCAGCCAAAATGCATAAAACAAATATCAGAGAAGGGCAGAAAAATCATTGTATTTGGCACAGAATTTATCCTCCAGAGAAACATGATTTCCACTAAAACTCAAACAAAAAAACAGGTCATTAGCCTTTGTGTGGCTATAAAAACTAGATTTGTAGGAGTATAGGCAGTGCAGAGGTGGGTTCCTCCTGGTTCAGACTGGTTCTATACAGGGGTGAAATCCTCCCGGTTCGCTCTTACCTGTTGGTTGCCGCAGAGCTGATGGAGCTGGTGGTGTTCGCGGCACGGGGCTGCCCCTGCCCACTTCCCCCGCCTGCCTGGACCCCGCCATTTGAGTTCTTTTGCCCTCTGCACATGCGCAAAGCGTTCTGCATGCGCAGAGGGCAAAAGAATTCAAATGGCGGCGTCCAGGCGAAGCGGGCGGGGGCAGCCCCGCGCCACGACCGCCACTGGTTCCATCGGCTCTGCAGCGACCGACAGGTAAGAGCAAACTGGTAGGATTTCACCCCTGGTTCTATAGAACCGGTAGTAACTTGACAGCCTGGGTCGCTAGAACCGTCTCGGCGGCGCTTACGGTGCTGCCATCTTGTTTTTTGCTTCTGCACATGTGCAGAAGCTTTTTTTATAGTACTGCACATGCGCAGAGGGTCATTTCCAGGAAGTGACATGCTCGCAAAACGTGCACTTCCGTCACGATGCGAACCAGTGGGGAAGGTAAGTAGAACCCACCCCTGAGGCAGCGCATGAGAATAGTTTAGAATATGGCAGTGATTGGGACAGGATTGTTAGGGAACAGGAGCAAAAGTCCCATCATAAACTTTTATTCTTGTATATTTTATGTAATCTAGCCCTCCGGAAAGCCTAATGCTTTCAGATTAGGAGCTTTGGGGTTTCTAATCTGAAAGCAATCTAAATAAGAACTTTTCCACATGAATCTTTACTTTGAGGCACATTGGCTAGTAATGCAAAATCAAAGACTTCACTGTCAGAATGCAAGTACAATTTTAAATCATTTTCTTTTCTGTCGCATTAATGGGAACTGCACATGACACAAATAACATGAGAAGAACTAATGGGTTTGATTTTTATTCAAGATCAGGCTTCGTACAAATGGTGATAGATTAATGAATATAATTTGATTAGCCTCCCAAAGTTTATACAAATGGAAGCATACCCTGTTTGCCCTCCTCTTATTCGTTTCCTTGCTTAAAGGTGTGTATTTATAAGATGATAATCATCATCATCCAGTGGTAGGACTGAAAAAAATTAGCAACCGGTTTGCTGCCTGGTTGCTGGGTGGGCATGGCCATGGGGGCGTGGCCTACTCACCTCCTGCACCATGATACTTTGTGGATTTACATAATCTGTATTAAGCCATGAGTTGTTGAATTATAGATGGCTGTCTTTGGGAAACATGCCAAAGACAAAACTTAACAAACCCCATCATGGCTGCCCATTACATACTTCGGTTAACAGAGGTTGTATCTTCAAGGAAGTGGCAAGAACTGACCCTTATACACAGTGGTGGGTTTCACTTACCTTTGCTACAGGTTCAGGAACAGGAGAGTGCGCGCGCACGCATTCCATGATGATGTCCGGGTAGGTGGGCGGAGCCTCCCGCCCAGGGGCAGGTTCCTCTTACCTGGCTACTGATGCGCTACATGCGCATCATGATGTTTAGTGCGCGTGCACACTTGCTACGCGCACGCATCCCCTCATGCGATTTTGCTTCCGTGCATGTGCAGGAAGCAAAAAATTGCTAACATTTTGTGAGGGGCCGCACGCGCGCCATTTTGGCGATTTTTTGCTTCCATGCATGCGCGGAAGCAAAAAATCGCCAAAATCTCGCACGCACATGCGTCCCCTTGTGAGATTTTGCTTCCGCGCATGCGCAGGAAGCAAAAAAATTAGGAAAAAAGATGGCACCGCGCAACGGACCAGCGAAGACGGCACCGGAGCCGTCGCGCACAAATTGCGCAATCGGCGTGTCCCTACCGGAACGGCTCACTGGACTGCACCGATAGGAACCCGCAACTGCTCCCGCCACCGCTGCTACCGGTTCGCTTGAACTGGGGCGAACTGGTAGAAACCCACCACTGCTTTATACAGCCATAATGAAATTATTTTTGTTTTTTGCCTTTCTCTGCAGGAAGAGAGTGATGGTTTTGGCTCCTGGTGGGAGAGGAAGACTACTTATATAAGAGAGTGAGGAAGTTAGCAGGTTCAACATAGAAGCAGGGAGGACGTTTTTAATGAAGAGTTTCAATCAGTAATTCGATTCTTGCATTAGATTGTTTTATTTGGTTTGCTTTCTTAGTTTCGTATTTGTTTCTGATGAAAATTGTGTTCTATGAACGTTGATGAATTGGCTTACTAGGGTCTAATCTCTTTAGGAACTGTACACTAGTAGGCTGGCCAGCAAGTTGTCCCAATATATTAAACCTGACAGTAGTTTAGGGCTATCTGTAAAAGTCCAGCCAACAAAGTAGCAAACAAATATAGAAAACTAACTAAAAGCATTGTTTTTAACAGCATGAATACGGTAATCTTACGTAGACCGGAGTGAAATACTTTGAAATAATTAGTCTTGCCAAAGCCGCAGACAATGGGGCAATAGCTGCAGCCTGCACAGCCATCTGGAGCTCAGAGCCACTAGACAGGTGACCTAAATCTTAGTTGCTGCTAGACAGGTGGCTGAAGCCAAGAGTCTGCTACCAAGCCGCTATCCATGGCCTTTTAAACAATGCCATGAGGCTGATTCCTTAAAGCAGCACAAATGGTGAATAGGACTGCAGCTTCTGGATGAAACGTCATGAATCTGCAGAGACAGGGAACGTAATATGAAAGCATCACACTGCAAGATGATACATTATCTGGCCATAAATGATAACTGGAAGGTGCTTAACATGACTTTTCTTTTGAAAGCATTGGAAACTTTGGTGGATTCAGTATGGAGCAACCAGTCATTATTAATATAATGCATTGGAATCATATTTTGTCAGATGCAATTTCAGTTTCATTGGCTACCCCTTAATTTCCACAATAGGTTCACCACTCTTCTTGAACACATTCACCCTTAAAATATGAAACATTTATTTATTTATTTGTGGCGCCTTTAGGTCAGTGTTGACTCCTGGTGATTGCCTGGACAAGTCTTTGTAATTTTCTTAGCCAGGTTTCAGAAAGTTTACCATTGCCTGCTTCCTAGGGCTGAGAGAGAGTGACTGGCCTAAGGTCACACAAGTAACATATTTTAGATGTTCAGTAGTAGTAAATAAATAGACAGGGAAAGTGTATCTTGTTGAGGCCTTTGAGGTGAGGAGAGGCCAGCCACCCTAACCCTAACCCTTGATGTGAGTGACGTCAAGTTGGTCACGCCCACCCAGTCACATGACCACCCAGTCACATGATCACCAAGCCACCCCCACCCAGTCACATGACAATCAAGCCACTCCCACCCAGTCACATGACTGTCAAACCACCCCCACAAAATTAAGCCACCCCCACAAAATTAAGCCACACCCACAGAGTGGTAGTAAAAAAAATTGGAACCCACCCCTGGACCAATTCACCCGCCAATCAGCTTTTTTCTTATTTTCCTCCCCAAAAACTAAGGTGCATCTTATACTCCAAAAAAACTAAGTTGTGTCTTATAGTCCAAAAAATACGGCAACTAAAATTGCAGGGAAATACATATTTGTGACCGAGCATTGTCAAAGATGTTGGAGTGACAATATAAGATGAGCCTTAGTTGGATAGGGATATACCCAATAATTTTTTGTGTGGGTTGAATTTGAAATATAAATTACAAACTATTATTTCAAATTTCAAATAAAATAAGTGTCTTAAATAAAGCAACCAGAACAGAGCTGCAAAAATCAAGTGATCACTAGAGAGACTAGAACTCACAGTCTCCCAGTTTCTAGATTAGAGCCTAAATCACAACCCCAAATTGGCTCTCACTAAAAGAATAAAAAGTTGAAATCTATTTACTAAAACTTTCCTGTCTATTTGTATCCTTTAATTAGTCCATTAGTTAGTTTATTATACCAGTACAAGAAAAAAATCAGGACTCCTGTGGAATTGAAATTTCTATGAAATTCATGCAAGGTCCCCTAGTCACGTGCTTGTGATTTTCTCTGTCCGCTTCCTACAAACAAAGTCAATGGGGAAGCTGGCATGAAGTCAGAATTCATTCCCCCTCCCTGTGCATTATACTATAACAATTTTTGAATCAAGGTACCTCAAATCTGCTAACTTAAAGAATGCATTAAAACATCCACAACGTTCAGACCAGTTTTATTCGCAAAGTTCTGGCTATTGCAGCATCTCTGCAGCTATATGGTAAAGACACTTTCCTAAGGAGATAGGAGCACCATTCTACATTGGTATAAAAATATATCATTAGCCTAATTATTCTGTGTGAAAAGAGAATGGGGGACATCCAAGCTCCCTTTCCCTCAAAGGATGACCCAACGTGTCATAAGTTATCTAGTAATTTGTATACTGCTACCGGTACTTCCTGGCTATATAGCTAGAAGTATGTGACTAGAGGATTATACCAATTCTATAAAAGACAAATAACATCAAGTTTTATTTTAAAAGATTTTTAAAAATCTCTTTAATTTAAAAGCATTAACCTTCAGTGCTTGAGGAGATAAATTGAAGAACTGTTCAGATCACAGTACATTACTACTTGCAAATTACCTCATAGAAAAATGCACTTCTCTGATTATATTACAAAGTATTGGTCCTCTACAAATGAAGCACTCTTTCAAAAGCTATGAAAAGTTTAATTTCATTATAACACATCAAAAGAAGCTTTCTAAAGAAAAAAAATTCCACCTGACCGTTGCCTGAAGTTCAAAGCTTTCCCATGTCTAGCAGAGGAAGAAATCTAAGTCTACAGGTGATCAAAGCTAACCCTTACTCGGAACAGGTGGGTTGTGCTTCTAAGCCTGAAAGTCAACTACAATCACAACAGCATTCTTTAGAATTTGACTATTTCGAGTTTTCTGTCTTCTAAACTCTTACAAGGACAGAGTGAGGAAAACAAGGCGATTCACCTGTTGTCATAAATGGAGGAATTGGCACATTTGTTACCATCATATTTTTATTTATTTATTTATATAGCTCTAACTAAAATAATCCACAACAGACTTCTCTGTGGAGAAGAAATAACTTTGTTATGAATTAATGAAGAGAAATGTAGTTTAAAATGCAATTTGCCAGTCATTCAAATGCAAAAAAAAAAAAAAAAAAACATGGGTTATCCTAATGGCTAAGCTAAAAGTCAAACTATGTCTTAATCTGTTGGGTGAATCAAATCATTATGTTAAGGGACAAAGTAACATAGTATCCTAGTGTGGGAAATTGTATATAAAAATATATTTTATTCTTTATACTGTTTCCATCTTCCCCTTAAGACATTAACAGAATCCGCAATGGACTAAGAATCAGCGTCTCCACTAGATAATTGACAGTCATGCTGAAACTAAGTTAATCAAGTAAAAATAGCAATAGCAATAGCACTTAGACTTATATACCACTTCACAGTGCTTTACAGCCCCTCTAAGCGGTTTACAGAGTCAGCATATTGCCCCCAACAATCTGGGTCCTCATTTTACCCACCTCGGAAGGATGGAAGGCTGAGTCAACCTTGAGACAGAGAGAGCCGAACTGCCAAACTGCTGGCAGCCGGGGATCAGCAGAAGTAGCCTGCAGTGCTGCACTCTAACCAGTGCCACTGTGGCTGGCGGGAATGGGGGGAAATATTTTACTCAAACTTCCTCAACCCCCCAAATAAGTTACCCAGAACTAATCCATATATCGAGGGATAAACTCTATTTGTAAACACAAATAGAGTTAATTGAATTGGTCTTCCAGTGGAACTGCATGTTCACAAGAATAAACATCATAGATGGCATTTACAGTACCTACACACACACATCCCTCAAGTGTCACTCTAGATTCTAGTCCTAAATGTGGCAGTGCATACATGCTGATTCTAGAGTCTAGAATCAGCATGTATGCACTGCCGCCTTTAGGACAAGCTCCCCTATAAAACAATCTCATTGTACCCCATTTCTCTGCAGCTGCTCCTAAAGAAAAGCCCCTTTGCTTTTGGGAATAAATATTTATCCTTTCCTCACAACTGTCTGGATTTCATTTTTTGTTTATTCTTATGCAACCCCAGTTCGAGTTGGAATCCCAAATTATCCTTCTGACACTAGTCAACACATTTATGGAAGTTTGTTAACCACGGCTAATGGTTCACTTGCAACTATAACAGTGTTGGTGAACCTTTTCAGCACTGAGTGCCAAAACGGGAGTGGGCGTGCACGCTCTGGCGTGGACCGGAAACCGGAAGAGTAGCTCCTTGATGCACACATGTGGGAGCTCTGGAAACCGGAAGAGCTGAGCTTCATTTCCGGCATGCACATGCGCGCCGGTCAACTGGTGTCCTGTTTCTGGCGCCCATGCAGGTGCAAAGACCAACTGACTGGCACGCATGCACGCACTGGAAACCAGAAGCTCAGCTTCCCAGCACGCGCATGCACGTCAGGGAGCTGCTCTTCTAGTTTCTGCTGCTCCCATGTGCATGAAGACAAGCTGGCTGGTGCGCATGTGCGTGCCAGAACCCGGAAGAGCAATGGGCTATGGCTGCCGTGCCTGGAGAGGTGGCTCTGTGTGCCACTTCCGGCTTGCGTGCCATAGGTTCGCCATCATGGAACTATAGGGTTTTAAAAAGTGAGATTTGCTACATTTGCAGGCCGTTAGCAACAATAGTAATAAGCCTTTGCTTTCTTTCTTAGTTGTAAGGAATCAAGAGATCAGGAGGAGGATGGGTCACTCCATATCAGTTCAGGCATCAATTGCTCTCTCTCCATATAGAGCTAACCATGGCACAAAGATCCCTTGGCTACATTTCTGCAATGCCCACTATCCCCAACTTGTGATATTCTTAGCTGTACTGATGTCAAATGCAGTGTTTCCCCCAGTATTCTGACACGGGCAGCTAGAAGATGGATAAAATCTGAGATATGATAGCCCACATTAATAGAAGGAAATTGATTGCAGTGACTGGGAACAGTGGTTGTAAGGGGCGAGATAGAGACTGACAATAAAGACAGGGGGGGAAATAAATACAATTATTGTTTTCTGCCAACTTGAGAGCAATTCAACTCAGCACTAGGAAAAGCCCATAACATTCCACTATCACTGTCTTTCTCCCAGTCTCCAGAATGGTTGAAGTCAAAACAGATGGGACCTGGTCATCTACCCTATTTCTCCATCAGCAAACCAGGATCTGGGAAATAAGAAAGCAATACACTGTCATGGAAAGGAAGCCAGCCCAGGATTGATCTTTTGAGAGTGTGGCAGGGTGAGGTTTGATCAGTTCTGTCCTATTTTGTTGATGTGACTTATTTATGTTGCCATTAGTAGGCAATACAGTGCCTGTGCTTGCATGACATGCTGAGAGAAAGCCCTTAGGAAAAAAGAGACTTGTGTTCCATACTTAAACTCAATCCCATGTTTTAGACTCATTGTGAGTTCCTGCAGATGCCTAGATACTGTATCTGGAATACTGATGATGATGATGTTCGTCCATCGTATTCGAAGAGGACCTTGACATCTATCAATTGGGGGGGGGGATGTCAAGACTTGCGCGTAAATTGGATTAAAGTGAGGGAGAGGTGCACATAGTCAGCCTCACTCTCTCTTCCCAGATTCCATCTTGCTCCAAATAGCAGGACAAGAGTCGAGACAGTTGGAGATAGGCTGGGCGCAGTGGTTAACCAGGGCGTCTTTCATGTCTTGCCGTGCTCTTAGCATACCACATCACTTGCAGAGACTGCCTTCATGACCGTTGTCCTATTCTAGTAGGTTTCATCTGCTCAGTCCGCCAGAATCTGTCTTCACATGCTCAGGATAGACAAGTCCCTATCTCACCGAAGGTCGATGACCCAACGGCTACTTTCAACCTGGTTTGGCCAGCCTGTCGAAGCTGTTGCCCGGGGTGTGGCCGCTGCGCATGCTACAGCTGCTAGGAGCCACAGGTGAGAGCTGAGTGACAGGTGGGGACCAAAGGTGAACGAGCTGCCCTAAAAGCTGCCCTAAAATGAGCTGCCGTAAAGGACACGACATGCCCCTACACCAGAGGTGCTACCCCTCCCTGAGCACCCCATACACCCCATCTGGAATACTAATCATATGAATAAGCACTTCTGAGGAAATCCAACAAGCTGTACCTCTGCTATATATATTAAGAACCAAATTGTAGCTTCCAAAGATGTCGTGAGGTTTGTGTGAGAAACAAAGCTAAATTTATCACACAGTGTTGTGGGTATTGTCTGGGAAAGTCTGCTGAACCTAAGTAAAGTGTTTCTCACAAAAGACAAACATCACCCTGCTCTGAAAGCTTTACGTTGTAATCCTATACATGCTTATTGAACATTTATGCCATTAAGCCCTTACCTGTAGGTAAACAGGCTAAGATCATACTGCTGTACATTTCATTCTAAAATTAGTGTTTCTGAGGTTGAACTCTATCTATACATTGCACCACTTGCTTTGAATGTTAGGTCAAGTGATGCTTTTAAGATACAAAAGTGCAATTATTTTTCAAGCATTCAGAGCTATTCTCATTTTACACTGTGTATTTTAAGGTACAAGTCTTGCAGTAGAAAACTAAGTCTTGATGACCCGAGAGATTGTTCTGTTTCTTCTACCTTCTGCTTCTAAGTGTCTATGTGAAAGTCTGTTAACCCAGAGGTCCTCTAGAAGCCACACATCACATCCTTCTCAACATATGCAGGGTGAGTTTTTGTTATGACATGACATAATTGCAATTTATTTATTTAAGAAAATTCATATGGCTGCCCAACTGGCTCTCAACAATTCTGGATGGCTTACAGAGATAAAAACCCAACATAAAGACAATAAAAAGCAATAACCTCACCCCATCCCCTGGGTGACAACAATTAGTCAATTCTATCAAGGAGCCGAGGTGGCGCAGCGGGTAGAGGCAGGTACTGCAGGTCACTTTAGCTGACTGTGATCCGCAGGTCAGCGGTTCAAATCTCACCGGCTCAAGGTTGACTCAGCCTTCCATCCTTCCGAGGTAGGTAAAATGAGGACCCAGATTGTTGGGGGCAATATAAAAATACATTGCTTACTGGTGTAAACCGCTTAGAGAGTGCTTGCACTGTGAGGCAGTATATAAATCTCACAAAATAAATAAATAAATAAATAAATAAGCAAGCCACTTGATAGGCTCCATCCCACTGTAGGTTCTCCAGGCCCGTTGGCAAAACCAGGCCTTCAGGGTTTTGTGAAAGAATGTCAAAGTGTGGGCAATGATGAGAATGATGGGATTTGTGTCAGTCACATGATGCAATAATGCAAATTAGATCACTTGCCCTGCCTTACAGGCTCCCAGGTCTGTAATAATAATAATAATAATAATAATAATAATAATAATAATAATAATAATAATAATAATAATAATAATAATAATAATAATAATAATAATAATAATAATAATAATAATAATAATAATAATAATAATGCAACAACCCTGCACTTGTTTCATGACCCACTAATATCTTGTCCCTTAGCTGATATGGTAGACTCTGTATTACAAGGTGGTTGATGTCTTGTGCTATGCTCAGGTCATGGAAGGAGGCCATATTGCTTTACATTTCCAAAATTGAAAGTTTCATGAGCATTGATTCTAGTATGAGTCAGGAAACAAACCTGTCCTAAAAATATGTGGTTAGTTGTATATTTGAACAACCAACTGCTCTGTGCAAACAATTACAAATTACTGCAATCAATGTTCTTAACCTGCACTGGATAAAAAAACAGTCATTGATAGAATAACATTACTCTTTAAATAAGTTAATGATTCATATTTGGATTGAATTAATCTGATGATACTGTAATATGACCTAAAACCCCCTGTAATTTCTGGTCATGTAATATTTGAGCAATTTCTCTGCTTTCAACTGAAATAAAAGCAGTCAACAGTCATTTCATTTTTATTTAACTTTTATTTTAGAAGCAACTGTGCCTGAGGCCAGCCCTGAAAAGAAGCCAATTTCTTCAAGCTGGCCCTTCAGATGTCTAGGATTTCAATTTCTATGATTTATTTATTTATTGGCTTTCTAGATTACCCGAAACAACTCTGAGCAGCCTCCTAAAGTTAAAAAGCATTATATAAAAACAACGCCCATCTTTCTGCATCATCCCCCAACTTAATGGGCCCACCCAAATATCCTAACCCAAGACATGGGGGAGAACTTTAGGTTTATAAAGATTGCTTGACATTGTGAGCTATGGGGGGGGGAGGCATGGTGGGGTAGCTTTTCCAAAAGGCATGAGAATTGACAGAGATTATGGAAGCCAGCTGAACTGGAAGCAGGTAGCCTTTGCAGTCCAGAGACTCAATCATACAGTCCACTAGATGATTGAAGATGTTGCCATATCTCACTGTGAAAGAAATACACAACAGGAAAATGAGAGAGAGGGAGAGAGAGGGGGGAGGGAGAGAGAGGGAGGGAGGGAGGGAGGGGGAGGGGGGGAGGGGGAGGGGGAGAGGGAGAGAGGTGGGAGGGAGGGAGGGAGAGAGAGAGGGAGGGAGGGAGGGAGGGGGAGAGGGAGGGCAGGAGGGGGGAGAGGGAGAGGGAGAGGGAGAGGGGGAGAGGGAGAAGGAGAGAGAGATGGAGAGAGAGAGAAGAGAGAGAGAAGAGAGAGAGAGACAGAGACCAGTCCAGCGGTGGGTTGCTCCTGGTTCGGCTCGGTTCTGTGAACCGGTAGTGGTGGCAGGAGGCTCCGCCCACCTGGGACGCTTCTGCGCATGCACGCGCGAACCGGTAGCAACAGGTTTTAGAACCCACTACTGGCCCAGTCGTGACTGGAAGAAATGTGGCCACTTAAAGGCAGTTAACTATTGACCTGGTTTGGCTCGATGCAGGGCTGTACTTGTGTGAACTGCTGCCAGGAAATAGCAGCTGTAACCTAGAAGGGACTACCAATTGCATGTTTATTTCATATGGAGATATGGGAGGCTGGAGCCCCTCTGTGGAGCAGAAAGAGAAGTCGGAACCAGTCTTGCTCATTATGGTAAGCAACAGTAAAAAACAAAACCCAGAGCCTTTTTTTAAAAAAGCTCCAGCTAGTTCCCATATCTGGAAAACCTTGGGTTTTATAGAGCATGCTATTTTCAAGTCTTTACCTTTTTTTTTGTTATGCTGGTCTTTTCAAAGAAGAATGCAAAGCATGGTTCTGAAACCCGGAAGAAGGTACATGGAGGTAAACTTCAAAGAAGTATTATAATCTACATTCTCTTCTTTGATGTTTTAGGGCTGGAGCTGTCTGGTTTAGCCATCCTGAACACGTCTTTATTTTAAGGGCTGACATTTTTCTTGCCCTACCACTTGTAGCGTACCAGGCTGTGCACAGGAGAAATTTAGAGGACTGAAATGGAAATCAGGAGGCATCTAGGACCCAGAAGCTGAGACTCTCCCCAAGCTCTTGGCTGCCTCTCACCCTTCACTGCAGTGGATCTGTGCATCAGTTACACTGGAAGAGAAGCAGGAGATATCCAGTATGCTGGAAGTCTACCTAGGGAAGGTATGAACTGGAACTGGGAGCAGAGAGGAGGGTCAGTTGTGGCCAGACAGCAACTTGCAGGCATCTGGGGTAGTATATTGCTAGCGCTTTCCCATCATCCAGGTGATTGTGTGTAGGTTAGTAGCCAGTCCATTCTCCCAAAGATGCTGAGACAGAGATAAGTACAGGACCATAGAGAGAGCAATGGGAGCATAAGCTATTTGGGGAGGATTCTGTTTGCATGTGATGCTGGGAGCAGATTTCTCCCGCAGAAGAGCAAAGCAGATGAGCAAGACCAACCTCTTCTATTCCTTTCTCCATTCAGGATTCTTATTCATCTCCCTTCTGGCATAAGCTGAGGCCTGCTTCTTTACTGCTGGTCTCCAAGTACTACACCGGCAGCAGGAGTAGCCTAGGGTAAGGTTTCTTGAACAGGAGCAACGGACAGGAGTGATGGCATTTCGTCCAGGGTAGGAGGTGTCCATTCATTTCAGATGGAACGGAGCAGAAGAAAGAATTGGAAGTCCAGCTTCTTTTTTTGGTGGGGGTGGGGGTCTTTGTCTCACAAGGCTGGAGGCAGGACAGTGGAGGGAATCCACGTGAGCAGGATTTGAGCTTGTGTGTGTGAGGGGGTGTTTCTTGAAGACTGTATTTACCTTACATGTAGATAGATGAGGAGAGTTGCCAGTAAGAATTTCAGCAGTTGGGAATTTGGAAGCGATAGTACCTGAACCATCCGGTAAAGTCTAACAGTGGCATACCCAGCTTTAAAACAAGGCCATCTGAAAAAGAGACAGGTGGCGTGTCTTCTCTGCCATGGCATCTGTCCTCTGGAATAGCTTGACCTGGACAATTGAGTTGCCCCAATCCTGCCCTTCTTTAACTGGCTTTGGAGACATGGGTTTTTCCCTCAGGTTAGGGAGGAACTGTGGGGAATTTGTATTTATACGTGTGGTATTTTCATTCCTGCTTACACCTGCTTCTGGTTTGGATCATTTTTTAACTGTATGCCTTGTTCTAAGTGGGATGGACTATAGCTTTGATTTGCAAGTAAACAAATAATCAAGGAGCATATATTTGTTCGTGAGGAATTATGAAGTATGGGGAATGAGGGGAAACTTTCCTGTTCATAGAAGAGATAAATACTTTGGGGGTGTTCGTTTCTTTTGAAGGAACACTAAAATTGAAAGAAGTCATCTTTGTCTGGTAAGGTGAGGGAGAAGTTGGTGATAGAGCTGTCGGGGGATAAAGAGGGCATCCCTGCTTCCATCCCGGTCTATGGAAAGAGCTGCTTGGTTGAGAGTTTTGGGTAAAGAGGTGGAGAAAGGAAGAAGGTATATTGGGAAAACATCTAAATAAGTGCTCCCATAGTGACTTTTGGGAAGTCCCAGAAGAATACCAGGGACGTCCCAGTAGAGTGTCAGAGAATCCAACTGCAGGGCTCTCCAACCTTGGCAACTTTAAGACTTGTGGACTTCAACTCCCAGAATTCCTCAGCCATTCTGGGAGTTGAAGTCCACAAGTCTTAAAGTTGCCAAGGTTGGAGACCCCTGAACTAGAGGCCAGAATGGATTTCTGCTCCATTCAGCGATACTGCTGGATCTTACCAGGTTTTGGCCACTGGGCCGGTAGAAATGGGGTGGAGCCAAATAAGACTGAGTAAGCTAATATTATCAAGGGCCAAGCTGAAGTCGTAGACAGACACACTTTGCTTTTATTTTGTTTTGTTTTACTCCCCATCAGTGTCGTGCTCCAAACATATTTGTTGAACTGGAATGCAAAGGGATATTTCCAGGACAGCAGCATGGACCTTCTTGAAAGCAAGATGACCGGTCAGCAGTTGTCTGCTTCAGAGCAACTCAAATGGGTAAGTTGTGCCCTTTGCAGATCCTTCACGTTTGATATGGGCCATAAGTAACCCAAATGCATGGGAGGATCAAGTAGAAAAGAAAATCCTCATTATCTCATGCATCAAAGCTCTCTATTCTTGTAAGAGGTGTTGTTTTGCCTGCTAGTCGTGCTACATTGCATAGTCTCACAACTGTGCTTGGGAACTAACATGACAGAGCAGGAATGCCAAGGATAGGTGAGGCCAGAAAAATTGGCCCGATTTTCTATTGGAGGATTAGAGAAGGCAATAATTAAGAAGCAAAATTAGAACCTTAAGCCTTACTGGAATTTAAGTTACCTATTTTATACCTTAAATCTCTAGGTACCCCTTCCAACATGGTCTAGGTTCCTGGCCCAACCACTTTTTAGAACGCAACCTTCATGTTGTGCAAAGCCCTCAGGTCCATAAGAGTTCACAAGTCTATATCGGAGATTTCTGCTATGGTTAATCAGCTAAATTACACTATCCACACTATGTCCTCTATTTGCAGATGTTTAAAGAAAAATGTATGGGTATCATTCTCACTGGGGATATCTGCCTGACCATAATTTCATCATAGTGACTTAATCACTTCTTCTAATTTCCTGGCGTTCAATTGGCTTCAAACAATAAATGTAAGTAAGCTGTATGTGTGCCCCATAATTAGCTTGTTCTGAATTACATCTTCTTCTAGAAATTGAATATCAAAAAAGTTTCCATTCCTTCTTGTGTATCCGTCAATGGGACCTCCAGTTCAAAAGAGCAGGGAAATCTTTCTTTCTGAAATCCGGCAGGATCACTCCTAGCCAATACTGAATCAATAGGAGACAAGGCAGATTTTCTCTTGTCATGTTCCAGGTGGACATTGTGAGTGTATGTAGAACATGAATGTCTTAGATCAGAAATCCCTGGCAGGAGTTTATCTAGCACAGGGGTGTCAAACTCGAGGCCTGAGGGCCAGATCTGGCCCACGGGGTGCTTAGATCCCGCCCGCAGGGGAGCCCTGGAAATAGCAAAGGACTAGTCCGCAGTGGTTCTGCAAGCGAAAACGTGGCCCTCCCGAGCTTTGTTTTTCGCTGGCAGAGGGTTGCAGGAGGCTGTTCTGACCCAGCTGCCGGACCAAGGAACAAAACACAAACAGCATCCGAACAAACCTTGTTTTAATATTAACAAACTATTAATTATCTGTCTTAGCAATCGTTCTAAAGTCAGTGAAACGATAAATCAGTCTTTTTGGAACAACAGCTGTTAATTAACCTTCTTAACAGCCGGCAATAGTCCAAGCAAAAAGAATCAAAAGTCCGACGAAGAGTCTGACTGATAACAGCACAAAATCTTACTGTTGTTGGCAGAATGCCCAGGAGCAATTTGCAGGAAAGTTGACGTCTTTCAAACACAAGCCGAACAGGAGTTTTGCAGTCAGAGACAAGACGTGGAATGAACAAAGTTGTTTCCTGCAAATTGGTTAGTCCTTTTCCTCACTTAAATAGGCTATGGGAGTGGCCAATTATCTGCAAGCCTTAATCCCGAGTAGTCTTTCTCCTCCTCCTGTCCTTTTGGCAGCTCTGCGCTCGCGCATTGAGGACAGGCTCCTCCTCTTCTTCTTCTGCACCACCTCTGGAGGTTCTGAAGGCCCTGGCTGAATCCTTGCCTCTGGCACCAAGTCTTCACCAGCCTCCTCGCTGTCTGAATCAGCTACCAGCTGCACAGGCCGCTGGCGGGCCACAACAGAGGCCGTCCCAGCTGAAAACAGAGCTCGGGAGCCCGTTTTCTCTGGCAGAGCACTCGGGCCACAGGCACCCCGACACAAGTGATATCAAGCTGGCCACGCTCACCCTCACCTGTGAGGTCAAACACAACCCTGATGCGGCTCTCAATGAAATCGAGTTTGACATCCCTGATCTAGAATGATAAAAAAAGGCCTTTCACCTCAGTTGGACTGAAATCTCATCTCTTAATTTATTTTATTTTTATACTTCTTGGATCCTGCTGGTCATCTTCCCTTACCATATCCCATAATGTACCAAAGTTTAAAAAAATAGCCTTTGTAGCTAAGTTCCATAATTTGGAACAGACACAATCAAACCTTTTCCCTTTAAAAAGATGTGATATTTCTCCTACAAACATAAAGGCACTAATGAGCAGAGTTAGAGGATTTCCTCTTTTTCAATTTTTTGCCGGGCTCCATTATATCTGTCAGGGGATCATTTTACTGAAATATTATACGCAAAACCCTTTAACTGGTTTGTCCTTCTCACAATTGCGAAGGTACATTAAGAAAATCTTTACAACAGAGAAAAATGAATTCATCCTTCAATAACAGTCTGAAAGAAAGAGAAAATTGCTGAAGGAAAATCTGAAAGAGGCTTGAAATTTCTAAATCAACACTTACAATGAAACTATTGCATTTTAGCAGCCACTAGTAGCAGCCTACCAACTTACATGGATGCACTTAAAAGGGGGAAGATTTTACTAAATTCTGAAGGCTGAATTCTTACCTGATCATCTGGCAATAGATAATGAGTTAGCAATATCTTGGTTGGCAATGGAGTCCCCAAGGCTGTTGCTCTTTGATGACGCTGATTCTGGGGCAGCTCAGAAATTTGTGACCTACAGGGCAACTGTGGACTTGTCCCAAGTTATCGATGCCCAGGTATATGCCAGGGTTCATATGCTAGAACTGTTTTTTATCTCAGAGTAGTTGAGATTTGATCTGTAAGTGATCATCAACATCAGTCTGTTGCCATGGACAAATCACTTCCTGGTTGCTTTTTGACTTACTGGTGTCACTGTTTTCTGCAGGAAGGCAGGGCTGATTTGATTGGTTCATCCCAAGGGCTGATGGACCAATTGGGTTCCAGAAAGAGCTTGGGGTTTTCTGAGGATCTGATAAGTGTCTTGGCTAAGCCTCTAGGCACTACTTGGAATGGGCAGGTGGCTGGGGCTTTAGTTTGTGTTGTTCCTATGCAACCTCTTCCTGTACATCAGGGGTGGGGAACTATGGCCCTTTTATGATTTGGGGACTTAAGCTCCCAGAATTTCTGAGCCAGCCATGGAATTCTAGGAGTGGAAGTCTACAAGTCATAAAATGGCCATAGTTCCCCATCTCTGCTGTACATGACTATGGGGTGCACCTTGCTTTCCCAATGGACTCCAGAAGATGAAACTCCAGAAGGGATTCCTAGAATACTGTTGCGTGAAGGCTTGAAGTGAATCTAACTGGACACATATAAGAGCCAATATTAGTGTCTACTTTATAGTGACAAGGGCAGTATGTCTCCACCCTTACTGTATATGCTAATAGCTGTCCAGCAGCCTTGTTTAGGATTACCCAGTTCCTACTGGATGGACAGGGCCCCTGGAACATTTACTGGGCTTCTGTGAGGATTACTCAGGCTATCTGATGGCTAAAGTTGCTCAAATTTGTTTTACCTTGGACTCGGTCTGGGCAGGCCAGGCCGAGGTGCTTAGAGCATGATCTGGTAGTGTGATCTGAGATGAGTTTGAGCCGGTGACTCCTAAAGATGTGGACTGGCTCTCTGTGGTATCAGCTTAGCCATCTGGTTCTTCCTGGATTGTTAAAGAGACTAAGAAAGTAACTCATGGTTGGGTGCATGTTGCCTCTTAGATGGAATGCGTGGCACGCCCCTTCCTCAAATGGTCTTCCTTGGATTCAACCATTTTCAGTAACTATAGACTATTGTCAGTAGTGGGTTCTAAAACCCTTTACTACTGGTGCACTTGCGTGCTCGCACTCGTGCATGATGCTTCTGCGTATGCGCAGAAGCGTCCCGGGCAGGTGGTGGAGCGTCCCGGGTGGGTGGGCGGAGTGTCCTGCCACTGGCACTACCGGTTCTTAGAACTGGGCCAAACCGGGAGCAACCCACTGCTGACTATTGTTCAATTTTTCTTTGTGGGGAATGTTAAGAAGGTGGTTCATTTGTAGCTGATGGGAATTTTGGGGGAAATGGATTATCTAGACACATTTCATTTAGGTTTAAGGCTGGGATTTCATTTAGGTTTAAGTACTGAGACAGTGTTGGATGATCTGTGCAGAGACTATGCAGGTTTGGATAGGAAGGACTCAATCCTTCCAAGACCAAGTTTGGATCATCCAGATCTGGACATATTCTGCCTTTGTCCTTGGGTGTGGTAGCATATCCCCATTCAAGGATGATGCACAATTTGGGGATCTTCCTGAACATACAGTTCCTGCTAATGAGCAGTTGATAGCAATGACCAGGAAGATCTTTGGCCAACTTCTTTCCTTTCCTAGATTGTGGGAGCCCTTCATCAGGCCCTCATCACCTCATGCAATGCATTTAGCAGAGATGGGTGAGGAGATAGGTGGCTGCTATGAAGGTCTTGTGAAGGGCCAGCAGATGCCTAGGCTGGGCACACCTCATCAGTAGTAGTGGGAAGATGATGGTAGAAGTCAGCAGGGGACAGCGGGGAAGGCAGGGGCAGCAAGGGTGGCCAAGTGCAGGGCAACAGGGCAGCAGGGGCACTAGAGTGCAGGGTGGCCAAAATGGCAGAGATGGTAGAGTAGATAGGTGGAGGGTGGAGAGTTGAGGCCATAGTCATAAATGTGGCTGGGCTGCCAAGCACCCAAATTTTGGTCATATGATCATGGAAGGTCACACTGCAATGACTGTAATTTTGAGGACCGGTCATAACTACCATTTGTTCAGCACCATCATAACTT
The DNA here is from genome assembly GCA_023053685.1 of Diadophis punctatus similis. Lineage (NCBI taxonomy): Eukaryota > Metazoa > Chordata > Lepidosauria > Squamata > Dipsadidae > Diadophis > Diadophis punctatus. The sequence continues at coordinate 46,627,279 of JALIGW010000003.1, forward strand.
TGAACAGCCACTTAATGAATGGTTATTAAGCAAGTACTACCGGTACTATCATCTGAAACTGAACTTGGCAAATTGTAAAGTACACTAAAATCCCCCCATGCGTTCCCTAAAAATGGAGCAGGAAACTGCTCAACCAAACAGGGAATTTTATGGAAATTATTCTAGGGAAACTGGTATTGAAAGCATTGTTATTTAAAACAAACCCATGTCCCCAGGGCCTTTGCTGGAATTACACATATTGGAAAAACATAATGGGGGTGTTTGGTTTGGTTTAAGGCAATGTGTGAATATAGCCATTGTGGCTTATGCACGAAGGTTTATATCCTAATGTTATGTGTAAACTTAGCTAGCATATTTTAATGCAATAGTGCTTAACTTACTGTAATTTGAACTCAAACAGATTGTTAAGATATAAATATTTGCAATCACATTATTATTAGTGTACTTTTACAGTATTTAGCTTTCTGCATAATTATCTTCAAAAGTAGCTTCCAAATGAAAGAAAAAATGTAATCATGCACAATAGATTAAAACAATATAAATCACATTAATTAAAAGGGGAAAAGGAACAGACCAATTCTTCTGTAACATTGTGAATGTTTGGGGGGAAAGACCTCAGTCATATAGCTGCTGGTGCCTTATGGATTTCAGCGAGGAAATTATGCAGAGATCAGTTCAAGGTAGAACATTGTAAAGTAGGCTCACCTCGATCTGTCATGAAAAAGCTTCTCTTAGGATTGTAGAATTAAAACACTGAATCTGGATTGGGAGCTAATTGAGAGCCAGGTTGGTCTAGTGCAGGGGTGTCAAACTCGATTTCATTGAGGGCCGCATCAGGGTTGTGTTTGACCTCAGGCGGGCAGGGTGGGTGTGGCCAGAGTGGGCATGGCCTGCTCGATGTCACTCATGTCTGGGGTGCCTGTGGTGGCCAGAGTGCTCTGCCAGCGAAAATGGGTTCCCGAGCTCCGTTTGTGGCTGTGACAGCCTCCTGCAACCCTCTGCCAGCGAAAATGGAGCTTGGGAGGGCCGCATGTTTTTGCTGGCAGAGGGTTGCAGGAGGTCATCGCAGCCAAAAACGGAGCTCAGGAGCCCATTTTCGCTGGCAGAGGAACCACGGGCCGGTTCTTCACTGTTTCCAGGGTGGCCCTGTGGGCCAAATCTAAGCACCCCGCGGGCCTTGAGTTTGACACCCCTGGTCTAGTGGTTAAGGCTAAACCAAAAAGCAGGAAAGCAGGAGACTGTGAGTTCCAGTCCTTCTTTAGCTAGGAAAGCCAGCCGAGTAACCTTGGACCTGTCACTCTCAGCCCAACTCACCTCACAAGGTTGTTGCCGTGGGGAAAATAGGAAGAGGAAAGTGTGCTGGACATGTTTGCCACTTTGAGTTATTTCTAAAAATAATAAAGATGGGATATAAATAAAAATAAATTTAATAAATAAAGAACGACTTAATAGCCAGCCCCCAACACCCGAATTAAGAACTACACACAACCAGGCACCATATAAATACAACACGTAGACAGTCCAGTGCACATATTCTGATGAGAGAGAAGTTCCCTGATGATGGGCTCCAGCACGAGCCCGAAAGCTTGAAAGAATAAACCTTTGGGTTCTGGTGACCGACTCAGATTGGATCCTGCAGTAAATAAATAATTAGCAGCCAGTCCAATTGCTTCAACAGAGATACAATATGTGAATATCTGCATGCCTCGTTCAATGACATGGCCATTATATTTTGTGCATGTGTAATTTTTATTAAAAACATTTTAAAAAGAAACAAAACTTTGAAATAAAAAAAGGCAAGGCAAGAAAAGTAATAAGTACTTTCAAAAAGTACAAAGAAAGAAATAGAAAAAGGAAAGGTTATAAAGAAGCACCTTCCAATCTTCCTAATAGCAGTTACAACAGGGGTGGGTTCCACTTTTCTTCACTGCCGGTTCACTCAGTGATGCACCACGCGTGCATGCGCGCGTGAGCAGTGCTTAAAACACAGCTTCTGCGCATGCGCAGAAGCAAAAGCAAGATGGTGGCACCTATGGCGCTTCCGAGAGCCAGTTCGGGGGCGTGGCAGGCCTGGGTCACTGCTGGTTCTAGTGACCCAATACTAATTGTCCCAATACTAATTCAAAATATGTGGTCTATTATTCAGATGGTTTATATTAGGGCTCTATGTACTTTGGAGGAAGTACTTTGGATCTGGCATAAGTGAATCACTTCCTTGCTATGTATTAAAGCAGTCTGACTTTTTTCAACCTGAAATAAAAGGATAGTGTTGTTTTAAAGAATCTACTCATTAAAGTTAATGCTACTCTTACAGCAACTCCACCTGTTTTTCAAGCTCAGATGGATACCTGAAAAAAGTGGTGTTCCTTTAATGAAAGCTAATAAAGTTCTTCGCTTGTGCAAAGTTGAAAAAAACAGATCTGAATACCTTTTTGAAACTAAATAGAATTGAGTATCCACAGCATATTGATAACTCAATGTCTCAAAATATGTTAATGTTAATTACTATTTTGGACAAGATAAAGCCTCGTGGCAGCACATACAGTAGCTGGTTTCTGAGATCAACACTAAAAATAGGAAATGAACCACTATAATACAGCACTCCCAGCTCACAGGCATAATCCTGATCAATGAGATCGAAACTACATACTGAAAAACAAAGCAGGATCAATCAGTCACATTCCCTCTGCCTTTTTCTTGCAGGAAATCATCTGCCAAGGTCACTTAGGCTCATTCTGTCCCCATGCCTAAACTCAGTTTAAAAGAGTCAATGTAATCAATTGCTTTTAAGAACACAAAAAGGGAGCATAGACATCAGCATCTCAAGCATATTGCCTTAGCAAAGGACATGTGTATCAGCATCCTTGGACCTAGGGAGGGCCTATTTAGGAGAGGATAGGCAACCAGTTGTTATCACTCATCACACACAAAGACATGTTCACCACTCTATGGATCCACTTAGTCATCCTTCTTTGGGGGTTTTGGAAACATCAGAACTGGCAGGATTCATATTAGCATTTTGTCCATGTCTTCTGCCTCAGATATTGAAAATGGTTCCATATGATTAAGCCAAGTGATGAACTTTATTTTTAATATTAAAACCATGTTAAAATTGGCATGAAGATGAATGACACCATCAAAGTGCCTTTGCAGATGTGCCACAGCCGATTTTGGAGGTCTCTAACATGTTTTATAGGATATATATAACTCTTTAATCACTCTAAAAAGTTCTCTTGAGGATGCAATTGAAAGCAAAATTATGTACATGAATATCTGATCAATTAATGGCAAGTTAGCATTTACCTTCTATCTATCTCTCAGATAGTATTATTACCCAGTCTATCCCAGAAAACTTTGCTCCAGAACACTAGAGAGGGATCTTAAGAATAATCTTCTCAGTGGTCCATTTTATTTCAATGCTAACATAGAACAACAAAGGCCTTGACAGGATCATCATTCAAGGCTTCCAAAGTCTGTGGAGACCAACCGTCTTTGTAAAGGTTCCTTTTCTATAGAAAGACAATAATTATATTAAGATCTGACCCTCAACATTCATCACCAGATGATGGCCGTATTATGATAGCGAGCAACTGCTAATTCTTGCTTTGCAGTATCTGAACTACAGGTAGTTGCCCTACGTGCAAAGAAAAACAAATTAAGTCAAGGATATGCCCTGCCTTATTTCTTTGTTTGACAAACCAAACCTATCACATGAAATTCAAAGCTTCTTGAAGAAGGGCAGCCCCAACATACATTTTAAAAATCCTTCCACAGCCCGCTTGTTTAGACAGCCATGTAAGCTGAATACTAATAGTAAACATAGTGTATCCTTAACCAAACCTCAGGAAAAGGTTTTCATCGTGTTTGAAGAAATTTTTTGGTCAGTAAGATTTGATGGATCTCAACAATTCTTTCAGTCAAAAAGGTATGTACTCTTTATTCAGAGCAGTTACCCATCTTCTAGTAGTACACACAAGGTTAGCACTTTCATCTGCAATCATAATAACACGTGGTAATTCCCCTCAGAGAGCTGAATAAAAAAGGAAGGAGGAGCCAAATAGAGTGCTGGTCTGCTGTATATCTCTTCTGTCTTTTAAATGTCTTCCTCTCTCAATTGCTAGTGATCATCCACTCTGGGATTTCTACATTCTTCTACCCCATCTTTCCACTGCTGAGATATCTCCCGCATTCTTCACATTATTAACATGGGGGGAGGAATGGGATGGGAATGTATAAAGTAAAAATTGCATATTCAGAAACAATTCAACTTAACCTCTGGTTTTATGCAGGATAAATGTATAGTTACATGTACATTCTCATTTAGGACTCAACCCTCAGTAGGCTCAGAATCTCAGAATCCCACTCTCCTTTCTTGGGAGCACCCACTACTAGGTCTCCTGAAAGAGACCATACTCATTATTTTCTGGCAAGTTCAAAGGGCCTGACTTTCACAGCAACTGTCCAAGTGCCTCCCCTGATAAGGACAATCTGCTTTAAAAGCAAAACTGCCCATTTCAGTCAGCCCCCAAATGCAGCTCTGCCAGTGGAACAGTTTTGGTCGACACAGTGTTTAATCTGTAAATACATCTGTATTTCTTTCAGGTGCAAACATTTGCCCCGGAAACAGCATGTTGCAAGATGCAGTAAAGCCTTAGCAAGGAAGGGACTGTTCTTCAGGTCCCACGAACTTTCTACACTGCCATGCTATTGTATCCTATGACACACAGTCAAGATGAAACGGATTTGGTGAATTAAGCAGAGCCCCTGATTATCATGGCTCACAAAACTGTGCGGTACTGGGAAGTATAAGTACCCCCAAAGACCTGATGGACTGGAATGTTGGCAAACGATATGGCTAGTGGCTGCTTGCACTCCACCGTCTCTCTTGATTCTCTCTGATTACGTTCTGGGGACCCAGAATAGGATGGGTGATGGACTTGCAAAGGGAGGTGCTAATCTCCATGGAGCCTTCTCTTCCCACCCCGTGGGTATGGAATCCTGCCAGGATCAGAAGACTGCTTCAGACATCCCAAAGTTCTATGCTTCTCAATTCTAGCCTAGACACCAAGCCCAGAGATGTGGCCTCCGAGTCTGTGGGTCTCTTCTTCATGCTTTTGATTGATCTGACAGCCATTGTGGGCAATGTAGCAATTATGACGGTCATTATCAAAACCCCAGCACTGAGGAAGTTTGTCTTTGTGTTCCACCTCTGCTTGGTGGATCTTTTGGCTGCTATTACCCTAATGCCTCTAGCCATGCTGTCCAGCTCAACTTTCTTTGACGGCACAGTCTTTGAGGATGCCATATGTCATACCTATCTCTTCCTGAGTGTTTGCTTCATTACCATGTGTATCCTTTCAATCTCAGCTATTAATGTAGAGCGCTACTACTATGTGGTGCACCCCATGCGCTATGAGGTCAAAATGACTGTAAGCCTGGTGGTCTGTGTCCTGGTTGCTGTCTGGATCAAGGCAGTCGTTATGTCCATCATCCCCATCCTGGGATGGCTTTCCCAAGACCATATCAATAGATCCCTAGCCTACAATGGACAGACCTGCTCCTTGCAGTGGAGTCGAAGTGCCTACTGCAAGTTTTTTGTGATTTTCTTTGCTGTTTTCTACTTCCTTCTGCCGGTTTCCATTATTTTGGTGGTCTACTGTAATATGTTTAAAGTGGCCAGAGTAGCTGCCATGCACCATGGTCCGCTCCCCACTTGGATGGATACCCCACGGCAAAGATCAGAATCTCTTAGTAGTAGGTCCACAATGGTGACTAGTTCAGGAGCCCCTCGAACTACCCCTCAGAGGACGTTTGGGGGTGGGAAGGCTGTCATCATCCTTCTAGCAGTGGGGGGACAGTTTCTCTTCTGCTGGTTGCCCTATTTCTCCTTCCATCTCTACTCGGTGCTGAGCTCCCATTTTCCTGGCCAGCAGACGGAGAATGTGGTCACTTGGATTGGTTATTTTTGCTTCACATCCAATCCTTTCTTCTATGGATGCCTCAACCGACAGATCAGAGGAGAGCTCAGCAAGCACCTCACCTGTTTCTTCAAGCAACCACCAGAGGAGGATCTCAGGTTACCTAGCAGAGAAGGCTCCATTGAGGAGAACTTCTTGCAGTTCCTGCAAGGGACAGGTTGCCATGCTGAGGCCAGAAATGCTCTTACCCAGCCTAGCCCCAAAAGGGACCAAGCTACCATTGATTTCCGGATCCCAGGGCAAATTGCAGAAGAGACTTCAGAGTTCCTGGAGCAGCACATGAACAGCGATATCACTGCCTCCGATAACTACATCAGAGCAGCACATTCACCGAACCTGAGCTGTAGCTAGATTTCTTCTTCTTCTTCTTTTTTTGCACTTGACAATCTTGATTTATCGATGTGTGAAATGCAGAATATAGCAGCTGAGGAAGAATGTGTACGTTTGTATATGGGGGAGTATTTAATAAATACACCATGGCAATTGGAACCCTTTCTCTCCAACGTGCTGCTCAACTAAACCCACACACACAAAACCAGCTGCTATTAGTATCCAGTTAATTTCATTTAATTTTGACTAATACAGGATGGTAATTGCTTACCCGCCCCATCAACTCATTCTTAACCTTTGTAGTTGGAAACATCACTATTCTGAATATTTTCTTTCTTTCTTTCTTTCTTTCTTTCTTTCTTTCTTTCTTCTTTCTTTCTTTCTTTCTTTCTTTCTTTCTTTCTTTCTTTCTTTCTTTCTTTCTTTCTTTCTTTCTTTCTTTCTTTCTCTCTCTCTCTCTCTCTCTCTCTCTCTCTCTCTCTCTCTCTCTCTCTCTCTCTCTCTCTTTCTTTCTTTCTTTCATTTGTCTGTTTGTTCCTTCATTTCTTCCCTCCCTCCTCTAGTAATTGTCATCTTCTTCTTTAGACTCCTTCCATCCACCTTCTAATCAAGGCTGTCTTTGACTTGTAGGATTATAAACGAGAGGGCTCACTGTTATTTTGGCTAGGCATGACTGAGCTACAAAAAGGCCCAGGGATAGATAGAAGCAATAACTGGATGAACAACTGATCTTTAGGTTGTAGGAACACATTTTGCAGCTCCACATTCTCCTGTTCTGAAGGGCTACATTGTCTTACTATTAAAGATGTCAACAAATCTAAGGAAGACACAGGAAGCTTCCTCTGTAGTTAAAAGTAAACAAGACATGGATGATTTCAGTGGCTGCATTCTTTTGTTACACTAAGCCAAAATAAAATTAACCACTTGGTTTAATGCAGATGGAACCTGGCCAATGTCAGAAATACATTAGGACTATGACTTTAATTGCAATGAGTTTACATTGCATTAGTAGAATGAAGCCTATGATCTGGTTCACACATTGCTTTAAGCTATTACATATAGGTAGTCCTCCACTTAAAACCAGAATCAAGCCCAAAATTTCCATTGTTAAGCAAGACAGTTGTTAAATGAGTTTTGCCCCATTTTATGACCTTTCTTGCCATCGTTGTAAGTGAATAATTGCAGTTGATAAGTTAGTAACGGTCATTAAGTGAATCTGGCTTCCCCATTGAATTTGCTCTTCAGAAGATCTCAAAAGGTGATCACATGACCTCAGGACACTGCAACCGTCATAAATAGAGGCCAGTTACCAGGTGTCTAATTTTTGATCAAGTGACCATGGCCTAAAAAATGGTCATAAGTCAAGTTTTTCAATGCTGTTGTATCTTCGAACGGTCACTAAATGAATGGTTGTAAGTCGAGGACTAGCTGTAGTTTGCTTGTTTGCAATGTATCATTAAAGTTTGAATCCAATCATAATAGTTAATAAACTGCACTGGATCCCCTGACAGAAAAAGATAGACACTGACTTTAATAGATTAAAATACACGTGATATGTACTAGTGACTTTCCTCATTTAGAGGTAACCCTCACCCCAATCTACTAGCAATTTTTGTGCTGAAGCCTGGGATTTTGTGCTTATCGCCTCTCTCACACTGGACTAGTAGATGCAAAGAAAAACATGTTTTTGTATATGTGATTACTTAGATCAGAAGTGGGAAACGTACAGTTTTCTAGATGTGGCTAAAACACATTTATCTCCGTCACCATTGGCTATCCTGGGTGAGAATCCAGACAGATGTTGTTCAGCAACAACATGGACATGGACCACATGTTCCCCTAGTTCATTTCATGCCCACCTAAGGTAATCACTGCTTCTCATGGGCTCTATATCATAGTACTAAGGCTTCTCTATTGCCTAGCCGGCACAATTTCTCTTTCTTCTGTATGGCCTTCTGATAGCATATCACAATTTTGGCCTAGAAGTTTAGGATTCCAGGATGAATGAGAACGTCATAACTGTCTCTGTGTGTTCAGTCCTACCATACATCCTTCCTGCTGTCAGACATCTTGTCAGACATCTTGTCTTAATTTGTGCTGTCTATGGGGTGCCCTGAAACTATACCCATCCGTAGAAAGCTATAGTTCAAAAACATTTGGGTGAATCCCTCGTGCAAGTTAGTGCGTCCCTTTGACCCGTTGTAATTTTGCTATAAAGAATTGCTGGCATGTCAGAAAAAATCATCTTTCCCTACTTCCTTCTTCAAATTTAAGTAGTAGGTTGAAACGACATTAATTAAATTGCCTTTTTTTTTTCTTGGTAAGTTGTTTGTTGTTGATCTCGCATGAGTCTTGAGGGAAGGAAGTTTAGGAAACAAAATATTATTTTTGCTATATTTTTGAGCTGCAAACATTTTATTTTCAATAGCGATTACTTTTGGTTCATTTCCTCTGGATACGGTAGCCGAAGACTTCAAAAAACCAAGCCCTCCATAACCTGGTATCCTCCATCCATGTAAGAAAATAGACTCCCAGCATTCCCTGCCAGCAATGCCCATGGTTATTGAGAATTCTCTCTACATTGAGAGGGTGCCAGATGGAGATATTGAAACTACAATGGTGTGCCAAATATAGTAACAACTCTTAAGAAAGCAAAACTGGTTAGTTCAGAGAGTATAGAAAATGGACAAGTACACCAGGAATTTGCAATGCATAAGGGTATTTCCTAACTCCCATACGGGGTGTGTTCTAACTTACCTCGCTGCCGGTTCACTTCCTCCCGCCTCGCCCATCCTGTTGCTGCGATGGCCGCGCCTCGTGGCTGCGCACGCACTTTGCGTGCACACGCATGCGCAGTGCCGACATTTTTAAAAAAAATTCCAAAAAACAAACAAACCCCAAAATCTTTCTGGATTATCATATATAACATTTTCATGGCTTCATCTTGCAAGGAAAGGAGGCTATTTTAATGTAGGACAATTGAAGCCTAGAGCAACAAATAAAACGATTATTTATTTGATAAATGTTTGGTGCCTGTGTGTCATGGTGCCTCTCTGCCAATCAAATGAGAACAAAAGGTTTCAGTTAAGAAAATCATTGTCCCAATAATGTTGTTCAGAACAGATGCTGTTTCAACACTGCCTAACTTCAAATAGGAAAGATGCTTCATTTTTGAGTGACAATGCAGAGTTTTATTCCAGAGAACATTATTTTCTCTCTCTGCTAGTGATTATTTATTCTTTTTCAGGTTCCTGGATCCATTTTAATGAATGCCCTTGGGGATTAAGAGAAGTGGGGTTCAGAGGAGCTCCAGTTTGCATATAGGACCCTGACAATTTTTCCAGAGACTCCTTTGAACCTTGGTTTCTTGCCCATTTACTTCTTGAAGTTATATAACCAGCTTTGCTGAACAAGAATATGAAATCCAGATGTTTGGGAGTGGTTTTGACAAAGGGCAGATCTGAGTTATTCAGACAGGGGAGAGGGATATTAAAATCCATATTAAAATTTGCAGATTGCACTCCTCTGGGACTATCAGATTGGGGCTGCGAGATGACGGCAAAGAATTCTGCTGCTGTTAATGACTATCTGGATGTTTACAGGCTGGATATGGACTCAGATACAAACTAAACTCTGTAGCCACACTGACATCCATTACACACCTGGACCTACAGAGTCTGAATGTCATAGAAGAATTCAGATGTTCTGTTAAATCCTTTCCAAACACGGTAAGTGGCAAACACTGACATAAAACCTAACTCTTTCTTGTCCTGTGATATTAGTGGTAACAACCAGGGGTGGAATTGAAAAATTTTAGCAACCGGTTGTCTGCCTGGTTGCTGGATGGGCGTGTGGCCTACGTGGCCTCCTGCACCATGGTTGGGGGTCTTTTTTTGCCCTCCCCAGGCTCCGGAGGCTTTCCTTGAGCCTCCAGGAGGGCAAAAACAGCCCCCAGGGCTCCAGAAGCCCTCCGGAGGCTGGAAACGGGCCCGTTTCCGGACTTCTGGTACTTCTGGTAGGTCTGTTTTTTTGCCCTCCCCAGGCTCTGGAGGCTTTCCTTGAGCCTCTGGGAGGACGAAAACCCTCCCCGGGCTCTGGAGACCTTCCAGAGGCCGGAAACATGCTCATTTCTGGACTTCCGGTTCTTCCAGGAGTAGGCCCATTTTTTTGCCCTCCCAGAGTCTTCACGAGGGCTCTGCACTTACCTGGCATCCAAAACGGGCCACATGGAGACTCCTGGGAGGGGCGGGGAGGGGCGGGATGGGAGGGGTCAGCCAGTCCTTACAACTACTGGTTTGGTGAACCGGATGTAAAATTAACATCTGGTTTGCCAGAACCGGTCCGAACCAGCTGAATCCCACCCCTGGTAACACTGAATGTTGTCTGTCTGTCTGTCTGTCTGTCTCTCTCTCTCTCTCTCTCTCTCTCTCTCTCTCTCTCTCAAAATGGAATATCACCATTTCACATACTGAAGAATGCCAAACTGACTATTGATTCTTCTCTCTATAATTAGTAACACAATAATATTTTTCCCTTTACTTAAGGGCCATTGGAAACAGATGAGGTCTGAGAGGAAAGGTTTGTGAGGATGACTAGTTCTCCCACCTCTTCAAAACACAATCTGCTGACAAATATATAACCTTTATCCTTTTTCTTTATTCAGTCGAATGGCATCGCAATTTTATTCATCTGCTTTTGAAAGAGCTTCACCTGGAGAAACCATTGTCTCAAAATGTAAGATGATTTGTAAAAAACAAGCAAGATTAATATTACAAAGTGCAAGTTTTTTAAAGATCAACAGGATGGGAAATCCCATGTCCATCTGTGGTTCTGTTCAAATTTCTTTCCTGACTGTTAGTAGGGAGTCCCAAACAAAAGACTTTGTTGAAGCGTTTGAACCAGAGATGGCTTCAGGACTCTTGATCTTCCCAAACACCTGCTTTACTTTCGTTCAGGTTCAAATCTCACATGGGAATAAACTTTATGAATATCTACTGTACCTCTTAAATCCATCTGTTCAAAAGGCTGATTCACAAGTTACAGGAGGTTGTTTAGGTCCAGCAGCAGCAGGAAAAAAGATGGCAGCTGGACTTGTGTGATTAAAGTCTTGCCCTTAATTACATGTATCATAGGTTCAACCAGGGGCAGGTTCCTAATTTTTTTACTACCACTCTGTGGGCGTGGCTTGTTTTGTGGGTGTGGCTTGCCAGCCATGTGACCGGGTGGGCGTGGGCCTTGGGAGCTTGGCAGCAGCCGGAGAAGCAGGGGGCATTGCCCACCCGCAACGCAGCCCCCCGCAGCAGGAGCAGCAAGACCACGGCAGCAGTTCTTCTAGGAGGCTCTGTCCAGCCTGAATGCTTCTCCCCATTCGATGATCCTAGGCTCCTGACGCCCGTTCCCCCTCCACTCAGCAGCTCGAGAAGCCTCAAACGTGCAAAAATGCCTAGGATCATCACCACGCATTCATGGCTTCTCGGACTGCTGAAGGGAGGGGAATGGAGATAGCTCCTGCCGCCCGTTCTTTCAGCATCTCACGCGCTTCCTCAGCCATCCTCCCCTGCTTGGACTCACTGTGGGGTAGGAAGGCAGCGCATGCGCAGTGCCGGAAGCTCGGCTTCTGGGCATGCGCAGAAGAAAATTTTAAAAAAAATTTTTTAAAAAATGCCGGTGCCCAGGCACCGGCAACTGACCGCACTGGTACTGTGACATCACCAGCAGGCCGCTACCGGTGCTATAGAGTGGACCGCACCGGTAGGAACCCACCACTGGGTTCAACACATATACAAAAGGGCAGGATTTCTATCACATGAGTGACACTGCCGTCTTTACTTTTTTGACCCTCCAAATGCCTCTAATAATTTTCTACAATTAGTGATGTTTGTGGCAGGGAAGTCTCTTTCTCAAATTAATTCCCATTTCAGGGCAGCCCTTCTTCCTAAAAATTACAGCAGCAAATGAATACACAGCCTCTTTGTACAGCACTGAAGGAGGAGCTGTGAACATGATCGAGAAAAATCCTGTTTTTTCTTCAACAGACACGATATAGATAGAAGGTTACTGTATAGGTAATCATTGACTTATGACCACAATTGAGGCCAGAATTTTCATTGCTAAGGAAGGCAATTGTTAAGTGAGTTGCACCTGATTTTGTGATCTTTTATGCCACAGTTTCTAAGTGAATCACTGCAGTAATTGTGTAATTGTTAAGTGAACCTGATTTCCCCCATTGATTTTCCTTGACAGATGCCGGTTGTGAAGGTCACAAATGCTGATCACATGATCCCGGAATGCTGCAACCATAATGAATACATCCAGGTTGCCAAGTGTCCAAATTCTGATCACATGACTGTGGGGATGCTGTGACAGTTGTAATTGCTAGACTCGGTCATAAGTCACTTTTTTCAGTGCTGTTGTAACTTTGGATGGTTCCTAATGAATAGTTATAAATCAAGGACTACCTGTACACATTTATAAAATACAATTTACTAAAGGTAGTTTGTGTCCTTATACTCAGAGGTGTGTTCCTCCAGGTTCGGACTGATTCACCCAAACCCGTAGCAACCCGCTGGTGATGTCATGATGATGTCATGGAACCGGTTCGGTCGGTCCCGGTCCGTGGGTGCCACCATCTTTTTTTTAAAATTTTTTTGAATTTTTTTGAATTTGTTTTTTTAAAATTTGTTTTTATTTTGTTTTTTTCTGAGCATGCGCAGAAGCCGAGTTTCTGGCACTGCGCATGCGTCACCATCTTGTTTTTGGCTTTTGCTTTTTGGCTTTTTTGCCACTGTGCATGTGCGCGTGTGCCCATGCGGCCCACACACGTGGCACGCACATGCAGCGCAGGAGGAAGCGAACCGGCAGCGAGGTAAGTTAGAACCCACCCCTGCTTATACTGTAGAAGTTTCACAATTTCCCTTCCACACATTGCATGTGTAATACACAGAGATGGAAACACAATCCTTGTTATACCTCTCTCGAGTGCTTAAAATGCTTGAAAAAAATATTTTTTTGTCTTTAAGCAAACTTAATGTCAACATATTTCCATTCACTTTTAACAAAGAAATCATATGATAATGAACAATTTCTGCAGAGGTTTTTTCCTTGACTTCAATATTACAGAAATAAATATTTCATTAAAGGAAGTAGAACATATTCTGCATCTTATTTCTTGTCAATCAAGTCCATCTATGTTCGATACTTCAGAAATACTTCATAGAGGACGCTAGAGGGCAACATTTGTATAGATAACTTCCTTATTTTGAAACCAAATTGTGAAATGGCAGTAACAAACTTTATTTCCTTTGTGAATTGCTCTTGAAATCTATGCAATAAATGTCCTTTTGAAAAAGAAATTGAATAATTTCCATGAATAGCGCCTGTGTTTTAGGTTGCAAAAGCTCAAAGGTGTTAGAAAATAATAAGCAGACATTAGTATCTCTAATCCCAAAATTTAGAAGATCAGCACTCTTCATGTTGTTGACTTTATTTTTGCAAAAATTAGCACTGTACTTTTCAGATTGGAAAGCTGTCCTGCTAAAAGAATAGGGAAACTGTGTATATAGTTTCTTTTTCTGAAAAATGTTGATTTTTTTTGGTGAGGAGGCAGAAAGCACAAACTATTATGGATTAGCAGAACTTAAACTTCAGACTTCAGAATCACTGGCTGTTGGGCGGCATGTACATTTTAATAAAGTTAATATTTTGCAAATTATTTCAACATATAATTGAAAAGAAGAAAGTGCAGATAATTGATTGGCAATACCAGGCTACATTAGGATAGAAAACAAAGAATTGGAGAAGGCTGCAAAGTATCAAGATCTGAAAATCAAAGCTTAGGACATAAGCTGGCCATAGCGGCTCCTATGGTTACCACTTGGGACCCTACCGAAAGATCACGAACGATGCTTAGAAAAATTTGCATTGACAAAATTTCCATCTGTCAGTTACAAAAGGCCATACTGCTTGAATCCACACAAATACTATGCTGATACATTACGACATTCTAGGTCAGGGGTGTCAAACTCACGTCGTCATGGTGGCATCACATGACCTATCGGGACTTTTTTCCCCTTCGCAAAACTGGGTGGAGGCATGGCCAGCACGCATCTGGCCCGTGGGCCGGGAGCTTGACAGCCCTGTTCTAGGTTCTTGAAAGAAACCTGATAGGTATGAAGGCCAACCTCAGCTAAAGAACTGGCAGGTGTGATTTCACACTGTTGCATATATAATAATAAGAATGAGATCTTCAAAATATGTTTTGAAGATCTCGTTCGAACATAAAATCTTACTTACAACTCTATAAAGTGTCCTCAACCTTTGAGGGGAATTTGCCAACTCTCTATTCCTAGCGGGATAGGTTCTTTGGCTTTGCAAATGTTAACAGTTGATTTTTGACAAACACCATAAAGTCTAAGCCAAAACCAAACAAATTCCATTATGTCTTAGTATGTTGACAATCATTAAGTGTTGTACCTCATGATTCTTGACAAATGTATCTTTTTTTTTATGTACACTGAGAGCATATGCACCAAAGACAAATTCCTTGTGTGTCCAATCACACTTGGCCAATAAAGAATTCTATTCTGTTCTATTCTATTGTGTTGGGTTTTGTATTTTTCCCACATTGGATTGAAATCTATCAAACCTTTAGTAGGACTGGGGGCTTATAGCTGCCATATATAGGCTGAAAATACCCAAACAATCAGTAGATTATCACCAAGAGATATCCAAATCTCTAAACCCTTTGACAACTTCTAGTGGACATTCAGATTTTTGCAATCCAGATGTGTTTTTGTAAAATACCTTTAAAATTTCAAGATGATGCAATTTATAATATTCATTGTGCATGAGTTTAGGACTGCATTTGTATATTAATTACAGATTCTTAGCAATAACAAACATTTAACAAAATCCTTGCTTTGCTTCTCTGACTTTGGATGGGGTACAAAGATTTGTAGGAGAAAGGAATGTTAGTCTATGGTGTCAAAAAAAAAAATCAGGAGCCTAATAGCATCTTTTTCAAGTAACCATTTTTTAAAAGCATAAACTTTGGTGAGCTCCGATTCACTTAGCCATTGTATGCACCTGTTGTGAAGTGCACTGCAATTCATGAAAACTGATGCCTTCTTTTAATAACATTGATTAGTCGGATGTCTATGAAGATTCTTAGTCATCCAGGTCATGGTTGTCCCAAAGGTGCTTTTTCAAGTGGCAGCTGGACTTTCTGATTTTTCTTTGAAGACGTTTCATCTTCTCATCCAAGAAGCTTCTTCAGAGTTGAAGAAACTTCTTGGATGAGAAGCGAAACGTCTTCAAAGAAAAACCACGCAGTCCAGCTGCCTCTTGAAAAAGCATCTTTGGGACATCGATTAGTCGGAAAAGGTATTGCTAAACTCCTGGGGTTTTTTTTTTTTTGGAACAGAATGTAATGTTGTTTTCCGCCTTCAAAGTCAGGTATTGTTTACTGTTCATGGGCTACAACTCCCACTATGCCCTGCGCCCGACGCGGCGGGTGTCCAGAAGTCACCCCTTTCCCGTGCTTGGCGGTGAGGCAAGACCCGCGTTTTGACTACACTTCCCAGAGGACAATTCGCTTCTGGTCGGGCTGTGATTTGAAAGGAGGAAGTAGGCAGGTTTCCGGTGGCGCTTCTCTTTCCTCCCCCACCCCCAGCCTCTCCAGTTTCCTCCCCTCCCGACTTCTGCGGCCGTTGAGGAGCGCCAGGGGTGCCAGTCGCCCGCCTCGCCCGTCCTGTCGCCGCGATGGGCTGCACGTTGAGCGCCGAAGATAAAGCGGCGGCCGAGCGAAGTCGGATGATCGACCGCAACCTTCGCGAGGACGGGGAAAAGGCGTCCAAGGAGGTGAAACTGCTTCTGCTCGGTAAGGAGGAAGAAGGGCTGAGGCGGAGGGTGGGGCCCGGGCCTGCCCCGCTGAGCCTCTCCCGGGCGGAGTGAAGGGAAAGGCGGCGGCGGCGGTTGTGGTTGTCAGGGGCCCCGCTGGGGTCTCCGCACCGCGCGGGCTGTTTGCTTGTAGCGGTTTTTGTTCGTTGCGCGTCCCCGGCTGCTCCTCGGCGGCCCGGGCGAGCGGGTGGGCGTTTCGTGGCTGACGGTCTTCCGTTGCCCCCAGGCAGGCACGAAGGAAGGGAGTCCGACCCGATCCAGGCGTATCCTCGGGATCCGCGCTGGCCTCCTTTTTGCGGAGCAAAGTTTGAGAGGGGGGATGTTTGCTTGAAAGGCGTTGTCTGAACGGCTTTAGGGAAGTCTTCAAGGTAGCTGAAGCGGAGAGGTCTCCGGGCCTTCCTCGAATAATAGCGTTGGTGCAGAGACACACGCGTTCGCTTTGGTTTGTTAGACAGGTCGGATCTAAGTTTGATGATGGGGTATATGGAATAAGGAGACAATGAGCAAAGAAGAGATTGCACAATCATTTGCCTGAAATGGTATAGGGTTTCCTGCCTGAGCAGGGGTTGGACTAGAAGACCTCCAAGGTCCCTTCCAATTATGTTCTGTTCTGTTCTATCCCTATCCCTCTCTATATTCTATTCTATTCTATTCTATTCTATTCTATTCTATTCTATTCTATTCTATTCTATTCTATTCTATTCTATTCTATTCTATTCTATATATTCTACTGTACTCTACACTCTATTCTATTCTATATTCTCTATTCTATTCTACTCCATATTCTATTCTACTCTACTCTACATTCTACTCTATTCTATATTCTCTTTTTTAAAAAAATATTATGTTTATTGATTTTCACATTTTACACATCATAATATTTTTACACAGATCTGCAGCCTTTTATACACATCACTATTATATTTGTACATCTGTTCTATATTCTCTATTCTATTCACGTTTTCTTTTGACAAAAGAGTTACTACATAAACAGTTGATGTGTAAAAAGAGATAATATATAAATAGTTAATGTGTAGGCATCTCTCTACATGGATGTTTTAAAGATATTTTACTATTTAATTTATACAGCTATATATCTTTAAAAGAAAAAAAAAGCTAAGATAAAGGAGACAGGATGAGTTTTCCGATTACTCACCAGAGATACTGACCCTAGCACCCTGGACAGCAGAGGGAGGGTTCCATTTTATTTCCTGTGTAACAGTCTAATAAAGTCCATTTACAGGTAGGGTAGTCCTTGACTTCTTCTTGTGCCGTATCTGTCATCGGATGTTGGGGATCCTCTTTTTATCAACAGCTGCACGAAAAAGTGCTGTTGAGTTTTGTCCAAACTAGTCCTTAGATTTTGAAGCCATGGTGCTCTTCTTCTGCCTGGACCTCATTTGCCTTCAATCTTTCTTTGGAGGATTAAGTGAAGTATGCCGTATTTTTCCGGGTGTTGCATCTCATGTCCAAAATTGACATGTCCAAAATCTATTCACAGATTACCATAAAGGAGCCGTCATGTCATAACAGTTGTAAAATGGATTGGTCATGTGACCAATCCAATTTTATGAGCTTTTTTGGTGGCAGTCATTATACAAACCAATGGTTTGCTATGGGCATGTTTTTGTCAAAAATGCAAACAAGCTGGCTTCTGGCAAAACTGTTACAAAACATGGCCCTGTGACCAAGGGACTCTGCAAATAGAGTCTGCCGTAAATGCCATAAATGCATCTGTTTGCCAAGCACTCGAAGTTTGGTCATGAGACCACAGAGGGAAACCGACCGTCAGGACTTTGAAACCGGATCATAAATCCCCTTTTTTGGATCAGTCATAACTTCTAATGGTAACTAAGCAATCAGTCATAAGTTGAGGACTAGCTGTACTTTTTTTGAGGAGTACATTCTTTAATTGTCAACTATTTAAATGGAAAAGGAACTAAAAAGGTTATGTCAAGATATGTGTGTATATAAGTGACAGCATAATTGTTTTTAGCTGTCTGGGATCATGAGAGAAGTCTAACTTCTAGAAATGGTGAATTCCAATTGTAGTAGGTTTCTATGGTCTTGGTTATAAAAGGGATGACAAGAAAATTGGTAATGAGTTACCATTACCAATACTGCTACTACATTTTCTTCCTTTTTTTGTGTGTGGTTCCTTTAAAGTAGGTTTTAGAGAATGTTGACTGAAGCAAAACACTGACAAATTAAAACAAAAATCCTAGAGACAAATGGTATGAATTTGTTGAAATGGAACTGTTTTCACAAGCAAAATAAGCAAGTACCTAGTAAAACTAGCAATGCTGCCATTCTGTTTAATTTTTTTAAAACTTCAAAATAAAAATCAGAAATAATAACAAAATTTCCATAGATATACACATTTAATCAGAAGTTATTGCCCATAACACTACGTTATACATAAGTGTATAAGTCATGAAATCAAGCAGAGCAGTGGACCCCAAACTTTCTGGCTATGCAGACTGGCAGGGGCGGGGGGGATGATTTCACATGTGCTCCCGCCCTTTGCACAAATGGTGTGTTCGCCTGCTGCTTGTGCAGCCCATTCCCTACAGGCCATGGACAAGTAACATTCAGCAGTTCAATTGTTGGGGACCCATGAAATAGAGAATTATAAATTAGTAGATGGAGGTTAACAAGTCAGAGAATAAGAAACTTAGAGATTTGCTTGGGAATATCAATAGAAAATGGGATACTCTTACAAGTAACATAAAACTTAATTTAACATTGAGGAACATCTGCATGCAAAGTTATTGGGAAACACTGAAATATTAACCCTAAACAGTTCTTGTTGGTGTGAAAAAAGCACTCCAGATCAGTTCAGCAACATATGCTTTGTATATCATATCTTCCTTTTTTTAGTTTGTTGTTTCTTAATTTGTCAAATGCTTATAAAACCACCTCAGATAAAAAATGGGCTACTTCAAACACTGTAATTATTTCAAGTTTAAAACATCCCAGTTCGGAGCACAAACTTCAAAAAAAATTATTGCAGCTGTTTTATGCTCAAGATAAGATGGTTCAAAATGGTTCAGATTTGAACCATTTCCAGAACTCTGATATTGTTAAAGCTTTTCTTTTATTGCTAAATCAGTTTCAAAACTATGGGTTTATGCACACAGGTATAATAACAGTACAAGTCACAATGCAGAATCAATGCTGAAAATGGGAAAAAACTACTTTGGGGGATTTTTAAAATATTTGTTAAAGTTATAATTTAAGAATTCTGTGTTGCTCTCTTCTAATTCGTTTTAGCATGCCAATCTCAAAAAATACATTCTAGAGCTAAAAAAAGAAAAGAAAAGGACAGTGCAGATACAAAATCACTTTCATATGAAGTATTAAGCATAATTAAATAAGCAGTGGCTTTATACAATTGTTCAGAATTACTTTTGGCTCAGGCAGTCAAAATGATAGATTATACGGTAGGTTCAGAACAGAAAAGTTGTATTCATTCCCTTGGCCTGATCTTTGATGGGTAGTGCTATGATCCTTGTAGTGCCATGAAAAATCATTAGGTAGATTTTGTCATCCCTTGTTTTTCCAACATCAAAAGGCTTATCTCAGAGAAGCCAAAGTGGAGGTGCATCTGTTAAAAATTATTAACCGTGGATTGTATGAGGATAATGCAGTGATGGCGAACCTTTTTTCCCTCGGGTGTCAAAAGCACACGCGTGCACACTATTGCGCACATGCGAGTGCCCACACCCATAATTCAATGCCCCCCTGCCTCCCTGCGCATGCCTGTGTGATCCCCCTGTGCTGCCCCGCCCCCCGTGCATCTACACACGATCCCCCCCGCTCCCCCATTTCCCGACTTCGGGTGGGCCCATTTTTCACCCTCCTCAGGCTTTAGAGGTTTTCTTGGAGCCTGGGGAGGGTGAAAACAGCTTCCCCCGCCTCCCGGAGGCCCTCCGGAGGCCGAAAATGCCCTCCCAGAGCCTCCGTGCAAGCTGAAAATCAGCTGGCCGGCACGCACATGCGCACTGGAGCTGAGTTAGGGCAACAGCTCGCGTGCCGGCAGATATGGCTCCGCGTGCCACCTGTGGCAGTGTGCCATAGGTTTGCCATCACTGGGATAATGCTTTGGTCTCATTTATATTCAACTGAATTAAAAAAATAACTCTGTTAGTCTGAATGTAACTCAATTATTATTAGCAGACGTAGATAAAAATGAGAATTCTATATTCTTAGGTAGTTATTTTGCTTACTATATGATATAACAACAGTGATACTTATTAACATTATGCACCAAGAATATTTAACTTGTTACAGTTGAAATAAAACAATGGACTAAGCAAACCTTCCACTTCATTTAGAGCTGTGATGGTGAACCTATGGCACGTGTGCCACAGGTGGCAAGCGGAGCCATATCTGAGGGCATGCGAGGCATCGCCCTATGTCAACTCCAGTGTGCATGTGCATTCTGGCCAGCTGATTTTTGGCGTTCCGGAGGGCAGGGGGGGGAGGCCGTTTTCACCATACCCAGACTTCAGGAAAGCCTCCGGAGCCTGTGGATGGCGAAAACAGACCCAATGGGCCTACTGGAAGTTCGGAAACGAACTTCCGGTTGGGCCATTGGGCCGTTTTTCGCCCTCCCCAGGCTTTAGAAAAGCCTCCTGAAGCCTGGGGAGGGTGAAAAACGGCCCAACGGGCCTAACGGAAGTCCGGAGGCTTCAGTGAGGTTTGCGCGCATGCGCGGGGGGTCAGCATGGGGGGGGGTTGTGCGTGCATGTGCAGGGGGAGGGCATTGCATATGGGTATGGGCACGTGTGCTATCGCGCGCGCAAACCCTTTTGGCACCTGAGAAAAAAATGGTTCGCCATCACTAATTTAGAGAGATGTTCTTTGAAGATTTCATTAGGGGAAGTTTGTTTATATACAGTATTTGCGTGTTCATATATGATTCATGTGTTGTATGTACTGGTTGGAATTACTGCTTTAAATTAGTAAAACTGAAGCATTTTTGTGATTCAAGGTTGCTCTTTGAGGCAAGCTCCTACATACTGGCTTAGGAATTCTTGATAGCATTGTGTTTTAATAATAGAATATCAAGGTTGACTCAGCCTTCCATCCTTCCGAGGTCGGTAAAATGAGGACCCAGATTGTTGGGGGCAATATGCTGAACTCTGTAAACCGCTTAGAGAGGGCTGTAAAGCATCATGAAGTATATAAGTCTAAGTGCTATAAGTGCTATTGCTATATTTCCTTTCTTTCTATCAAGTATTTTTAATTTTATGGAGTAAGAATTATTGCCATAGTTAATTAAGTTTATGATTTATTGTTTTTCTATTTACTTCACATTATGAATAAAAAATTAAAGCAATCTATATTTATCCACATACAGTATACATTGTTTGAATTTTACATCACCTTCTTTTATTTCAGAGCAGCCCTGCTGCCTTATTTATTTCTATTAATGTCATTTAGCATACCTTTATGTTACCCAAGTCACTGAAATGGGTGTCGGCAACCCGCAGCTCCAGAGCCGCATGCGGCTCTTTTGTCCCTCTGCTGCGGCTCCCTGTTGTGTGATCCCACCACTGGCTGGCCCCGTCCCTCACCCTCCCCGTCCCTTCCAGTCACTGATTGCCTGGTCTGAGAAAGGACTACGGCGGAGTATGGAGACTTGCTCCATATTCCAGAGCAGGAGCGAAAGCATAGATTTCCACCCTGCGCTGAAGTGAACCAAATGGGCCGGGGTCTCCGTCCCTGCTAAGCGGCCCCGCCGAGCCCGCTTGCAAACTGCGCCGAGCATGGCTCCAAATGTTCGGCTCACACATCCCTTCCAACTCTGTCCCACTTGCAGTAGCCCACCTGCATCCGGATGGCTGAGCCTTCCCTCCCGGAGCAGGTGGGGAGGCACCCGTCTGCAGGCCTCTGCCCACTTCTTGCTGCTGCCGTCCATCCCCCCTCTACCTGGGAGGCACTGCATCGCCACCTTGCCAGCTGGCGGTGAATACAGTGGCACTGGCAGCCGGAGCCTTCCCGGGGTTAAGCGAGGAGACCCCTGCTTATAGAAGTTGGCCAGCGCCATCATGGCAGCAGCGGGGAAGGTGCGTGCCCTGCCTGTTCCACTCTCACCGGCCAGAGGTGGGGCTCCGCACCACCGCCTCCCAGCCAGAGCGCCACGTTTGTTTGCTTGCTGGCTGCCTCCGAGGAGAAGGCTGCCCTCGAGCTGCCCGGGCCCCCACCGCAGGGGGAGAGGGGAAGAGGGAAGGGGAGTGTCTACCTGACAGAATCCGGGTTGGAGTTGCCTTATTTTGCATGGTTCTCCAATGCTTGGCTTTGCCTACCAGCCTCCACTCCCACTCCACAGCCCAAGTGGTTGGATTCACATGACACATGAATCTGGGCAGGAGAGCACTGATGGATGGATGGATGGATGGATGGAGATTTGAGATGGGGAGAGAAAGAGATGAGAGAGAGGGAGATACAGAGAGAGAGGAAGGGAGGGAGAGGGGGAGAAAGAGGGAGAAAGATAGAGAGAGAAAAAGAGAGAAAGAGAAAGATGAGGGAGGGAGAAAGAGAAAGAGAAAAGGAAAAAGAGATGAGTGAGAGTGAGAGGGAGGGAGAAAGAAAGAGAAGGATGAGAGAGAGATGAGGGGGAGGGAGAGAGATAGAGAGATGAGAGAGGGAGAGAGAGAGAAAGAGTGAGAAAGAGAAAGAGAAAGATGAGAGAAAGGGAGAGGGAGGGAGAGGGGGAGAGAGAAAGATGAGAGAGAAAGAGAGACAGAGACAGGGACACCTGTTTCCCATAGAAAAGAAAACACCGGGAGCCACAAAACCTGTGTAGACATGGCTGGGTGGTCATGTGACTGGGTGGGAGTGAGTGACGTCGAGTTGGCCATGCCCATCCAGGTTTTGTGGCTCCCAGTGTTTTGTTTTCTGTGGGAAACTGGTCCAAATGGCTCTTTGAGTGTTTAAGGTTGCAGACCCCTGCACTAAAAATACAATTGAGCAAATTGAAAAGCTATATGTTGTTAAGTGTGAAGAAAAGAAACAGCCAAAATGAAAAATATTACTCTTTCATTTTAGAAAGGCAGTGCAATTCCATGTTTTGAATCTTTGATACCTATAAATGTTTGCTTCCTGTTTATGAACTGGCTCTCTGTCAGTATAGTGGAAAGACTGAACAAAATTATTCCCTGTAATCAAGGTTTAATTGTGTATTAAAACTTAGGTGCAATGATTTCCTGTAAGTATATTACTATATTTTCTTCCCATTTGTGATTTCCCCCCTCCTTTTCTCCACTTTTTTGTATATTAAAGCAATTAAAAGGTAGATTTGGTTAAAGAATCTTATAAAGCATGATATACTTTAAAAATAATATTTTATTTAATGTTCAGAGGACATCTGAACATTTTGGAAAAAGTCAATAAATAGAGAAAACCAGTAATGGGGCTGTGAGAGTACCTTGGAAGAGGAAGGGCTGCAGCCTGATAAAGAGAAATCCTAGTCCAAAGGAAGGATGGGGGTGGAGAAAGCACTTCAAAGGGGACCTTCCCTAGTTCTCTGAAAACTAAAGGCAGCTGAAGGGGCGGGGAAAAGCACTTTCAGACTTGTAAGGTTCAGTTACTGTAGCCCTGCAGTGAAGGGCTCATCAGTACTCATGGTTTTGGTTTCCTGTCTGGATTACCTTCAGGAGCTGGCACAAATTTGCAAAAATCCTGTTTGCAATTATTTACTCACAGATGCAGCTAAATTCATTTACTTCTTGGTAAATATAACTAGCCAAGTATAAATTATGTGATAGCTGAGCTCATAATAACTGAGCTCATAAATGATATAATTTCTTTGTTAATTATTCTTCAATATTCTCTATAAGGATTCCTAATATACTATTAATATAAAGCCATGCCTTTTAATACAGAAAGGTTGTGCAAAGTGATAAATTATGCATTAATGTATGGTTTTGATTGGTAAGAATTCACTAAAACATTAAAATTTAGGAGAGATCTAAAGCGTTTAAAAGTTTGTATTTGACTTGCAAACAAATTCCCATACCTCTATTATCTTTTCCAGGCACTAGCTATGGGAATTTTCTTCCTAAGTATAGCTATACTTTGGTTTTTGACAGAACAGACAGTGGAATTTCTGTCACTAAGCAATGCAGTCGTAAAGTGTAATTGCATTGCTTAGCAACAGCAATCATATTATTGCTGGCAGTTGCCAATTGTTGCTGTCAACTGAATGCTGTCATTAGCTGAGGACTCATCCCATGACTCTGGGGCAGCTTGCCATGTTGTGGTTCAGGGATTTCTTGGCACAGCAGGGCTCTGGAGCTGCAAGAAGCTCCTAAGCCACGGCCCAGCAGTGTGGCATGGTTTGAAGTTACAGCCACCCCGGAAGCCTCAGCCACCCCCCAGCTGGGAAGCCTCAGCCGCAGTTGCCCTCACCACTCTGTGTTCCACTGCTCTAGCTGGCCTTCACTCTTTTCTTGCTCTTCCTGCTGATTTATTTATTTATTTAGCGTATGGCACGTGTTCGCCAGGGATCACCGAGGTGGCTGGCTGCCTCTGTGAAAGGAATTTTTTCGGGCGGTGTTGTCTTTACCCGCGGGACGCCTGAATGCCGGTAGGCAAATGGGGGGGAGGCTCCTTTCTTATCCCTCCGTGGTTTATTCGCTCATGGGAATCGAGCCGCCAAGTTGTCGACCTCAGTGGCGTGCAGGCCCAGCGTCTTACCACGTGAGCCACCGCAGCCCACTTGGCCTGCTCTTGGCCACTCATTCCAAGATGCAGTTGCTGACCAAGTGAGGCCATCTTCCCAGGTCTTGTGAGAAACTCACCGAGTATGACCTCGTGTGGATGACAGAAAGCCTCGTGCTGCCAGCAGCTGCCTCATGTAGAGTGAGGCTGGACTTGCTTGGTTATCAGCAAGAGCAAGAAGACTGCAGCTAGGGTTGGAAGGCCACAGAGTGTCCAGGTGGAAAGAGCATGCACGGCTGGGGGTAGATGGACAATAGGGTGGAGTCAAAAGTCATAAGTGTGGGTGGGCTGCCTTGAACCCCAATTTTGATCACTTGATTGCAGGGGTGCTGAAATGGATGTAACTTCAGGAGCCAGTCGTATGTCCCTTTGTTCAGTACTACCATAACTTTGAACAGAGGTCTTCAAACTTGGCATCTTTAAGACTTGTGGACTTCAACTCCCAGAATTCTCCAGCCAGCATAGCTGGCTGGAGAATTCTGGGAGTTGAAGTCCACAAGTCTTAAAGATGCCAAGTTTCGGGACCCCTGACTTTGAACAATCACTGAACAAATTGTTGTAAGTCAAGGTCTACCTGTACTTATTTTTTTAAAACAAAATATATTATGTCTGTTTACGTACACATAATGCTTTTTTTTTTAAAAAAATTAAAGTTAATTTAAATAATTTAAATAAATTTTAAATTATTTAATTTAAACAAAATTAAAAAAAAAATTTTTAATTAAAAAGTCAGTTTGGGAAAAGTTCTCATTTCAATTACCAGAAGAAGAACTTATCATGGGTGGCTATGCTATTTATATCCCAGCATTTGATCATTGGTAAAACCTTTGTTTGAGAATCCATACCTAATGTTAAATTAATGTTGGCACATTCTCAAGGGAAGGGTTTTCCTGGTGAGACCTTTTCAGTGGACTTTTAAAGACTATCCAAATTGTATAGTAAATTTATTAATATAGACTTTTGCAAGCTAAGGATTAGCAACCCCTCTTCAAATGTTTCCTATAGCTTGCATGGTCAAGGGACAGCCTTTATTTCTGTATTGTCATGTATAGGACTGTTTTGTATTGTATTTATATACTGTATTTCTAAAATTTTTGTTGTCATGACTTTTACCTGGGTGAAACGGTTCATCACAGGGTAACAATTCTTTGAAGTAAGTTCTCTCAAATGGACTAATTTACAGAATGTCTCCAGAATCTGAGACCCATGATTCAGAAGGGAATGAAATTTGGGGAAACTGTGGCTGCTTCAATGCTACTGATCCCCAGCAGCCGCGCAGCATAGCATCAGCTGTGCTCGTGTGAGCTTCCTTTTCAATGTTCTGTGACAGTTTCTAAGCCATTCCCACAGTCCCTTGCTCCCTCCCCCACCCAGCAATAAGGAATTGACTCATCATATTGTTCTTAAAGAAGCAACAGCTTTAAGGTGCATGATGAAAGGCCTGGATATTTTTATTGCTTTATGCCTCTTCTCTGCTACATAAACATGTACATGTATCTACATCTGTCTTTGTTCAGGAACTCAGGGCGCATACATCCTGCATCCTCCTGTATTTCTTTATAACAGCCTATGAGGTAGGTTGAGCTAAAAATAACCAAGTGACTGCTGTGGCAGCAAATGAAATATAAATTGGATCTCTCTGGTGTCAAATACATTAGCCATTATACTTTGGTTCTTGTTCATCCTGTTTCTGTTTTTTCTTTTTTTGACTGCTTCTATTTTGAAGTTGAGTGTAACCTAGCTCCATCTTTGACTGCCGGAGATCAGGTGGAGCAGATCCACCCTAGCCCTCAGGAGGTCACATGATCCTTTAAAAAAAATTGTCTCTGATAGTTTCCCACAACACACTGAAGAAGTTATCAGGGATTCTAAACTATTCTGTGGATAGACAGCGATGTACAACATTGTGGCTTTTAAAAGTACATTAAAATAGCATATTGCTGGCATAATTATTCCATGTGCAGAGTGAGAGAGAGGGTAATATGATCAAGAGAGGACACCAGATGCGATAAGGGGATGTGTGGGATGCGATAAGGAAGAGGAGAGATAAAGGAATGGGGGAAGGAAAGGGCTGCACCTCTCCAGAATCACAAGGAAAGGTACAGAATAAGAAGATAAGAAAAAAATGAAGGAGGAAAGAGAAGCTCAACTTGAGAATATGCAGTAAATGCTAATTAATGTAAGAGGTCCACAGCATGACAAGACCTCAACAGAGAGAAAGTGAGGCAAAATTCATGGCTTACCTAATGTAATGTTTCTGATAATGTTGGTGCCAAAGTCTGCCCTCACTGTTGTGCAGTCCTATTTCCTGGAGAAACTGGAAGCCATATCTGAGGGCGTGTGAGGCGTTGTCCTATGTCAGCTCCAGCGCACATGTGCGTGCTGGCCAGCTGATTTTTGGCCTTCCAGAGGGCGGGGGGAGGTCGTTTTTGCTTTCCCCAGGCTTCAGGAAAGCCTCCGTGGATGGCGAAAAACGGACCCAACGAGCCTACCGGAAGTTCGGAAATGAACTTCCAGTTGGGGCATTTTTCACCCTCCCCAGGCTTCAGGAGACTTTCCCGAAGCCTGGGGAGGGTGAAAAACGGCCCAACGGCCCAACCGGAAGTTCGAAAACAACCTCCTCCCGCCCTACGGAAGGCCAAAAATCAGCTGAAATCTGTTTTTCTCCATTCAGAGGCTTCAGTGAGTCCTGCGTGCATGCGCAGGGGGGCAGCGTGGGGGGGTTGTGCACACGTGTGGGGGAGGGTATTGCATTATGGGTGTGGGTACGCACACACGCGCTATTGCGCACGCACACCCCTTTGGCACCTGAGCAAAAAAAGGTTCGCCATCACTGATCTATCAGAATCCTGTTAAAGAAGCGGCAATTCTAATTTTGAGGTAGAGGGTAACATTTATAAACCAGGGCTACAATCAAACAGTGCTTCCTGGCCTTGGCTTACCCCAGCGATGGCGAACATTTTTTGGCTTGGGTGCCAAAAGGGTGCGCACATGCGCGATAGCACGTGTGCGCATGCCCACACATAATACAATGGCTTCCCCCGTGCATGTGCACAACCCGTGCACTGCCCCCCGTGCATGCGCACAGGCCTCACTGAAGCCTCCGGACTGGCAGTAGGCCCGTTGGGATGTTTTTCGCTCTCCTCAGGGTTCAGGAAAGCCTCCTGAAGCCTGGGAACAGCGAAAAATGGCCCAACGGGCCAACCGGAAGTTTTGAAACAAAACGGAAGTGGAGCTTCCCTACTACTTACCTTCAGATAGTTGCAACCAGGCCTCGCACACATCGGCCCATTTCTTCTGCAACCGGGCAAGGCTTTCCTGAAGGCCTCTGTAGCCGATAACAGAGTTCCAGATCGATCTGGAGCTCTGTTATCAGCTGCAGAGGCCTTCAGGAAAGCCTTGCCCCGTTGCAGAAGAAATGGGCCGAAGTGTGGGAGGCCTGGCTGCAGCTGTCCAAAGCTGAAGAAGTTCTTGAAGACCTCTGACAGCAAAAAGGAGGCTGGGGATGACGCACACAAGTGAACTTCCGGTTGGCCCGTTTTTCGCTGTCCCAAGGCTTCAGGGGGCTTTCCTGAAGCCTGGGGGGAGAGTAAACAGCTGAAAAGAAGGCCGAAAATCAGCTGGCCAATGTGCGCATGTGCGCTGGAGCTGACATAGGGCAACGCCTCGCGTGCCCTCAGATATGGCTACGCGTGCCACCTGTGGCACGCGTGCCATAGGTTCGCCATCACTGGCCTACCCCATTTCAGAATTAATACTTGTCTCCCAGGACAGGTTATTTCCAGTTGGAGAAGGTAATCTTGTAAGTATCTTGTGGAAAATGGGGTCCAAACAATTTGAGGGTTTCAGGTTTTCTATCCTATTCTAGGTATTGGATTTAAGGTTGACAAAAATAAAGCAAATGTTGTTTCAATGTATGTTACAGTTTTGATGCTATCTTTTAGGGTTGCTACACAATACCAAATGTAGCTTAATTTATAGTTTTAAATTTCAAACAATATAAAACGGCTGATTTATGTAATTCTCAATACGGCTTTTATTATTTGGCTGATAACTTCGCTGGATAATGATCACTGCTGCTTTCTATGTTATGAAAATAGCTTGACAGAATTTTTAAGAAATATCTAATTGAAAAATCAATCTTACTGGAGTAACCAAGAAAAATGTTTAAAGTGATATTAGTAAACAGAAATACAGTGCTCCCTTCACTAGAAAAATGTGTTTGGGAATATCTTATGATTATACTGCTATCACAGTCCTTGTTCTGTATGTTGGTTGCAGTATTGTTCTCTTCAGAAATAGTGAGAAAACAAACTTCTCTATACGTGCTTTGATTACTTTGTGCTTTTTGTTGTGAAGGTTATTCTGGAAGCAGTTACATAAAGTATTGAATCAGTTATATTTTTTCCTCTTTTAACTTATAGAAAGGTGACATATTTCCCCACAAACAATAACCCTGTCTATATTACAATGAGAACTACTAAATATAAAATTAACTTTGTCCTTGGGGTATGTTTAAATGAACTGCTGCCTTTTGGTGTAATGCTGTGTAATAGATAGCTTTAAAAACTGCCTGAAAGACTGTGGCACTTCATTCAGATGCTAACATAAAAGCCAATGTTCACTCTTTTGATGTAGGCCTTTGAATCTTGTCAATTTTCCTGACAAAATGAGAAAATAAAAGATTTCAAGGAATGCTGCGGTTGCCCCTCCTCTATTCTTCTCCTCAGTATATTCTTTTCTGCATTGGATAACATGTCTATTGTTCTTTTGTTCCATTATTGCAGCCTTCCAGGAAAAACACTGTTGTGGAAAACCATTCTAGTTAGCTGACGTGCAGTGTTTTGTGATTTTCCTATTACATAAAGCGCCTGGATATTTGAGATCACTTGTTTTGATCTACCTCCTTCATTGAATGTTTGTAATATTTAAGTTCTCTTTCTTATTGACTATACTTTGGAGAAACTCTAAAATCCATTGACCAGTTGAGCCAGAGCACTTTTAAGTCTGTTTAATTCCAGTCAAAATAAATCTGCCCATTTCTGTTTTTCTATCTGAATTTTGCAAGCGACAATATATATTAGGCCCATGTGTGTTTGAGTGTTGAGGTTCTTCTTAGTTTGTCAGTTTGTTCATCAGCAAGATAACTTTCTAAAAACAAAACTGAACGGGATCAAATTTGGCATGGTAAGAGAAGCCAGCAAAAGAAAGTTTGAACTTATTAATCGGGCAGGAGCCTGCATAGAAACGCCATTTCCCCAATGCATCTTATGGGAGAGGCAGTTGGCAACAATGTCAAATACTGCTGTCTATTCCATTCTAAGCTCCCATCCCATCCTAGTAAGTGTGATCTAGATTAGAGTGTATGCAACCTGCCCTGTGCTTCTTTTATGCAGAAACTCACACATATATGCACAAAAGAATTGTATGTACAGTTGTACACCTGCCTTTTACATACACATATACACCCCAGACGCAGGCAACATTTATACACGCAGCTTGATTAGTCCCTGAAGAAAAAATAGGCCTGAAGAAAAAATTGTACCTGCGCACAAACCGATTCTCAGGCATGTAGGATTTGTAAAGAACCCAGAAGCCTTGCACTGTATGCATTACCTACCTTGTTTTTCTCTCCAAGCCAACATAATATTGGAAACAAATTCTATAAAGGGGCTCAGAATCTGACAGAACATTAATTAAGCAGAAGCTGAACAAATTTGATACACAGAAGAAAAGGAAAGGTTGAGTTCAAAACTGGCCCAGATCCATCTGAAAGCTTTGGAGAACTGCCCCCAAACTTCCCAACCAGAGAGGCAATTGGGCAGAAGCTTGGAATGCTGCCAAATCCTCAATTCTAAGTCTGCCTCCCTCCTGGTCACAGAACAGAGCTATTAAGGGGATTAGAAAGAGTTTGAGATGCCATGCTCTGCATGCTTTCCTTATTTCACATGTATATGAAGACCCAAAGCCATTTGTAGTTAAAAATATATTTATTCTTACTTGTGATAAAATTATTGCAGTTAAAATATTGTTGATGAACTTGAGTAGTAATAATACTTAGCTGTATTAAAAGAATGGAGAAACAAGCTAAAGTCTGCAAACTTTTCATGAAGTGACAGATCACTCCTTATATAATTTTTCTTATTAATGAACATTTGCTGCTCATTGAGAGATAATACATTTATTCCTTTTCTTTTTGCGGTGGAACTTACAAACAATACAAGAACTGCATATTTTAAGTTCATCTGGAGTGATGTAACTTTAACTGCTATAGTATTTCAGCAATAGAGTTGAAAAGTGGCAGCATGAGAGAAATAATTTCACTTTTTCCCTTTCCACTGCTTTTTTCTGTTTTGTTTTCCCCATGTTATGTCCTGGTTTCAGGTTTGTGGTAAATATTTTTCTGGAAAATTCCATTGGAAAATTTGAATGGTTGAAGGACTTTGTTATTTGTGCCCTGTTTCTTTGATGCAGGGAGTCCACTCCTACCAGCTTCAAATTCTGTATTGCAGAAAAGTGATGCTAGCTTGCATCTTTTTTTCATCTGATTCAAGACAAGTGCTTTATATAGACAAGTCCTGACTTAGATCACAGTGAGCCCAACATTTCTATTGCTAAGCAAGACAGTTTTAAGTGAGTTTTGCCCCGTTTTATGATCGATCTTGCCACAGTTGTTAAATGAATCACTGCAGTTGTTAAGTTAGTAACACAGTTATTAAGCGAATCTGTTTCCCCATTTGCTTGTCAGAAGATCACAAAAGGTGATTGATTACCTGACCCTGAAATACTGCAACTGTTATAAATACATGCCAGTTGCTAAGCGTCTGAATTTTGATCATGTGATTATGGGGATGCTGCAATGGTCATAAGTATGGAAAACAATCATAAATCACTTTTTACAGTGCTGTTGTAACTTTAACAGAGTTTCCAGGTCTTTTTTTTGTAAAAGCGGGCTGAAAATACTCTATTTTTGGCATTTTTTACAAAAAAGGTCAACTTTACGCTCAATTTGTAAACTATTGGAAAGCAGTAGGAGAATGACATTTTATATTCAAAAACCTTGTGTTGCTAAGTTATTACGCACAAAGTTTCACGTTTCTCATACCTTTCCTTCCAGAGATATAAAAAGCCAAACTTTAACCTTTTTTTGAGCCGTAGTAATTTTCGGCCAACTTTGTTCCAAATTATCTAGATGGAGATCGCTCATGAGAATATTTTCATTATTTTGTTTAATAGAGCTTTTTTCAAACAGACACTGAATGAATGGCTGTTAAGTAAGGACTACCTCTACATACAGATAGTCCTTGACTTAATGACTGTTCATTTAATGATGGCCCAGAATTACAACAGCCATGGAATGGCTGTCACAAATTGATATACCACCAACCCATAGTCACATGATAGCAATCTGGATGCTTGGCAGTCTGTTCACATGAATAGTTGCCACGATCCTGTGATCCGCCATTTGCAATCGTCTCTGCTGCCTCCTGCTGTGAAGCTGAGATTCCCTTCTGGCAGGCAGCTCTTTGTGTCCACTTGGCATGGAGCTGAGATTCCCCCTCTCCCTGCTGGCAGTCCTTTGAGAGTGAAAGGGCTCCCTGCTGAAAGACAAGAACTCCTCCAGCAGGCTGCAGAAATGATGGACAGATCCTGAAGATCTGAGCTCTGTTCCTGCAGCCCTTCAGAGGGATTCCCTTCCACATGCAGAGGTGAGCTGGTCAGCAAGTGGCCCCTTTGCTCTGTCTGTTTAATAGAATATGAAGAAGCTAAAGTGGTCTGGGATTTTAGAATTCAAACAGACAGGCACCTGCTGCATAACACACCAGACTTAACAATTGTCCGTTATAAAGACTCTGGATAGTGGACCTGGAGACATCAGTATAGAAGGAAGAAACTGGAGAAGATAACAAAATATAAAGATCCACAAATAAAAATAGAATGACTAGCAAAAGAAAGCAAAGATGATCCCAATAGTCACAGGCGCCTTGGGAGCCATCCCAAAACAACTAGAATACCACTTGAACACCATCGGCATTGACAATTTCACCATCAGTCAATTGCAAAAGGCAGTGTTAGTTGGAGCAGCTTGCATCCTGCAATGATACCTCTAACACCATAAAACGTCAACATCTGCCTATCCCATGTCATTGGGAAGGGCTCGATAGGTGGATAAAAATGCCAAATCCAATCTGAATAGCTGCCTGACTGTGTGATGAACTAGAGTAATATTTTAACATGACACTGTTAACATGATTACTTTCCAATAGTGTATTTGACTGATAATAATTTTAACTAAATTAAAGTTATTTTTTATTTTAATTTATCCACCATTTCTTGACGTACTACTCCCAGCACAGGTACAGCTCTCCAGAAAAAGTTCTGTGATTCTTATAATTAATTGAAGACCTCACATTTGTGGTATTTATATTTGGCTTATGCTGTCCATGGCTTTTGAATTTAATTGTGATATTGATAGTTTATTGTGTCCAGGATATTGTTTTTTTTATTGTTCTTAACTGATTATCTGGTAACACAATTCCTGGTAAATATATTCTGTTTTGCTTGTGATTTAAGTCTGCTACTTATTATTTTAAGCAGTATATTATTCCCGCTTGGAAGTGGTTCAGAAGCATCACAGCTGAGAATCTTATCCCGAAACAAAAGATTATAATGATGAAATACACACAAACTCTAATCCCCATCCCCCAGTCCAGGACTGACTTTACATGGTTTGTATAACATACTTAGAAACAACCTTTTTTCCTCTGGGAAAATGTAATTGATAGATTATTACTCCCAGGAGATTCTAATGTACATAAACAAGTAGCAATATTTGGTTCTAAAATACTGCATAGCATGGATTCAGTATTGTATATTTTCAGAATTAATATCTTCATGTGTTTTATATTGCATATAATTCCTTCTTTTACATCAGTATATTGAGTTTAAAATTTACATTTAAACTTACAGTTAAAAATGCACAATTTACATCAGTATATACAGATTTGGGTGGGTGGATACATGTACACCATAATGATCTCTCCCTTTGCTCAAATAGTAGTGTGTTAAGAATCCTGCTGCAGTGGAAGAATTGCATAATAAGATAACACAGGAGCTAGAAAGCTAAGCTACTCTATACTTTCTGCTTCATTCCGCTTCTAGTTCATAGCTGTAATAAATGCAATCCTGTGCAATAATAATAACTTTTTAAACTTGGATGCTGCATGACACTTTGTTCATCCTCTTACTTGGGAATTGAAGAGGGGGGACGACGACTATTTCTGAATAGACATGTATAGGATTGTCCTGTGAGGATTTTGAGGGAAGCCTACTTTGCAAAGCTGTGCATTGATAATTCAGTATGCTAAATGTTAAGAGTGTGTGTGTGTGTGTGTGTGTGTGTGTGTGTGTGTGTGTGTGTTTTGGCAAAAATGGGATGCACGGGAGGGGGATTCGGGAGGCCAAAAAACAGGGCCATATTTGGTCTATAAGACGCACAGACATTTCCACCCACTTTTTTGGGGTGGGGAGTGTGTCTTATAGTCCAAAAATACGGTAAATAACGTAAATAATTAATTTAGCTACAGGTAGTCCTCAAATTATGATGGCAGTTGAACTGGGATTGCCATCACTAAGTGATCTGGTCATAGAACAATCTCACTTGATTGCATTGGTTAGTAATAGCATCCCAGACAGTCCTGATTCATAATCCTAGGACTCGTGGAAGAAGTTGAAGTGGAAGAGGTGGGAGTCCCAAGTAAGGAGTGCTGGCATGTAGGAGGGCCTACAGGTCATACTGATTATCAAGGTAGATGTCAGACAAGATTCAAATAACTGGATGAAAGGGTTGAATAAATTTCTAGTATTTGAATTTTATATAGATATATAGACTCCAGTTAGAAAGTTAAATAGATCTTTGTGATTAGTTTTATCCCAGGTGAATTTATTCTGTGGATATCCCTTGCTAAAAAGAAATTGTAGTTACAAAGATATATATTGTTGTGTGTGTATACACTCTGGTACTTGGAACACACCACTCATAAATACACAATGTAAAAAATACATGTGTGGTACAATTTAAGTATATAAGTTATATAAGTATATGATATTCAGAGTAAATCTAAGGGAAAGTAGAGAAAGGGATCAACGACAGAAGTATCATCAGTTGCAGAATAGAAGGTGATTTTTCTTCCTTTCTGTTGATTCAGATCAGCAGAAAATTATCCCCCCCTTATTTGCGTTTCGTACGTGTGTTATATAGCTTGAGAGTCTGAAAACCCACAGCTGATCTGACACATAAAGAACTTGTGTTCATGTAAGAAATACTAGTTAGATCTGACAAAGTTATTTAGGGATTTGGACCTCCAATTCTCTCTCTCTGGCAGTGAGATATGCAAACTGTTTGGGAGTTTTTTTTATTTCAACTTGATTTAAAACATGATTACTCCAGTAGAGAATGCTAACATTTTGTGTGTGTATGTGATGAATTAAGTAGTTATTAGGTTGTGCAGAGCTTAAACGAGGCTTCATTCCATGAAGATTTGATCACATCATTCCAGATTCACAAATCAAAGTGGACACCAACTTTAATGATGAATTGCATCAGGTGCTTATAAAGTGCTTTGCAAATTTTATTACTGTATTATTCTGCTTCTGCATTGGTACAGACCACATTAGGTGGTGCAATTTCACTTCCATATATTAGCAGTGATAATTGGGGAACTTAATGGCATTGTGAGTTCTGGCATTGTCTTGTGTAGCTACGGAGGCCAGTTTTGTCATTTTTTTTTGCATTCCACAAAATACGAATAAAGATAAATTTTGCCTTTGACTGAAATCATATCCTCTTAGATTTTCCTGTCTGTATCCAGTCAGGACTCATTCACATAAGTCTAATGGCTATATAGTGGGAGAATAAGTAGAATTCTTCAGCTTAAACTCTCAGTAGATTACTTATGATTGTTTCTTAAGAGGTGTAATTGCTTAAATTATGTCTAGCGCTTTGATGCTTCTGGCTCCATTGACTAGTAGGACAAAAATCATTTTTGCTCAGACAGTACATCAAAATAATCTTAGTTTTTCTTTGTCCTTTTAGGTGCTGGAGAATCTGGTAAAAGCACCATAGTGAAGCAGATGAAGTAAGTAAACTATGCAATATATTATATTAAAACAATTCGTTTGAATTGAAGCACAGTGCGTACGTATGAAAGAGTCCCTTTTTCCATTATACAGTACCTGAACTATCATGGATACAGTATAAAACATGCCTATTGGGATCTCACTAGATTGGGTGAGATTATGATGTAAACAAAAGGTACTTCAGTTTGTGCAAGCCCCCTTCCCCTTTTTCTTTTTAAGATGTAGCTTCACTATTAGAATAGTGAAGCTACATATAAAGAAAAGCTTATATTACAATTAGAACAAATGCTCTGTCCTACACATTGGCAAAAAAAATCAGAACATCAAATACAAGCTGAACAGTCAAGACCTTACAGACGACCCTCACTCTGTCAAAGACCTTGGAATACTTATATCAAATGACCTAAGTGCCAAAGCCCACTGCAACAACATCGCCAAAAAGGCTTCAAGAGTTGTTAACCTAATCTTACATAGCTTCTTCTCCGGTAATATCACACTACTAACCAGAGCATACAAAACATTCGCCAGACCAATTCTCGAATACAGCTCATCTGTCTGGAACCCACACCGCATATCGGACATAAATACATTAGAAAGTGTCCAGAGATACTTTACAAGAAGAGTCCTCCACTCCTCTACTCGCAACAGAATACCATACGCAACCAGACTTGAAATCCTGGGCTTAGAAAGCTTAGAACTACGTCGCCTTCGGCACGACCTAAGCATAACTCATAAAATTGTCTGCTACAACGTCCTTCCTGTCAATGACTACTTCAGCTTGAACCACAACAATACACGAGCACATAACAGATACAAACTCAAAGTGAACCGCTCCAAACTTGACTGTAGAAAATATGACTTTAGCAACAGAGTGGTAAATGCCTGGAACTCACTACCTGACTCTGTGGTTTCGTCACCAAACTCCCAAAACTTTACCCTTAGACTGTCCACTGTTGACCTCACCCGATTCCTAAGAGGTCAGTAAGGGGCGTGCATAAGTGCACCAGCGTGCCTACCGTCCCTGTCCTAATGTTCCCGCTTACCAGTACCCATCTTATGTATATAAACAATGTTATATCTATGTATATTACCAACATGTACTTGACAAAATAAAATTAAAAAAAATAGAATAGAATAGAATTCTTTATTGGCTAAGTGTGATTGGACACACAAGGAATTTGTCTTTGGTGCATATGCTCTCAGTGTACATAAAATAAAAGATACATTTGTCAAGAATCATGAGGTACAACACTTAATGATTGTCAGGGTTCAAATAAGCAATCAGGAAACAATCAATATTAATATAAATTGTAAGGATACAAGCAACAAGTTACAGTCATACAGTCATAAGTGGGAGGAGATAAGTGATAGGAACGATGAGAAAAACTAATAGTAATAATAATGCAGTCTAATAATTACATAGCATGTACCAAATAATTCTGGTTGGCTCATAGCCTTAACTTTTCAGAGGTCATATGAGTTGAAGCAGAAAAAAAGACAGTAAAAGCCTCCCATAACTGAAATCAAACTAATGTATTCCATTTATTTGTAAGATTTATATATCTGACTCCCAATGATTTTGTGCTGTTCACAAGAGGAAGGAAAGGAAGGAAGGAAGGAAGGAAGGAAGGAAGGAAGGAAGGAAGGAAGGAAGGAAGGAAGGAAGGAAGGAAGGAAGGAAAACATAAGAATAGACAATAATAAAGGAGAAAATATTGCAAATATAACTAAAGCTGGACAGAAATGAAAAAGAAACAGATCCACACAACTTAAGTGGGCTTATCCTCACCAAAGGCTTGTGTGAAAAGCCAGATCTTCAAGACCTTTCAAAACACCAGAGTGGAATAATCGGGGGGGGGGGGGAGATGGGGGGGACTCATTCCAAAGGTCAGATGCTATAGAGAAGACACATTTCAGGGGTCCTGATAAATGGTATTGTATAATCAAAAGAACCTGAAGTGTAGCAAGCCTACTTGATCAAATTGGCTGGGCAGACACTATTGGAGATAGACAGTCCCTCATATTCTCTGCCATGTAGATGCAAAGGTTTAAATGTAGTCATTATTTTATTTGACCATGCTCCAAGAAGCCTACGAGAGATAAAGAGGATTATTTTCTCTTACATATCCATATAACAATCTTCTCCAACCTGGTATTCTTGTTGTCATTCCCAGGCAGCATGCTAGTAAGGATAGTTGAAACTGCATGGTCAAAAACACATGCCATATGGCTGTCCCATGAGATGTAGATTAAGATCTTCAAAAATGACTGTCATGATCATTTTGGGATTCATGGCTAAATGGAAGTTTCCTAGAAGTAGTCTTCAGCTTAGAACCTCAATTGAGTCTGGAGTTTTAGTTGTAAGTCATTGTGGTCATAAATTGAGTCACTTCAAGATTGGACTCTATTCAATGCCTGTTTTTATGATGGTCACCGCAAGACACCATAGTAATTAAGCAAATCAAGTGATGGTAAGTGACTCATTGCTTCATCTGGTTTTTATATGTTATAAGTGTTCTAATTTACATGCTTTATTATGTTGTAAGCCACTCAGTGCCAACTCACATCACGAGGTGAGTGGCATATAAAATAGATAGATAGATGATAGATAGATAGATAGATGATAGATAGATAGATAATTAATTTAATTTAATTTAATGGATTTTTATGCCGCCCAACTCCCTAGGGACTCTGGGCGGCTCACAACATATTCAGATCCATTACAGCAATATAAAATACAATAAAATACAATAATTAAAAACATACAAAAATTAAAAGAGTATCATCTCGCTTTCACCCCGCCTGCCGGAAGAGCCAGGTTTTTATTGCTTTCCGGAAGGCCAGCAGGGTGGGGATAGTCCTGATCTCCAGGGGAAGCTGGTTCCACAGGGAGGGAGCTCCCACAGAGAAGGCCCTCCCCCTCGGCCCCGCCAACCGACATTGTTTGGTCGATGGGACCTGGAGGAGGCCGACTCTGTGGGCCCTGACCGGTCGTAGGGAGGTATGCGGCAGGATGCGGTCCCGAAGGTAACCTGGCCCTGAGCCATGTAGGGCTTTAAAGGTAACGACCAACACCTTAAATTGGATCCGGAGACTAATGGGCAACCAATGCAGCTGGCGGAGGATCGGTGTTACGTGGGTGCATCTGGGTGCACCCACCACAGCTCGCGCAGCTGCATTTTGCACCAATTGCAGTCGCCGGACACTCTTCAAGGGTAGCCCCATGTAGAGCGCATTGCAGTAATCCAGCCGTGAGGTGATGAGGGCATGAGTGACTGTGAGAAGTGCCCCCCTCTCCAAGTAGGGTCGCAATTGGTGCACAAGACGTACTTGTGCAAAGGTCCCCCTAGCCACAGCTGAAAGATGTTGCTCCAATTTTAGCTGTGGATCTAGGAGGACACCCAAATTGCGGACCCGTTCTGAGGGAGCGAATTTCTCTCCCCCAAGAACCAAGGAGGGACAGTTGGTCAAGTCCTTAGGAGGCAATATCCACAGTCACTCAGTCTTGTCAGGGTTAAGTTTTAGCCGGTTCTTCCCCATCCAGACCCTAACATCATCCAGACAGCGGCCCATTACGTCTACGGCTTCCCCGAATTGAGACGGGGTGGAGATGTACAACTGGGTATCATCAGCATATTGCTGATACCTCACCCCGTGTTGTCGGATGATCTCACCCAGTGGCTTCATGTAGATGTTAAACAGGATGGGCGAGAGGACCGAGCCCTGCGGCACCCCACATAGTAGGGGCCTAGGGCTCGACCTCTGCCCCCCTGTCAGCACCGACTGCGTCCTGTCAGAGAAGAAGGAGGAGAACCACTGCAAAACAGTGCCGCCCACCCCCACCTCTCCGAGACGACGCAGAAGGATACCATGGTCAATGGTATCGAAGGCCGCCGAGAGGTCAAGTAGCACCAGGATAGAGGAATAACCCCCATCCCGGGCTCGCCAGAGATCATCCATCAGGGTGACCAAAGCCGTTTCCGTACTGTAGCCGCGCCTGAAACGTGATTGAAAGGGATCCAGAAAATCAGTGTCATCCAACAGCCGTAGGAGCTGGAGCGCCACCACTTTCTCAACAACCTTCCCCGCGAAGGGAAGGTTGGAGACTGGACGGAAGTTCTTTAAATCCGCCGGGTCCAGGGAAGGCTTCTTGAGGAGGGGTCTCACCACCGCAGCTTTTAAGGGCTGCGGGACGGACCCCTCTCTCAAAGAAGCATTGACCAACGCCTGGAGCCAGCCGCGTGACACCTCCCTGGTGGCCGAGACCAGCCAGGAAGGGCACGGGTCTAATAAACTGGTGGCGGAGCTCATCGCTCCTATGGCCTTGTCTACATCCTCAGGAGTCACCGGTTCAATAGATAGATAGATTCAACCGATAGATAGATAGATAGATAGATAGATAGATAGATAGATAGATAGATAGATAGATAGATAGATAGATAGATAGATAGATAGATAGATAGATAGATAGATAGATAGATAGATAGATGATAGAATCAATCAATCAATCAATCAATCAATCAATCAATCAATCACAGGATCATAAGTCTGAATCCAATTTATCCAATTGCCAAGCACCCAAAATGCAAATCAAATGACCACAGTAATCCTCATTACTTTGAGGATTGTGATAAGTAGATTTTTTTGAGTGCATCATAATTTTGAATGGTTATTAAGTGACAAGTCATAAGTCAAGGACTATCTGTACTCCATGCTTACTTCCCTGTCTTTCTCCAGAATCATTCATGAAGATGGCTACTCAGAGGAAGAATGCAAGCAGTATAAAGTAGTTGTCTACAGCAATACAATTCAATCGATCATTGCAATAATAAGAGCAATGGGAAGACTAAAGATTGACTTTGGAGAAGTTGCCAGAGCTGTGAGTATAGATAATTGTTTTGTATACAATATTAGAGTGCAAAAAAAAACCCCACCCCAGTTTTGGCAGGCACCTGACACACAAAAATTGAGGATAATATGTTTTGAAAATTTAGTTGCAGTTATTATAATTTTCTTGGGAGAAATGAGGATATTGTAGAACGTGATTATGCACCAAGAAATTTTTGACAAGTGTTGAAAGGAAATTTTCAAGACCTTTTCATTATTGTCCCCATGTAATGAATGTTGTACGCTTGGAAACTTAATACCAACTTTCTTGTAGGTGTTAGGTAAAACTTTAATTTATTTGCATGTTTTATATTAACTTTTTAATGTATTCTGCTGTGTTTCTTAATCTACTGTTAATATTGTTTTAATTGTCCTTATATTACTATGTTATATAAGCTAGCTTATTTCCTGGGTAGTCCATATACAGTGCTTCTATAATGTTTGTCAGTTATATAATTTCTGGCAATTTGCCTTTCTGCACATTGGCAAGAAAACACACTCCAGAGACATTGTCAGAGGCGAAAATTTATCTCACAAGGAGAAATAGATCTTTTCCCGGACATCAGACATTAGAAAAGAAACCGCAGTTTAAAAGTCTAAGTAAAATATTTATTTCGGTACAAAACAATAAATCCTCATTGTTCTACATCTCTGATATAAAAATAGGTGTTGCTTCAATGGAAGCCAGGAACAGAAGGGAATGAACGGAGAAAGGAATGTGCACATGCGTACAAGAACATATCAATCACGTGCTCAGGAATAAACCATTATATTAGATAGGGATGCTTCTCCCTGCATATACATATAACAGGCAATATAAATCACTGTGTGACAGACATTGAATCACTTTTGGTAAAAGAGAGGGTTTCTTTTTGAGATATTACGACAATGATAGGTTGTGACAATTTTGTACTTAATAGTAACTTGAATGACCTTGCTTGCCAGGAGTTTGCTGAAACTATAGTTCAGAGGTCTTCAAACTTGGCAACTTTAAGACTTGTGGACTTCAACTCCCAGAATTCAAATCCCAAATTCTGGGAGATGAATTCCACAAGTCTTAAAGTTGCCAAGTTTGGGGACCCCTGCTATTACAATTACCATCTTCTTGGTGGTTCTAATCCTGTTATATAAAATTTATGCCTCGAATAGTGAGTTCTCCAGTATTCCTTGGTTATTCCCATGGGAAGTGTTACAGAGAAAGAGATAAAAACCATTTTTGGTAGATAGTAGATAATGTTTCCAATAATTTTATATTTTCCCTAAAAAGTACTTCTGATGCTGGTAGTTCAGTATTATGCCATTGAATATCAGTATTTAAGCTGTTTCCTTTTGCAGGATGATGCCCGCCAATTGTTTGTACTGGCTGGAAGTGCAGAGGAAGGAGTTATGACTCCTGAGTTAGCAGGAGTGATTAAACGGCTATGGCGAGATCCTGGAGTTCAAGCATGTTTCACCAGATCAAGAGAATACCAGCTTAATGATTCTGCATCCTAGTAAGAAAACCGTCTAATAGATTTTAAGTAGCTGAATTGATTGCCTCATGCTCTTAACATATTATAAATATTTTTTATAATCTGAAAACTACTATTTATTTTGCAGAATTACCATGACATGAAGGAATACCTCTAAAGAATTGTTGTGGTATTTCTCAACAGGCTATGGGAAATCTCTCTATGTAAGGATATAAAAATTCATTTGAGGAAAATTGTTTAATAAATGGACAGTTGATGGAGGCTTGGCTTTGAAGATTCCCTGGATTGTGTTTAGTTGATCAAAGCAAGTTCTGTGGGTCACATGAAAGGGCTGAACTGTCAAGTCTAACAACATTCACTCTTATCATCTGCTATAAAGGACATTAGGAAATCTGCTCTTTAATTGCAATTTTGGAATCTTCCTATTGGAACTGAAGTGCACAACAGAACAAAGTGATACTGATTCTTCCCTCTTCCTCTTGATAAACTTGTCATCTTCCATATTATCCATCATCCTATTATCTTGACCGAAATGGGGGAAATCCACAGTAAGGTACCTTGTTTACATAGGAGAAGTGTTTGTGTTTACGCCATAATAATTGTATTGCTAAGATACCGGGAGGCAATTTTAATTATTTTGTCATTGGAGAAGCATTTCTAAGCAACAGTTCAAAATCCATAAAAATCAGAGGTGGATTCCTCCCGGTTCAGACCGGTTCGCCCGAACCAGTAGCAACCCGCTGGTGACGTCATGATGATGTCACGGAATCGGTTCGGTCGGTGCCAGTCCGTGGGCGCTGCCATCTTTTGGGGGGGGGGATTTTTTTTGGGGGGGGGATTTTTTTCTGCACATGCGCAGAAGCCGAGTTTCCGGCACTGTGCTTGCGGTCGCCATCTTGTTTTTGGCTTTTTGGGGGGGGGGGGTTGGATTTTTTGTCACTGCGCATGCACATGCAAAGCGTGCATACGAAGCGAGGGAGGAAGCGAACCGGCAGCGAGGTAAGTTAGAACCCACCGCTGATAAAAATAGAATAAGAATAAGGAGCTATGTTAAAAAATGAATCAAACTAACATAGCTGACAGTTAAAGATTATTCTGAACTGCCCAAAATTCCCTCCCCCAGTGGAAGCAAACATTCTCCATCCCTCTTTAATTTCCAAGGGATCCTTTTGAAGGAGGGAAAGGGTTGGAAGAAAGGAGGAGTCCATCAAGCCTAAAGGCTCTTTTGTGTGTATCTAACTATGGTCCTGCAGTATCTCTACCTCTTTTATGACTTCACATTCATTTAGTTGGAAGAGAGAACTCCTGTGAAGGGGTGTGAAAACTGACTAGGATCATTAGGAATGTTTTGGGTTTCACATTGCTGTACTCCTTTTTGAAGTTGCTGTAATGGGGTCTAGGCTGTCAGGGATTTTACTCTTTCTTGAAATAATGGTTTGTCCAGTTACTTTACTACATTTTTTGTAGAGTTTCAGGATCTATAACTTCTCTAAATTGAAGTCAACAAAAGATTTTATTACTATAATTCTCCAGAATATGAAGCATGATGGGCAAAAAAGTTGATATGTCAGTTTTGTTTCTGAAAACTTAATCTGCTCTAAACTGATAGCTCTGCTATATACAGTAAAGGAAATATATCATCTATTGAAACAATCCACAGGCCCTTGTGATTAAATTTCAGCTCTAAGCAGTTCTTAGGACTTGGAGTAGTTCTTGCATTTTTATGCCAGCAATTTGTTTCAGACTTTGTGAGGCTTGAACTTTGGTTAAATTGTTAGCTTGCTTGTCTGTTATTTAGTTTTTAAGCAGGACAATATGCTATTCTTTTTAATGCCAAGTCAGTGTATTCTTTCTAATAGAAACCAGAGTATTAAATGTGAATGATGTAACTATTCTAGTATTGTTTAACAAAAGATTATTGTTTTTT
This sequence comes from Diadophis punctatus similis, assembly GCA_023053685.1. NCBI lineage: Eukaryota > Metazoa > Chordata > Lepidosauria > Squamata > Dipsadidae > Diadophis > Diadophis punctatus. Next base: position 46,671,639 of record JALIGW010000003.1, read on the forward strand.
AGTGGAAGTAAGTATACTCTGCCCTCTCTATATGGAATTAGGTAATATTGAATCTATAATTAAGAATATGCCTCAACAGTGAGACAGTTATACTAAGTTAATTTAAAATTTCCTTAATGATTTAAAGACTAGAGAAACAGGTGGGGATATAGTGCTCATTAAAAGGTTTAGGGTAAACATTTCATTATTAAAGTGCAGTGCTGTAAGTTATTGACCTTTTTTTCTGAAATCTAGAATCATACAAGTAAGCTGGAATGATCTAATGGCAGTTGGGGTTAGATTTCAGAAACTTGGGTTGTATTCAGATATAGTCCAAATTATGCATCATGCTATTACACTTTGATCTTTGTTGCTTCTGAAACTGCAACCTAACTGTGAAAAAATTTATTGCTGTTAAGAATATATGATCCATATCACTGGGTGAATCACAATAGGTTATACTTGAATCTATGTATACTTAACCTGCTCCTTGTCCCAGCCTTTCTTCAATCATATCCCTCCTTTATTTTATTCTGACAATAATCAGAATTAGCAATATGCCTGCAGATATTTTATATGCCTGAATATATATCCTTAAATTGAATTCGGAAATTTCCAAATGCTTTCAGTAGTAGTGTATTGTTTTTGTTTTTGCTATTTTGCTATAGTAGTATTGATTTTTTAAAATTCTTTTAAAGTTATTATCATGGAATTGGCTAAGGAAGATTTAATATGTAGAATATTTTTCCCTTGAACACTTTGGTTTGAACTTTATTCACTATAATGATGGTGGATGCTGTATATATAGTACTTTTCCCTCTTCAGAATCTGTTTTCAAATGGCATAAAGGAAGATATTTTTTAGAAGAACTCTTGATTGTGCGTTGATCATCAACCACTCTGTGTGTGTGTGTGTGTGTTTATGTGTACATACATACATACATACATACATACATACATACATACATACATACATACATACAGACGGAGGAAGGCATAAATAGACTTATATTCTGGCTTTCTGGTATGTGCACACTCAGTTTGATCAAAGAATGGATGGACAAAAGAAAGAGGTGGGAATGAGTTTCACTGTAACTAGTAAAGTCACATTTTCTCCCCAGCTCTAGAATACTCGCATTGCTAGAAAATTGTGGTTTTCTCCCAAACCTTTCTAGCAAGATGGACCATTCTGATTTAAACAAAAAATAAAAGAAAGAAAGTTAAAATATATCTAAGCCATGGTGTCAAAATCCTAAATAATATTTCCATTATTATTCCATTATTTGGAATTATAAATAATATTCCATTATTTGCACATTAAAAGTTTAATATAAAGATTTCCAAACTTTGCAGTGCCATAGTGATCAATTATAATGTACAACTTCCGTCATGAATGAAACCAGTAATTTCACTGGTGTTAGGGAACTAAATATGTCAGTAAAAGATGTATAATTTTCCTCATACATTATTGACTTAGATTTTATTAATACAGGTCACTAAGTGGGTCATCATTTGTTTGCAGTGATCATCAAGCGAATCACTTGGTCATTAAGCAAATCCATTGAATTTTAACAATTGAAGATCTACGATCTTTGGTCAGACAGAGATCTGTTCATTCTTTAAGGCATCTTTAGAATGATCTGTAAACTTCGGAGTCTTTGTAAATGCTCCTTATATTAACACCCAATGCTTATATATCTGATATTTATACTGTTTTTATTCTACATTTTCTAAGAAATTCATATATGTATTTGGCAATCCTAAAAGTTAGGACTATAACTGTAATATAGGCTATTATGTGGGTCCTATTTGAGACTTCTTAAATCTTCCTAAATAAATTGTGTCTTAGTGAGGTTTTAAGAAAGGATTTTGTTCATCTTTTGTGTTCTTAAACACTGCATTGCACCCAACTCTTGATTTTTCTGAAATTTCTTTCATCAACTCAGGCAGTGGTATGTAACTCCGGCTGTGTATAGTGTTTATAATAGGAGATTGGCAGGATTGCATTTTCAGTTTGTGCATGTTGTTCTTCCCTTTGCCCACTCAGATAAAAGTACCGTATTTTTCGGAGTATAAGACACACCGGAGTATAAGACGCACCTAGATTTTAGAGGAGGAAAACAAGGAAAAAAGTATTCTGAACCAAATGGTGCAGTAATATATTATTTAATAAAATACCAGAGCAGCAGAATACTTTTTACAATCATGTATACTTTTTACAACCATGTACACTTTTTACAACCATGTATACTTTTTACAAACTTCAAACTTGACAGCTTTAAGACTAGTGGACTTCAACTCCCAGAATTCCTCCTCCAGTCATGCTAGCTCAGGAATGGGAGTTAAAGTCCACAAGTCTTAAACTTGCCAAGTTTGAAGACCCTTGCACCCCTAACCCCTAACCCAGGGGTCTTCAAACTTGACAGCTTTAAGACTTGTGGACTTCAACTCCCAGAATTCCTCCTCCAGTCATGCTAGATGGGGTAATTAGAAGGCAAAACCACCCTAATTTTTGCAAAAAATGGCCCATTTTTTGCTCTTTTTTTTTTTTTTTTTTTTTTTTTTTTGCAAAAACAGGGCATGCAGAGGATCTGGGAAGCCTGCATTGGACTCCTAGGGGGTGGGGGAAGGCAACCCCCCCCCCAATTTTTGCAAAAAAAATGGCCTGTTTTTTGCAAAAATTGGATGCGGCGGCGGGGCTTCGGGAGGCTAAAAATTGCTGTATTCGGTGTATAAGACGCACAGACATTTCCACCCTCTTTTGGGGGGCAAAAAGGTGCGTCTTATACTCCGAAAAATACGGTAACTGTCCATTCTTTCTGCACCACATTTCTTACATAACTTGTAACTATTTGTGGATAACTGAATATAAGATTCATCATCTCATATGTAAGTGTTTAAGATATGAGGAAATAAGAAAAGTAGGAAAGCAACAAGCCAGAGGAGAACGTAGGAAAAAAGTGAAAAACATAAAAAGGGTAAACTGGAAGCATATCAACAATATAGAGGAAGATACTGAACATTTAGATAGAAAAGAATAATATTCTTAATGTCTGTTATGACGAAGACTTTCCCACTGAACATTGGAGTGGCTTCTCTTGTAAGTTAATATGGGGGCAGGAAAAAATATACTACTATAATTGTTTTTGAGTGGCACCATGAATGTACCTGTTTTAAAAAGTACAAAGGTAAGTTTGTTTTTTGGTATTTAACTTACAAATAGGCAACCGACAGGCATAGAAATCTTGTTACGCTACAACTCCCATTGCCCATGTTGCTTGGAGTAATGAGAGTTGGAATCCAACAACAGCTACAGCTAACTGATTCTCTCTGATCTAAATAATAATAAAATTAGGAACTACATTGATACAAGGAGTACTAGATCCTAATTTCTTTAAAAATAGAGAACTATAGTATGGCTTCTGGAAAGTATTGGACTAGAAATTGTTGAGAATATTCATAGCTTAGGTTGTAGGTTTTGGCAGTGATCTGTTCTCTGAGCTTGCTGTTTAGCTCCTGGACATTTCATTATCAAACTAGGTAACATCTTCAGCAGGGTTTTGGGTGAAGTATTGGAAGTATTGGACTCCCGATGTATAAATTATATTCTAAAGCAGATCTCAATAAGAACCTAAAATATGACCATTGATTCTAGACCATTTGAACTAAGCCGTAGCTTAACATAGAATTAAAGAACGTATTCTTGTATCGCACCAGCTTCAATTTCAGTACTCAATTAGAGGATCAGTTTGTAAAATGTTCCTGAATATTTTCTTCCCTTTTTTGATCCCCTCCTCATTCCCATTCTTTTTAGCTACCTAAATGATTTGGACAGAATATCCCAGCAGAGCTATATTCCAACCCAACAAGATGTTCTACGAACCCGAGTGAAAACAACAGGCATTGTAGAAACACATTTCACCTTCAAGGACTTGTACTTCAAGTAAGTGGCATTAAGAGCTGCAGGCTGCCATGTTATGTATACTCTTAAACCACAATTTCTTGGTGTAAAATTTATGGCTCTTCTGCACTTGTGGTACAGTTTTTGACTTTGGCTCACATGATGTAGTATCTTTCCGATTCTTTTGCTAGTGATTCTTGATACAGTCCACTTTTTTATTTTCATTGTTTCATTCTTTTCAGCTGCTTTTATGTTGGGATCACAAACACAGGTACTGAATCCTTGCTTTACAGGAGCATGTATACTAATGGTATACTGGCTTCTGTTTTATATTGTTGATTAGAAGTGTAAAATATAAAAGCCCCACATAGAGACTTTATACTTTGCCATGCATTTATTTTCTGGTGTTGCAGTGGGAGTTGAAATTAACATGGCTCTCTGAACAATGCATGGCTTTCTCAGCAAAACAATAGACATAGCATTAACCAGTCAATAGTACAGAACATTGGCAAGGAGCATGCATAATTGTTTAAATGCTTATCATTAATAGTGCTTGATGTAGAATGGGGCTGTGTTATTTTCCACTGTGATACACCTAATTATGTCATGACTGGATGACATATTAACCATTTACCTCCATGTAGTTTGCCACCTCGTCTCCTGATTGATCCCTATAGGACTTGTGATGTTCTCTTTTCGTATACTTTCAAACATCTTGGCTCTGCTACGACTGTATCTGATTTGTAAAATTCAGCAAAATGCAGAATGAATGAGAACAACAAGAAATTCAGATTATAACTGGCGCACAATGCCATCATGGTTCATGGTGGGATAAGAAACCTTTGCTTTCACAGTTCATGGAGCTCCAGAGTGTTATATAGTTTATGAATCAAATAATGAAACTGTAGGGCACACTCACTTGTTAGGGTGCCACTCTCCCCAGTGTTATTTAGTTAGACCTAGGTAGTATTCCTTTGACTGAATTTCCCAGAGTTATCTTTTCATGCCAGCTTAAGGTTCTATTGAAAGAGTTCTCCATCATTCATACACTTATCTTACTGATTATAATTTTAAAGCTGTAATAAAGTCTAAAAGTAAACCTTAAGAAATTGCGATTGGGAAAGATAGCTTTTGGGCTATTGGAAATCATATAGGAAGTCCTCGACTTATAACCATTTATTTAATGACTGTTCGAATTATGGCAGCACTGAAAAAAGGGACTTATCATCACATGACCATTGCAACATCCCCACGGTTATGAGATCAAAATTTTGTTGTTTGGCAACTGGCACTATTCACAATGGTTCCATTGTCTCAGTTCCTGTGATTTCCATTGATGGCCTTTCCAGGGGGCTTCTGACAAGCAAGTCAATGGGAGAAGCCGGATTCACTTAATAACTGCACGCGTCACTTAACTGTGGTGATTCACTTAACAACAGTGGCCAAAAAAAGATGATAAAAATGGGCTTGACTCCGTTAACAACTGCATCACTTAGCAGTGGAGGTTCTGGTGCCAGCTGTGATCGTAAGTCAAGGACTCCCTGTACATAAATCAGTTGTGGAAAAATCACTGTTGGCTGAGCCTCTGCTACCCTTGTGTACCCCTTGTGCATAATGAGATAATAATCTTGCATCAAAGATGAACGAGACAGAGTTTATGTAATATATGAACTGAAAACAACATAAATGCAGCATAATTTGTGTACTGCATAATCTCTTCAGCCTGTTCCACTGAAAAGTCACCAAAGCTCTTCTTCCATTACCCTTAGTCCCCCCCCCTCTTTCTCTCTTTTTAATGTGGGGCAAGTTCTTTTGGCATAATCTATCTCAGGTGAAAGCCCCCATGTGGCTTTTTCGTGGGAGGCCTAGATATTTCACAGTGTCCAGCTCTGCAATGTCAATTGGTAAAGAAATGCCAGTCAGTATTGTTTCTTCACTACCAGCTGTTTGCTGGTTCTGCCCTGAGCACTTGGAACAAAAGGCTGGACTATTTTATTTGTGCAGTATACCTTGTTTATGATAAGGCCTCAAAATGTTACAAAAGTTTGAGCCTAGAGCAAAGAGGGCTTAAAGGGGTACGGTTTGTATTAGAGCTTTTTAGAATGACATAATTATGTTATTTCCCTCATCCTATTTTTATATCATAGCCCCCCCTCCTTTATAGCACTAAATTAAAAATACTGATTTAGCATTTGATGATAAATCTCAGCCTTGGGGTTGTTGTTTTTTGCTAGTTGCCCCAAGCATATAACTCTGGATAGTATACCGCAAAGTATAAACAAAGCAAAAATAGCATCAAAATAACCAATGCTACATAAAGTAATGTGTACAAACAGATTCGGACAGAAGTTATTAAAAGCCTTTTATAATTTTTGTGGTAAAATAATATTACAGCAGTGGATATTTTAATGAACTTTAGCATTTAGATCTCAGGGCTGGCAAAGTCGTTTACAGCTTATTCAAGAACCCCCTGTTGTGCATGTGTATCTGTGTGATAACTAAACAGATGGATTTAGTTTTCGTTTTGCTAAAATGAATCTTCAAGTCCTTATTATTTTTCTGTCAGGATGTTTGACGTTGGTGGTCAGCGTTCAGAACGTAAGAAATGGATCCATTGCTTTGAAGGAGTAACAGCAATTATATTCTGTGTAGCTCTCAGCGATTATGACCTTGTCCTTGCTGAGGATGAAGAAATGGTATGTTGCTGTAGTTTTAACATTCTAAATAATGTGGACTGCGACAGAAATTCACCTTAAACTTTGCATAATATAATTTAATCAAACGTTTTGCTATTGTTATTCCTTGAACATTACAAATGGTAATATTTCAATAGAGATTAGGGGCAAGCTTTTCTTGTCTGCATTCTCACAATTTGTGCGTATTTGAAGTTGGGAGGTTATGGAGAGTAAAATTGCCTCTTCTTCATAACTGAGTGTGAACATTTAAATTTCCATACATGATTTGAGATGGGGAAAATGGTTTCTGACAGAAAACTGTAAAAAAATGTGATATTTCAGAGGCTTTTTGTATCATTTGCAAAAATGTAGACATTATTTAGCATGTTTGAAGGGATGGTTGTACTTTTAATGTTTATTTTTTTGACAAAATTTGCACTAGTAATTTGGTTGAGGTTGTAATTCTATGAAGTGTCAATGCTGTCTTTCATTAGTGTTTTTTCTATTCAGAATCGAATGCATGAGAGCATGAAACTCTTCGACAGCATTTGTAACAACAAGTGGTTCACTGATACATCGATCATTCTTTTCCTGAACAAGAAGGATTTGTTTGAGGAAAAGATACGGAGGAGTCCACTAACAATTTGCTATCCGGAGTATCCAGGTAAGATTTTTCTTAAGACAGAACAGAAGGTCACAACAGAGGTGTGTGTGTGTGTGTGTGTGTGTCTTATAGTAATTTCATTAAAGATTATAATTATAAGAATAAAAACTAGTATAAATTAAAAGATGAAAGAATAGAAAGAGTAAAAGATGTGGAAAAGAAAAAAGAAAGAAAAGTAAGAATACAGGTAGTTCTTGACTTACAACCATTCATTTAACGATGTTTCAGGGTTGCAACAGCACTGAAAAATAGTTATTTTGGGGGAGGGGACTTTTGGAAAGTCATTAAAAGTGGTGAAAGACTACCATATTAATCATGATGGTGGATTCCTCTGAATATCAGCTTTGGGAAATAACAGCAGCAGAGTTAGTCCTTATGCATCTTACTTTCCAGAATAAAGTGGCTGGACACTGTAGGAAGCAAGATGATGGACTAGGTAAGATTTTGATGTAATTCATTAGAGCTGCTCTTATTTTTCTAGGTTCTAATACGTATGAAGAAGCCGCCGCATACATTCAGTGCCAGTTTGAAGATCTGAACCGAAGAAAAGACACCAAGGAAATTTATACTCATTTCACCTGTGCCACCGACACCAAGAATGTGCAGTTTGTGTTTGATGCTGTTACAGATGTTATAATTAAAAACAATCTGAAGGAATGTGGACTTTACTAAAAGGAAAGAAACAGAGAAAGGTAAATTGTGAACTGTAGCGCTGCACAAATATATGCCAGGCTGTCATATGAACTTGTGCTAATTTTGTGAATTTTCTTCTTTAGATTTCAGGATGTGGACTGTTTCTTTGCTGCCTTGTGAGACAGCTGCAAGCATGAACAGGACTGGGGAATGAAAACAGCATGCAAAACCTTTGCATTCTTTAGCACAATCTTCTATATTAGGGATATTTTACTGATATGGATGCTGAAGTTAGATTCCAAAAATGGAACTATTGTTAAGTGTGATTTTTTTTTAAATCATCCAGGCATCACCTGGATTGCATAATTTGAAATATGTACAGCTGTTATGAAGTTTTCATCCCAGAATTTCAATATGTAGCTTTCTTTAATAAGTCGTCATTGCTCTATTTTTAAAGGTTTTCCATCAAACTATATATTGATTAAATTTTATTTTCTTCGCAATGAATCTTACATTTTAAAAGCAAACAAACAAAAAAAAAAACACTTAACTATGCACATGATGTGACCAGATCATGCAGAAAGTATTCCTCTTAGCAGGAACCTTTTTGTTTTTAAAACTTGGTATGGTCAGAACTTGCTAGTATTGCAACTACTTTAAAAGGGCCTTAGAATTCTTATGGTTAAAGCTGTGGCTTTCTTCTAATATATACTACGTCAACATTCTGCTACATATACTGTAAGGCTTTCCCCTTCCTTAAAGGTAGATTTCCTTTAGCAGGTTTAACAAATTATGTGTGGCTTATAGGTTGGGAGGATTTAGCCTGGTTAATGCTGAGTACCAATTTGCTGAGTATGCAGCTGGTGTAGCAAGTAAAAATCTGATTCTTATATAGAAATTTCTGAACTGAGTACCAGTTAGCAAAGTGACTTGTAAAATTCCAAGCTGGAGGGGGTCGGGGAGGAGAGTATATGCTGCTACAGGGCTACTGTATCAACCACTTAATTGTTGTGTATGTGTTTGGTCTTAAAGCAGTGGGGAGTTTTGTAGGCAGTGGAATTTGTTCTGCATTTACCAGGGCCTTTTATCCTTAAGAGATTTTGGAAATGTACCAACAGCATGTAAATGTGGTGCCAAGTTCCTGTTTGCCATTGTTTTTCTTGTAATGAAAATTAAGCAGAGTAAGGGCATTTCTTTGCTTAACCATTACACTGAGACTCTCTCCCAATTTTCATGTACAGTTTCAACCTGATGATGTAGTTATTGGCAATATTAAAATGGTGAGTTAAAAAACTTAAAAGTTCCTAACTTTATTGGTGCCATTTCTACAAATTCTTGTTAGTTTCTTACTTGCATTTCTGACTTTTGCAAATAAAAATGTTAGTTAGTCTGATTAATTATTTGCTATTGCTAAACTTTTATATAAATTAACTGTAGGGTTATATTTTGTCAAAAGTTCATTGGGCTGCACCAAATACTCAGGTAGACATTCCCTCACTAGACAGACCTTTCTTTCTTTCTTTCTTTCTTTCTTTCTTTCTTTCTTTCTTTCTTTCTTTCTTTCTTTCTTTCTTTCTTTCTTTCTTTCTTTCTTTCTTTCTTTCTTTCTTTCTTTCTCTCTCTCTCTCTCTCTCCCTCCCTCCCTCCCTCCCTTTCTTCCTTTCTCTTTCTTTCTTTCTTTCTTTCTTTCTTTCTTCTTTCTCTCCTTCCTTCCTTCCTTCCTTCCTTTTGACTGTGCAGTCTGTTCCCTAAGAACAGAGTTAAGGTATTGCAAAACAATGGGGCAAATCCAGCTACTAGTAAAATTGATATTCCTGACAGGACAGAACCAATTTAATACCATTTTATTGGTACCAATAACCTTTACAAAGAGTAATAATAACATCTGAGAATGGTGGCAAGTCAATTGTCAGTTTTTACCATTTGTCACATCAACAAGGTATTACAATGGCTATTTTAAAATGATACATTGTGACTATTTATTTATATCCTGCTTTATTATTTTGGTAAATAACTCAAGGCAACAAATATATCTAATATCCTTTCTCCTCCTATTTCCCCCACAATAACAACCTTGGCCCAAAGTCACCCTGTCGGCTTTCATGCCTAAGGCATGGCTAGAACTCACAGTCTCTCAGTTTCCCATCCTGATGCCTTAACTCCTACACCAAACCGGGTCTCTTGCTACTATTAAAAGTATTTTAGCAAAAGACGTGATAATGTTCTACTCATAAATAAGATGCTATAAATAAATACCTTACTAGGTTTCTGAGTGTACAAGTGGGAGAACTCTCTTCATAAATGCATGAATCTAATAAATCAACCATCTAAGGTGACATGTACATTTTTTTAAAAAAAATGGGAGCATATTACAGGTTACTTAATCGGTTTAAGACCGATTTCACACAAGCATGAACACGCATTCAAATCAGGGAAATATATTGTATAAATTAATAATGTATTGTGCCACCACTTCAGTTCCTTTAAATGGCATATGAATCACAGCAGATATTTTTGAAAAGAAAATGTGAAGAGGAATGTCTATGGAGAGAAGGAACGTGAAGAGGAATGGAAGAAATTACTTTTCAACCATGCACCCGTACTTTTTAATGCAAATTTATTTTTTATCTCTTACATTTATTTGAAGCTGCATGAGGAATTACTTGCAGCGTATCTTAATGCATGTGGTATCTTGTCTAACAATACAACTTGTTTACAAATGTTGAGATCAACAATACAGCTCTAAATAGGATGAAACGCCTGATACAGCTGTTTTATTTTTGTATCCCTCTGTGGGTGTGGAGAAGTTCTCTGCTCCTGTGACATCAGTGGGTTGAAGCTGTATATGTGTATGTTCATTACCACAGGATTAGTAAGACAAGTAGACAAGCTGTCTCCACAGCAGGTATTAAAGCACTGCTGTATTCTATGAGTTTGGGCGAAGAGACCCATTCTAGATTCACTGAATTAGATACTAGAAAACTTTTTTTAAGACACTGGGTTCTAATTGCACCAGTTTCAGACAACTGCAAATAGATTGTGCGTTTGGTCTATTTTTAATAGATTTAAATCTGCAAAATGCCTCATTTCTATATACAATATACAGTTTTTGGACTTGGACATTCAGACCATTGGTTTTAAAATGAACAGTGCTGTTAAATAAGACCCCAAAGCACTGATTGTGTTTTTCCTGTGAAAGAATTATGGCTTGTTTATAAATGGTTAAATGCGGAGAATCAGTGTTTGACATAAATTCATCGTTTGTAAACCAGTTTGTCTTCACTGTTGCCCATGTTACAATTTCCACTTTCACAGATTGTAGAGTACCTCAGAAAGGAAACTTATCAAAGAAAATTATTCAGAAATTGGAGAACACTTCATTTTTTGTTCCATTAGCTTTTTTGATGGCATGTTCTTGATAGAATTGTTTGTCTTGGGTGAGAACTGTTATCTTGTTAGAATTGTTTATCTTCTATGGAGAAATATAGATTCCTGAATGACTGTTGGCTCCGTTGGCTCTGCTCAGCAGAATGGTGAAACTCACAAGAAGCCCTCGTTCCTGATAGATGAAGATGAGATAATATTTGGAATAATGAAATCAAATTGCATTTGAACTTGAAGTTGTCAAGAGAATGACAAAGATGTAGAGATAGGTTCTATGTATATACATACATGCATGCATACCTTCAATTGTTTTTCAGCTTCAACCCTAACATCCCACTAATTGTGTTCAGTGGTCATGGCATGTGAAGTCTGGCAACATCTAAAGATGTTTTGGAAATAATTGCATCTTTACGCATTTAGTACCATGTAAGTACTGTGGGTGACCTTGAAAAAGCTTAAATAGAATTGTATATGGCTAGTTCTTGGCTGGGGTGGCTACTAGGTATCTTGAAAACCAAAAAAGAAATAAAAATAAATAAATCCTGAAAGGGCCGACCACTTCCTCCTTTTCAATCCTGCTTCCTCACCCCATGGATGTGACCATGTAGTCACTAGGAGTTGATTCAAGAGAGACTATTTACCTTTAAAAACTCCCAAGTCCTGTACTGAGCACCAACTTTGATTTTGCTTATAGTATTACATGAGGTGGTTTTGTAATCACCTCATTACCTGTGATTTCCTTAAAATTCCTCTTCTGTTGCATTACTGTGTTTCCCCGAAAATAAGAGTCTGTCTTATATTTTTTTGAACCCTGAAATAAGCGCTTGGCCTTATTGCCATGCACTCAAAAGCCATATTGGCCTTATTATCAGAGGAGGTCTTATTTTGGGGGAAGTATCTTCAAACCTGTTTTGGAAATAATTGCTAAATGAAGAATTTGGCAATGGTGCTAACTCTGCTGATGTAATAATTATTGCAAATTATTGTGGCAAAAGAACTGAAATAGCAGAGTACTTGCATAGTTTTAATGCAAGCATCCTGTTGCAGTTTAACTGCTGCTTCCTATTACATATGTAGCCCAGCTGACTTGGCTGCTGTTTGCATTTAGTTATTATGCACATTTGACTTTAAGCACTACTGTTCAGAAGTAAGTATAGTTACAAGCATAAGTAAGGAAATGCTAAAGTATACTTACTGCCTAATTCCTACTTTAGGAACAGATAATTGAATGTAATTACCTTTTCTTTTAAAAAGCTGTAATCTTAGAAGAGACCACAGTCCTTTAGGTTCTCTTTGATGATTACATCTGTTACTGCATCAAATACAAATTTGACGTTCTGTGTATCTGTGGCACAAGTCATGTGACTATAAATTTCTTTTGCATCTTTTCTCATGTTTAGATCAAGAAACTGAAGCTTGATGTAATTGCCTGCATCTTCAAATGTATTGGGGCCTGTTGGGAAAAGGAAACGGGAAAACATAAACTAAACAAGTACTAAAAAGTATCACTTATTGTTTGGATCCCGAGTTACTCATTTACAAGGAGAGCCTTAGATCTAACAACATTTTCTCCTGGTGGAAATGAAAAAGAAGTGGTATGTTGCCTTGAGTTCCTGAAGGAAAGGCTTACTCCTCCATATTGTTGCCTACATTGTTCCCAACCCTTGATTAGATATTGAAGGGGCAGGTAAAATCACTAACAGATTTCTTGCACCAATGGAAATATCCCACACATCTTTCAGTCCAGGTGTATGCATTTCCATCTGCATCTTGGAACATGATTTTTTAAAGTGATATTAGGGTTACATTACTTTGGTGTGTCGATCCACAACTTATTTTATTATCAGTACTGTTATAAACAGTTCTTGAACAGAAAGAACCCAATAAAAATGCTCATGTTCCCAGTTTCTTTCATATGAATATTATACAGCATAGAAAGTAACTCAACAAAACATGTAAATTGAAATGGGTAGTTCTCTTTGACAGTAAGCCTGACAAGCCTTTAGAATGTAACTGCAGTCACTTTTAAAGCTTAAATTTCTTAAGTGTAATACCTTCTTTATTGTCTTATTTTATAGAATAATTTTTAAATCAATTGAATAAGTTGTATGTGAATTTCTTACTGAATTGATACTTTTCCATTTCAATAGTAAATTAAATTCAAACCTAGCACTTTGTTCATCAATGTATAAAGTATCATTTACTTATTATGAAATTTATTTGCCGCCCATCTCATATTCAACAACTCTGGGCATTAATTATGTTCTTAACAGGTTTTCTTCAATCTGATCCTCCCCAAATGTATTGAGCTGCTATAACTTCAAGCCAGCGAAACTGCTGGACATGCTGTTTGGGAATATTGATAATTAATCCATTCCATGTGAGGAAGTTACTTAGTTGGGGAAACTGCCCCAGCCAACTGTACACTGGTGTTAAGAAGAAAGGCTTTTTCTCATTTAGCTCTTTTAGCAAATTATTTTGGCTTTCATGAAAATGTTCTAACTCACCATCATAGTCAGGGAAGCAAATGCTGAGATGTACTTTCTTGATTTTTTCCTCAAAGAGGTCCTTCTTGTTCAAGAAAAGAATTATGGAAGTGGCAGCAAAGAACTTGTGATTACATATACTGTTGAAGAGATGCAAAGATTCATGCATGCGGTTCTAAAGAGAAGAACTTTAAAAAGTTAAGTTTAAAAGGAACAGGCTACCTAATATTTTATTAAATAATCTGTTAATTAAGCAAAAATAAACATTTCAATAAATATGTAAAATAAATGGTATGCAATCATCAGTGATGGGAAGCAGTGATTAAAGTCAAATTCCTAGAGATGGTTTCCTAAGAGTTAAATAGTTTGTTTCTAGAATATTAATATCTCACATTGAAAAATGCAAAAAACTACCAAGAAACGAACAGCATCATATATAATTGCTAACATTAAAACAACATTTCAGACAACTTGCAAGAAGTGGGTTGGATCCAGACAAAACGTGTCTCAAGGGAGCAGCCCCTGCCTTTCCCTTTGCTGATCTAAATGCTGTATTCACCCCCCCCCCGCAATGCACTTTGGTTTTGGATTAAAAAATAATACTGATATCACAAAATTGATTTTATATCTTCTTAGCAACCTGGTGCGTTTCATCAAAGTTTTTATAATGCTGGCTGGAAGAGGGTAGAGGGTAGAACAAAAAGCAATGGGTGGAAACTAATCAAGGAGAGAAGCAACTTAGAAGTAAGGAGAAATTTCCTGACAGAACAATTAATCAATGGAACAGCTTGCCTCCAGAAGTTGTGAATGCTCCAACACTGGAAGTTGTTAAGATGACGTTGGATAACCATTTGTCTGAAGTGGTGTAGGGTTTCCTGCCTAAGTAGAGGGTTGGACTAGAAGACATTCAAGGTCCCTTTCAACTCTGTTATTCTATTCTATTCTATTCTATTCTAAAAATGAGCAGCGTTTTGTGGCTTTGTCACTCCTAATTCCAGTGCAGGAAGGGAAATACTCCATCCTTCAATAATCTCAAATGCTAAGCAACTTTAGAAGTTTAGAAAACACTGAGATGATGAGCTCATGCTAACTTAAATTGGCTGCCCTGTGGGGCACATTCACAAATGTTTGTTCCAGTGGATATAATAAAGGGAATACTTGGTCTAGACCCGTGATGGCAAACCTATGGCATGCATGCCACAAGTGGCATGCGGAGCCATATCGGTGGGCACATGAGCTTAGGTTCAGCGCGTGTGCGCACGCTGGCCAGCTGATTTTGGGGCCTTCTGGGCCCCTGGGAGTTGGGAAACAGTCTGTTTTCAGCCTCCAGAACGGGTGGGCAAGGCCCGTTTTTTGCTCTCCCCAAGCTTCAGAGCCTTTCTAGGAGCCTGGGGAGGGCGAAAACAGCCTTCTCCCCCCCCCCCCCGGAGGCCCTCAGGAGGCCAGAAATGGCCCATTTCCCAACTTGAAAAACGATTTGAAGAAGTTGGGAAACGGGCCATTTCTGGCCTCCGGAGAGCCTCCGGGTGGGTGGGGAAGGCTGTTTTCGCCCTCCCCAGGCTCCTAGAAAGGCTCTGAAGCCTGCGGAGAGCGACAATGGGTGTGCCATCTTGTGCCGGGAGCAGGGGGGTCACGCGCGCCCCCCTTTTGAAACGCGAACCAAAAAAGGTTTGCCATCACTGGTTTAGACTCTAGATCAGGGATCAGCAACCTGCAGCTCTGGAGCCGCATGTGGCTCTTTCATCCCTCTGTCGCTCAAAATATGCATCACAACCGCCAATGTGTGATACCCGCCGGCATGCGATTTATTGAGCTTTTCGAGCCCCGGTAGGCCAACCATGGATAAATCCAAGAAAAGAAAAGTTTCAGAAGAAAACAACATTTAATTCAACTACATATGCTAGTTCTGTGGCCGCACAAGAAATAGGCACGGGAAGGGTTTTGTGGCTCCCGGTGTTTTCTGTGGGAAACTGGTCCAAATGGTTGTTTGAGTGTTTAAGGTTGCCGACCCCTGCTCTAGATCATCATCTAGTCCGTCAATCTTTTTTTAAATGACAAAAGACTTTCTGAAACTGGACAAAATTGATCCCACTTTGACCTGCAGCAACTCCTAAGCAAAATTAGGAATGGAATTCTTATTCCAGATTGTTTTGTTACTTGGGCTTGAATGAGAGCAGCACAATTTCAAAAAACAAAACAAAAACCACTTGACAGGCTACCTTTAATGATCCTTTAATTTTCCCTTCTCTGGTTGTAATCAGGCAATTATAAAGTTCTGGCATTCTTTATGAGCGTGGAGTAGAAAGGGTGACTGAACTAAGTTTGTCTTTATAGAACTGATGAATTTCAAAGCACAACAATGTTTGGAACTGTCATCATATACAGTCTGAGCTAGCAAACATACCATGTCATCGTCTTCTACCAAGACCATGTCATACGCACTAAGAGCGCCACAAAAGATGATGCAGGTCACCCCTTCAAAGCAGTGGATCCACTTTTTGCGCTCTGATCTCTGCCCACCTACATCAAACATTCTGGAGAAGAAAGAACCGTGCATGTGACAATGACGTTGGAACATTTGAAACCAGGGAAAAATCTTCCCAAAGCAATGTAGTTTCAATGAACTTTCCAGATGCCTGGAACTTTAAGTATATTTGCAGTCGATCACATTGGTTAAAGATGCATGTGGCATCAACTATTCAGCCTCTCACAATTTGCACATGTGTAGGCTTTCAACTCATAGTTTCCAAAATTCCTGGATCTTGGAGATTATGAGACTGAACTGGAAGTCATCCGGAAGACACAAATTTGGGGAAATCTACTTAGACAAAGATGTGAAGATTACAATATAATTCAGAAACGTACTTCCCATTTTTCAGTCAAATGTTTAACAAAAAGACCCTGAAACAATAGATATCAAATTAGAAATAGAAACACCTTGAAAAGTTAAGCTTTTGCTAGGGGCACAAAGAGACATAGTATTATTCCTAAGCATGCCCTGCTGCTAATGGCCAGCTTTACATGTTAGGTAAAAAAAGTGCGGCAAAAAAGACTTCTAAATGCCGAAATGCACTGAAGGGTATACAAGAGGAGGAAAGGCAAATAGATTTATACATCCTGAAAATTGGTTGGAGAAAATGGAAAGAAAAAGTTACCATTTCAGAGCAAGGAAGATATCGAGAGGTTTTGCTCACCTGAAATTAAGATCCTTGACAGAGAACTTTGTCTCTATGATACCTGTGGTCTTAACTCGGGATCGCAATACATCCTGTTCATTGGGAAGATAGCCAGGAGCTGTGATCCTGTCCAGCTGATTAAGATAGCTACAGAAGAATGAGATGCAATATAATTTCTTAGCGTGGTGTAGGATTATATAATAGCATGTACCATATGCCATCTATATTTTAATTTGATAGAACTGTGTCAAGGTTTCCTAAAGCTTTAATGGCTTGAGCAGGATTTTGAACCCCTATCTTCCAGAAATATCAAACTGAAGTTACTACGATTTAATCTCAACATATTCTGCTTTCCTTTGTATGCCGCTAAAGAAAATGTGCTATAAGCATTGGTTAACACCCAGGGGAGGGTTCCAGTTACCTTTGCTACCGGTGCGCATTGCAATGTTTTGCGCTTGGAAGTTTTTTCCTCTGCTGCTGCTTGAAAAAGGGCCCTCCTGCCTGCCCCCAGGTTTATACTTACCTTAATTCCTTCGTCCGAAGCACAGCTGGTCAGCTCTTCAGCTGTGTTTCGGGCTGATTATAGCTACTGAGCATGCGCGGAAGCAGAATTGCATGAGCGCCCACACGTGAAACATCGCAATGCAAACCGGTGACGATGGTAAGTGGAACCCACCCCTGCTCAGGAGGATATGGGGACTGACAGCATGAAAAGTGCTAAGAGATCAAGCAAATTCAAGTTCTGTCTCTCTGTTTCTAAACCAGATTAGACTGAAAAGGGGTGTGTGTGTGTGTGTGTGTGTGTGTGTGTGTGTGAGTGAGTGAGTGAGTGAGTGAGTGAGTGAGTGAGTGAGTGAGTGAGTGAGTGTGATGTCTTTGAGTCAGTATGGACTCCTGGCTACTGCCTAGACAAGTTTTTGCAGTATTCTTGGCAGGATTTAAGAAATACATATCCATATTGCTGCTTTAAAAAGACACTGGTCTACGGTATTTTCCCACATGTTCTGAACCACTTCTCCAAATCATTTTTTAAGCATGCACAAGAGAACTGGTTTTATTTCAAAAGACAACAAACTATGCAAGGAGAAATTCCTATTATCAAGTTGCATATTATCAAGTTGCAATCTCGTTATCACAAAGGGTTGTGAGAATGTGATTGCACCAATACCATATGCTGATATGTTATTTGTGCAATATCATGATCACAATCCTTTGAGAGGGCTTAATTGCCTTCCCAATAAAGTAATCTTTCATAGATGCAATAGTCGGCTCAGACTTACTATGAAGCAGAATCATTGAGCTGATATTCAGCTGCTCGCTCAAAGCAGGCTTGAATTCCTCCATCAGCCCATAGTTTCTTTATACAAGTCGTCAGTTCTGGGGGCATGGTACCCTCTTCAACCGAATCGGCCAAACTGTACAGCTGCCGTTGATCATCCTATTAAAACACAGAGTCCATAAGCACAATCTTGTTTCCTTGAGGGCTGGATATGAATTCAAGGCTCAATATTCATCTTCATGTTGTTATGAGGTCACCTATAGGAGATGTCCATGGTTTTCAGTTGGGAAGTTCTAGCTTGCAGAGACACGCTTTACATGACCATTGCATCATTGCATTGGGTTGGACTAGAAGACCTCTAAGGTCCCTTCCAACTCTGTTATTCTATTCTATTCTATTCTATTATTATTATTATTATTATTATTATTATTATTATTATTATTATTATTATTATTATTATTATTATTATTATTATTATTATTATTATTATTATTATTTTTATTATTATTATTATTATTATTAACAACAACAACAACAACAACAACAACAACAACAACAACAACAACAGAGTTGGAAGGGACCTTGGAGGTCTTCTAGTCCAACCCCCTGCTTAGGCAGGAAACCCTACACCACTTCAGACAAATGGTTATCCAACATCTTCTTTAAAACTTCCAGTGTTGGAGCATTCACAACTTCTGGAGGCAAGCTGTTCCACTGATTAATTGTTCTAACTGTCAGGAAATTTCTCCTTAGTTCTAAGTTGCTTGTCTCCTTGTTCAGTTTCCACCCATTGCTTCTTGTTCTACCCTCAGGTGCTTTGGAGAATAGTTGACTCCCTCTTCTTTGTGGCAACCCCTGAGATATTGGAACACTGCTATCATGTCTCCCCTAGTCCTTCTTTTCACTAAACTAGACATACCCAGTTCCTGCAACTGTTCTTCATATGTTTTAGCCTCCAGTCCCCTAATCATCTTTGTTGCTCTTCTCTGCACTCTTTCTAGAGTCTCAACATCCTTTCTACATCGTGGAATACTATTCTATTCTATTCTATTCTATTCTATTCTATTCTATTCTATTCTATTCTATTCTATTCTATTCTATTCTATTCTATTCTATTCTTTATTCTATTCTCAAATTACAGTGCTTTGCTACAGTAGTTGTATCAGGTTTTTCTAGGGCTGAATGCTAGGTGACTGAATGCATCAAACTAGAAAACACCAAAGCAGAGAAGCAGGTAGAAGGAAGAACACTGAGCCCCGGTGCTGCAGTATTGCAGGCTGCTAACACTGCCCACCGCCTGGAATTTGATCCATGGGGGGGGGACCCAAGATTGACTCAACCTTCCATCCTTGCAAGGTTGGTAAAATGAGGATCCAGCTTGTTGGGGCAATATGACGACATTTTAAATCACCCAGAGAGTGCTGTAAAGCACTATGGGATGGTATATAAGTCTAAGTGCTATTACTATTTGTACTGGGAGAAAAAAAATTGAAGAAAATAACAACTCCAAGTGACGATATATCAGCTTCTTTCATTATGGGAGAACTTTGGTTGGTCCTGGCTTGTCCACCAAAAATATTTCCACTAATGAAATGCTATTATGTATTGCCATTCTGGCACAACTGTAGTGGTTTCTTCCAAAATGGCATTTTTTCAGTACCATGTGGTTGATTAGTTGATGCCTTATACATTTTCAGCAGTATCCCCCCCCCTTTTTTTTTCTTTTTTAAAGCACATTACTTCTGGTATGAATTGTAAGAGGTAAGATTGTTTTGAGAATAACTCAGGTCAGTCAGTGCTGGCGTAATTGTTCTATGAATCAGCTCTTGCACATTGATGGATAGGAAACAAACAATGCTCTCCAAAGCTTTTCTTTAATCACCAGGTGGCACTATGCACACCTATTTAGGTTCTGTAGCAAAAAAAGTGACCCGCTGTGGTTTCTACAACACACTTACCCATGGTTACTGAATCATGGTTTAAACAGTTCATCAAATGTCTGGAGTTGTCTGGAATACTGAACCATAAGCAAACCGCATTGTCTAAGTTCATATTAGTCTACACAGTTCATACTACACTATATTAAAATGCAGTGTTCATTTTGCTTATGGTATGTTCCAGGCTAAGAGATTTTGTGTGGCATAAGTTGTTGGGCACTGGTTGTATTGGTACCAAAAGGCAGTTTTGAGTGTGGTTGTTTTCCACAAACCATCTGTACTTGATGCATGTTATTACTATTTGCACACTTGATATCTCTGTTCTGGAATCTCTCTTTCTCTCTCTCTTTCTCTTTCTCTTTCTCTCTCTCTCTCTCCCCTCCCCCCTCTCTCTTCTATCCTTATATATTGCATATCTATATCTATATCTAAATCTACACACACACACACACACACACACACATATATATATACACACACACCTATACCGTATTTTTCGGAGTATAAGACGCACCTTTTTCCTCCCTAAAAGTGGCTGAAAATTTGGGTGCTTCTTATACTCTGAATGTAGCTTTTTCAAAGCTTTTTTCCCCAGCCCTAACTAGGTGCTAACGATCTTCCCAGCTCTTACCTTGCAGGCTTTTTCATTGTTACTCTCTCCGAAGAATGTTTTTCCAGCCCTAAGTCTTTGCAGAATTTTTTTTTATTGCTCTACTTGCTCCCAATAAGTTTTTTTCTAGCCCTAACCAGGTGCTAACGACCTTCCCAGCTCTTATTGGCTTGCAGGCTCTTTCATTGTTACTCTCTCAGAAGAAGGTTTTTCTAAGTCCTAACCAGGGGATAAAATAATGTGCTGAAGCTGACCAGACTAAGGACGCTAGCCAGATGAATACCTGGTAGGCAGATTGTTTTCCCCTATTTTCCTCCCCAAAAACTAAGGTGCGACTTATACTCCGGTGCGTCTTATACTCTGAAAAATACGGTGTGTGTGTGTGTGTGTGTGTGTGTGTGTGTGTGTGTGTGTGTGTGTGTGTGTGTGTATGTATGTATGTATGTATGTATGTATATATATATATATATATATATATATATATATATATATATATATATATATATATATATATATATATATATATATATATATATATATATATATATCGCAGTCTCGATATAAACTCGCGGCCCATGGGCCGGATGCGTCACGTGCTGGCCACGCCCATGCCTGGTTTAGCGAAGGGGGGAAAAGTTGCAATATGTCACATGACAATGCCGTGACGATGCGAGTTTGACAACCCTATTTTAGAATGTCCTCCAATGTTAAGTTTTTTTTAAATAAAGGCACATTCTTTGGTTTTCTATTATTTTTAACCCATAAGGAAAATATGTATAAACTATAGAATAAAATTTAGTGAAACAGCATGATATGCATTCTGGACTATCATCTATCCTGTGTTTAACATCTTGAACTCAAATTTTAAAATGTTTATATCAGTCTCCTTGCCTTAGCTGTATGCAAACACCCACACATCAACCCCGATCCCACCCTGGTCAAATTGAAAACATTTTCCCTATGTAAAAGGAAAAAAAAATAATTGCTCTGTGCTATGTATTGCAGTAGGAGGCAATAATAAAAAATATATATCAAGACTTCAATTATGCCATAGTGGCCACCTTTTCACTTTTTCGACACCTCCAACCAGCCTTCTTGTATTGCATTCTGATTTTTAGCCATTGTCATTGCTTTCTGGAGAACACATGTTACAAGTACAGTGTGCTATTGGTAACACTCACCCCTCGGCCTGAATCAGCGAAATCTATGCCGAGAGTACTCATGGCCCTGACGATTGATAAGATGGATTGAAGTATGTTGCTATATATGACTGCTTTGAACTCCAGACATTCTTCTTCTGTGTAGCCATCTTGATGGATAATTCTGTAGCACAAAGAGAGAGAAAAATCCAGGTCCTGAATATGAAATGCTATCATAGATTTCATTCCAAAGCTTTAGTACTAGTTTGTTCTTTGATTTTACTCTCCACCTGCCAAGGAGTCTGTACATTTCAACAAGGATTGCAGAAAAAATCTGAGTATTGTTACTCATTCACTAAGTGAAATGTTAGTGTTGTGTTCTGACTGACCTATAACTGAACCATAAACTTGTTTTGACTAGACGACCTCTGACTGAACTGTTGTTGTTATGTTTATAGTTGAACTCTAGCATCTGGTGGAGCCTGTTGTGTCTAAACTCTGATCTCAACTATTCCTCCTTAACATTCTCAACATCATAGCTTCCATTATCAACTCCTCTCTCTCTCTCTTCTCCCCACTTCTGCTTTTTATGGCAACTCATCTAGCAGGGAGAGTACTTAAGTTTGTTCCAAGCTATGAGTACTACTGTTAGTTTGGGCAATCCAAACATCAGCTTGGCACATCCGTTTTCTGCTGTAGAAGGTTCAGCAAGACTTCTGAGTTCTTGCATGAATGGGAACATACTACTTGTCTGCAACAGGTAAGAGCAGATGCACTTTCCCCCAAGAAGGTGTTATTGATAAGGCCATGTTCTTGCCCCTATGCAGTCTGAAGCACTTTTTGGAATTTAAATGCCAAGTGCTGCACCACCCTAATTTTGATACTCAGTTGATGAGTCTTGTAGCAATAATTAATGCTTGCTGTGGATAATTGTGCACTCCATCTTCAGCGCAGCTTGCACTTGCCTAGAATCACTCTAGTCTTAAACTTCATTTAGTTCCTACAATGTTCATTTAAAAAGACCAAGTTAAAACCATGCTAAAGGAAGAGCTACCCAAATGCACATGACCTTAAATGGACATTTCCATCAACTAGCCTAAAAAAAGGACATCCAAACTTATGGGAGTTTTTTAAACCATATATGCAGGCAAGCAGTCATTGATGGCTCAATGATGTGATGTTGTATGAAAAGCTATTTCTTCTTGATCCTGCTCAGAATCAATTTATGAAGCAAGCAGTTGTCCTCAGTTGGTTTAACCACATACTATTTTTATGTGTCCTAAGCCTTCCATAATCAGTTTAAGTTATTTGCCTCAGCCCAGTCCTGCTGCCAACAACCTGAAAAGTATCTATAAATGTGAATCAATGTGGAACAACATCTAATTAAAAATGATACAGCTAACTTTTGAGCCCCTGATCGCTGATCGTGAAGGGGATACTCACTTCATCTGTTTGACAATTGTACTCTTCCCTGACTCACCAGCACCTGGAATGAAAAACAGCTTAAGGTCAGAACTGCTTTGCAGACAAACAGAGGACCTCTGGGTTAACTATGTATTGCTTTCCTTCTGTAGTTATTGTGAGATCACCACTGGAAATATATTCAACTACTATATTGATGAATTTGCTCCTGTAGATCAGTCATTCTATTAGGGCATGGTTGGTTGGTTTGCTAAATCAACCATAATGTCCTTGTTCATACATAAGTCTCAATCAGCATGACTTAGTGGTCTTATTCAGGTAGTCTCTTTCACAGCAATATTACAATGGCTTGCCATTACTTTTTCAAGAATACTTTTCTTTTTTTAAAAAAATAATCTTTATTTGGTTTTTAAGCTTTAAAAATAACATACATAATAACACACAACATCAAAGAAAAAAGAAAAAAGAAAACATTAAGAAAAGGGGGAAAAGGGAAAAGAAGGGAAAAAAAATACAAACACTAATACACAAAAGAAAAAAAAACAGCATTTCAATTTAACAGCTATATCTTTATGTAACTAAATCCAGTTTTGCAATCTTACTACATTGGTTGCTTTTAACCTTTATCCCTTTTACTCTTTAGTTCAAACTAATCTAAAACGTATTTATACATATTTACATTATTTTTCATATTTATATCCTCGGATTATGTGCATCAATAATAATCATTTTTATTGTTATAAAGGAGATGGTAAGGAAAGATTTTTCGGATCAAGTCTTCTTCTATGTCCATAGTTTTAAATTTTTATTTGATTGTAACCAGGAATACCATTTTGCCCATATTTCATAGAAATCAGAGTTGTCTTTTTGATGGATGTCCATCGTTAACTTGCTCATTTCTGAGCATTCTAAAATTTTCCTAATTATCATATTTGAGGAGGGAATAATATCAGATTTCCAATTTTGGGCATATAGTAGTCTAGCTGCGGTTGTTATTTGTAAAATTAAATATCTTTCTTCTTTAGTAAATTTGCTCCGGAAGATCCCCAATAAGAACATTTCTGGTTTTAATTCCATTTTCACATTTAGAATCTGTTCCAACCAAGATCTAATCTTTTTCCAAAATACTTGAACCTTGGGGCACGACCACCACATGAGGTAGTAGCTCCCTGCTTCCTTTTTACACTTCCAACATTTAGGTGATAGCGATGGAAACATCTTTGCCAGGCGATCTGGGGAGAGGTGCCAACGGTATACCATTTTATAGATATTCTCTTTATAAGATGCAGCTAGTGTCAATTTATAATTGATTTTCACCTTCCATTCATTCAAATTTATTTCATATCCCAAATTTTGAGCCCAAGCGATCATATAGCCTTTAGTTTCGTTCTCTTTTAATTTAGTTTTCAACTGCAGATTATAAAATTTGGAGATCATTTTTTCATCTGGCCCCATAAATATTTTGTCTAATTCCTTACTGTTTTGGAAGCCGAATTGGGAGAGATCTTTCTTATATCGGGTTTGAATCTGAAGATAGTGCCACCATTCTAAATCTATGCCCTTTATACTAAGTTCTTGTCTTGACCTAAGATTATTTTGTTCATCTAAAAGCTGTTGATAGATAATAGTTTTATTCTTGTTTATAAAATTTGGGTGTATAATGGCTTCAGATGTTGATAGCCATTTAGGAATTTTTTTATAGTAATCATTTTTTATATTAAGCCAGGTTTCTAGTAAGGGGCCCCGTATATAATGCCTCTGAAAGTATGCATGTGCCTTATGTTTCCCTCCCCACAGGAATGCATGCCAGCCTACTTGAAGATTAAAACCTTCCAGAGTTAAGATCCTTCTGTTACGTAATAAAACCCATTCTTTGATCCAGCTCAGTGCA
The DNA here is from genome assembly GCA_023053685.1 of Diadophis punctatus similis. Lineage (NCBI taxonomy): Eukaryota > Metazoa > Chordata > Lepidosauria > Squamata > Dipsadidae > Diadophis > Diadophis punctatus. The sequence continues at coordinate 46,696,814 of JALIGW010000003.1, forward strand.
GCTGCCTTGTAATAGCTTTCCCAGTCCGGGAGTCCAAAGCCACCATTAATCCTACGGTCATGTAACGTCTGGAGTTTAATTCTGGCCTTTTTCTTTGACCAAATGAATTTGCGGACGATGTTTTTAATTCCGTGAAAAAGTTCTTTTTAAGTTTTATGGGTGCAATTTGGAATAGAAATAATAGCTTGGGTAAAACGTTCATTTTGATAACGGCAATTTTACCTAATAACGATAGTTGCAATTTAGCCCAATTCTGCAACTCTTTTTGTATTTTTTGATTCAATTTTGTATAGTTGTCTTCTTTGATGGTGCTACATTTGGCAGTAAGCCATAGCCCTAGATATTTGACTTTTTTAACTATTTTAATTCCCAGTATTGTTTCTAAAATCCTATTTTGTTTTTCAGTTAAGTTTTTAGTTATTATTTTTGTTTTTTCTTTATTGATTTTTAATCCTGCCACCTTACCAAACTTTTCTATTTCTTCAATTAATATTGGACCCGATTTTATGGGATCTTCCAGGATATAAGTCATATCGTCTGCAAAGGCCTGCACCTTATAGTCCTCCTTTTTAATTTTTAAACCTTTTATATTATGATTTTGTCTTACACACCTCAAAAGAATTTCTAAGGCCAGAATAAATAGTAGAGGAGATAGGGGGCACCCTTGGCGAACTCCTTTCTGAATATTTACTTTGTCCGTCAGATCATTATTCACAAGTACTTTGGCTGATTGTTCCTTGTAGATTGCCTTAATCAAATTTAAAAATTTAACACCAAAATTCATCATCTCAAGCTGGGTTATGAAAAACCGCCAATCCAGGTTATCGAAAGCTTTCTGGGCGTCAATAAAGATTAATGCCAGCTGTTTTCCTATATGTATATCGTAATACTCAAGGACATCCAGTATAATTCTTGTATTGTGGCTGATTTGTCTATTTGGCAAAAATCCGTTCTGGTCAGAGTGTATTAGTTTATTTAGTATTGGTTTAAGTCTTTCTGCCATAATAGAGGCTAATATCTTATAATCTGTATTTAATAATGAAATGGGTCTGTAGTTTTGGATTTGTAATTTGTAATTTATCTGCTTCTTCTTTTGGGATTAACGTTATATACGCCTCTTTCCAAGACTCGGGAATTTTAGCTTCTTCCATAGCCCCATTATAAACCTCTAACATTATTTTTTCTAATTGTTGTTGGAATTTTTTATAAAATTCTGAAGGTATACCATCTGGGCCTGGCGTTTTATTGTTTTTTTGTTTGGCAATGGCCTTTCTAATTTCTGCGGTTGTTATGTTTTTATTTAGAACCGTCCTATCCTCTTCAGATAGGACTGGCAATTCTAGTTTCTCCATATATTCCTTAATTTCTTCTTGACTAATATTTTCTTTTTTGTATAGTTCGGTATAAAAATTTCGCACTATATTTTTCTTTTCCTCTGATTTACAATTCAACGCCCCATTCTCATCTCTCAGTTGGTCAATTTGTCTGTCCATCCTTTCTTTCTTCAATTTATGGGCTAACCATCTCCCCGGTTTATTGGCAAATTCGAAGTAATTTTGTTTTGACATTTTAATTTTCTGCGCCAAATCTTCCTGCGAGATCAGATTTATATTATGTTGCAACCTCTTAGAGCAAAGCTTATCGTTCTCAGTCCTTCAAAAGAAAACCCACTAAAAGGGAAGCTCTTTCTTATTCCATCTACACGTTGTTAAAAGTCCGTCTTCAATCCACATTCTTTCTACTCTCCTCAGCTGTTCTCATTTGGAGCTTTTCCTTCTCGTCCCTCCGTCACGCCACCGGATCTGCTCGATGGAGCCGATCTCTTTTGTAGTCGGATCCCGGGGTTTCCTCTCGCTATCAGGGGGGATTGCCTTTCTCTCCTGATGCTCCGAGGTTTCCCCTCTCTGCCACTGGTCTCTTCAAGATCAGTTTCGCCCTGAAGCCTCCGAAAAACCACAAAAATGCGAAAAGCAGCCTCCGGAGAGTCGGCTGCTGCTCCGCTCCTGCGTGACCCAAACCGGAAGTCTCAAGAATACTTTTCAACTTCCCAGTCTTACCGAAGTTTGGAGATTTTCTTGTGATCTCTCATTCAAGTTCTAAATATGCTTCAACACTCCTAGCATCCACGCACAGACAACAGGCATTATAACTAGACCATACACCATGATTTGCAAGACATGGCTGGATTCATGCCTTGCACCAAAGCAAAAGTAAAATAAAATCATATGATAACTTAGTGCAATTGCAACATGAAAAATTAGCCATTATGACTGGCCTACTACCATAAAGACAACATCATGGGGAGCATAGATGTTCTTTTTCTGTAAAGGAAGATCAATAATCAGTGATCTCTGAAGATTCTTTTCTGATGTTCATGTTTATATGTTAAATCTTATTACAGGAGAGCAATTGGTAGTCCTCGACTTTCAACCATTTGTTTAGCCACTGTTCAAATTTACAATGACACCGAAAAAAGTGAATCAGAACCAGTCACAGCATTCACATGTCTTGTGTTCAAAATTTGAGTGCTTGGAAATCAATTCTGGTTTTGGTCTCAGTTGTGGTTGTAAATGAAGGACTAGTTTCGTAGTGTTTGACCCAACTAAAAAAAGATGACACGTGAAACAATGACTTAGCTCAAATATATTATATCATATCTACGGAATGAACTACAGTTGGCTAACCTTCTGCAATATACTGTTAACATAAACCAGTATGCTTCACACAACGTTTAACCTTAAACCATAATATCTATTAATATAGTCTGTGGATCCTGGCTTAATACGCTGTACTATGCCATAATATGATTTGTTTGTTCTTGATTTAATGTAAATTCTGCCATGGGTCTTGCTCAGCAATTTATTAAAACAAACCGTCGCTTAGTAGGATGTATCCCCTGAGCCAGGGGCAGGTTCCTAATATTTTTACTACCACTCTGTGGGCGTGGCTTATTTTGTGGGTGTGGCTTGCCAGCCATGTGACCGTGGGCGTGGGCCTCGGGAGCTTGGCAGCGGCCGGAGAAGCGGGGGGGAATTGCCCACCCGTAACACAGCCACCCACAGCGGGAGCAGCAAGACCACGACAGCGGTTCTTCTAGGAGGCTCCATCTGGCCTGAATGCTTCTCCCCATTTGATGATCCTAGGCTCCTGCCGCCCGTCCCCCCTCCCCTCAGCAGCTCGAGAAGCCTCGAATGTGCGAAAATGCCTAGGATCATCACCGCGCGTTCGTGGCTTCTCGGACTGCTGAAGGGAGGGGAATGGAGATAGCTCCTGCCGCCCGTTCTTTCAGTGTCTCACGTGCTCCCTCAGCCATCCTCCCCTGCTTGGACTCACTGTGGGGTAGGAAGGCAGCGCATGCGCAGTGCCGGAAGCTCGGCTTCTGGGCATGCGCAGAAGAAAATTTAAAAAAAAAATTTAAAAATTTTTTTTTAAATGGCGGCGCCCAGGCACCGGCAACCGACCGCACCGGTACTGTGATGTCAGCAGGGGGCTGCTACCGGTGCTATAGAGTGGACCGCACCAGTAGGAACCCACCACTGCCCTGAGCCTAAAAAACCTCACTGGTCTAAATGGTAAATAAAAGGGAGCCTGCCCTTTTAATTCCCCAGGCTATGGAAAGAGCAGCCTTTATTTTCCCATTCCCATAGATGAAATGCCTCTCTTTCTTGGGCCAAATATTTTTAAAGCTGCTCTCTGTTAGGCAAGGCCCAGTCTGAACAAATAACAGATATATATTAAATATGCATTAGTTATTTCTATGCCACCCAGAGTTATGTCAACACTGAAGCTAGTAGTGCATGCTAAAGATACAGTGAAAGCACTTTAGGAATGTTTTTCTCTGGGAAGACCTCTAGATCCACCCAAGCATGACTGATGTGTTCTTCACTCTCTGTAAATTTGTGATGACCTTATGAAGCCATGAGCCAAGTCATACCTGTATGTTTACAAGCCTAGAGCTTTCTTGGGCCAATGCTTCAGCACAGAGAAGTGTCTGCTAATCACTGTTCAGTTGCTCTTTTCCAAGATGAGCAAGAACCAAGCATCTTATCATGCCTGCACAGGTCCCTCCTGATTTATGATCTCTCTTCACAGAAGAAAAGAGAATGGCTAGTAACACACACAGGTCCTCCATTATTATTTCACATTTATTTCTGTCCATTTATTCCTTGTTTTGCCAAAAATCCCGAAGTGTGAAAAGACCAACTGTAGAAAAGGGTAAACAAAGCAATGAAAGCCCTCAAAAGCTTCCCAGACACCCAAAATGAGAACTTCACTGTATAGTAAGTCTGTGACCAAGACTTGAAATGGGGCTATGGCAACATTCTGCATTTGGGCACCTTTTCCAACAACTATGATGATGCTAGCATATGGCTATGTCCAGAGGATTGGATGGTAAACCAAGAGCAGTTTTTCCCAAACGCCATCACTCTGCTAAACAAATAATTCCCTCACCACTGTCAAACTATTTACTAAGGCTGCATTACTATTACTATTAGTCTTCTCATCGTTCCTATCACCCATCTCCTCCCACTTATGACTGTATGACTGTAACTTGTTGCTTGTATCCTTACGATTTATATTACTATTGATTGTTTCCTGATTGCTTATTTGTACACTATGACAATCATTAAGTGTTGTACCTTATGATTCTTGACGAATGTATCTTGTCTTTTTATGTACACTGAGAGCATATGCACCAAAGACAAATTCCTTGTCTGTCCAATCACACTTGGCCAATAAAGAATTCTATTCTATTCTATTCTATTCTATTCTATTCTATTCTATTCTATTCTATTCTATTCTATTCTATTCTATTCTATTCTATTCTAAACATGAGGAGAGAGAAGCTATCTGCAGATGCCCTGAAATTTCTAGGAATAAGGTGATGAACAAGGTGATGAATCTTCTTGTAGAGGTTGGTTATGACTGCCTTATTCTAAACAATTGTAAGATGTGTGAACTATAACTCCCAGAATTCCTCATCGACAGTGGCTGGGGCATTTTGGAAGTTCCACAGATGTAGTAGTCCACACATCTTAAAGTTGTTAAGTTTCAGAAACACTGTTCTAGAAGGGGTCTTCTGAAATGGAATATTTTAAATGTGCTTACAAAAGGCGAAGGGTTATACTTTAACAGCATGAAATGCCAGAAAGGAAAATCAAAATGGTTGTGGGAGTTACTGTGACACACAGTCCTTTAGGAAAAAACCACAGTCACACTAATTATTAAGGAGGAAATTACCATGGAAATAAAATCAAATGTGGGACACCTCACTGTGAGCAGTTTCCTTATGCAACCTCATTGCCTTTCCTCTGTAACTCTTTGTGGTAAAATTTGGAAGTGTTTTTTCAGTCTTCCCAGATGTGGGCATCAGCTGGAATTAGAGGGAATTCGGGCCAATTCAGACTTCTTCTATTGGGACCAGTTTATGTGGAAGCTAGCATGAATATGGTTGAGATATAAACATTCAAATGTCTTTTTTAAAAATCATGTACCTGGAAGTGCTCAGGTAGATTGATAATATATAAGTCAAATCTGATCATGTTTTCCACAGCTTTCCAAATGATTTCTAGTGATTTCTTCATTTGTAACAATGAATTATTCACACAGCTTGCAAGCAAGAATCTTTACTGCAATGCAAAAAAAGTTTTTTCTATGAAATGTGAACTGTATCTAGATGAAACATTTGCATATATCTGTCTCCATAAAAATAATCTAGAAGGCTACCCAGTGTTGATAAAAACTCATATGGATTCATTGCTAGAGTTTTCTGTACTAATTTTTTCATTATATGGGAATACTTGCCTTTTAGTGACCAAGACATTTTGTATACAATGATAAATAAGATTTTTAGGCTTCAACCTGATACACACTTGGTTTGTATAAATAATACCAAACTTAATGAGTTTTATTTCTACATAGACATACAGTATATAGGATTGCACTGTAAATGTTTTTCTCTCTGTCTTTGACTATACCTACAACTACAGTTCTGGTTTTAGTGAGGACTACTAGCCCTAAACTGAGAGAACATTGTTTTAGGTTGAATTATTAAACATTTTATCAAGTTACTAGAATTTAGTCATATGCACACAGATAGATATTCAGAAATGTATTTACTTAAAATACAGTGACTTCTAGCCGCAAGACTAATTCATAAGCTATTTTCGCAAGCGCTGGCTCATATTTTTACTCCAAATCATTAGATATTTGCTTTCCAGAAGCACCAGCTTAGAATGTGTCTTCCTAAAAAACACATTCCTTTTTTGTCTTAACAAAATGTTTCTTCTGTTGCTCTTCACTAATTTAAGCAACCGTTGTACAATTTCTTGATCTCATCACATTAAGCTGCTTGTTTAGTTCAAACCAGGAAGCTGCTTAGAATTAGCACTTAAGCATCTTAATTCCAGTTTCCCTACTGTTACTGTGATGAATCCGTGTTGCCAGGAGGCACATAAGAACCAATTACTCCTGCTTGCCTCCACAAGCAGCACTGCTGATCTATGTGACTTCTACCGCATGAACTGTACTACACTTGTTTCGACAGCAATGTTATCTCACGAAGCCATGCAGCAGAAGCTAGGATATAATATTTTTCATTCTACATACAGGAGGACACCTCATCCAATCCCCATCTCGTTATTACTGCAGTTTCCAATTCAAGTTTTAGGGTGGGCTGAGCTAAACAGCAACAATAATTTAATTTAATTTAATTTAATAATTTAATTTAATTTAATTTAATTTAATTTAATTTAATTATTTAATTTAATTTAATTTAATTTAATTTAATTTAATTTAATTTAATTTAATTTAATTTAATTTAATTTAATTTAATTTAATTTAATTATTTTATTTAATTTAATTTAATTTAATTTAATTTAATTTAATTTAATTTAATTTAATTTAATTTAATTTAATTTAATTTAATTATAAAATTTCTAGGCCACCCAACTCCCAGGGGACTCTGGGCGGCTAACAACAAGTAAAAACATATAACTAAATAAGAAAAACAATTTAAAAACACATTAAAATACAATCAATATCTTTAAAAAATGCTTTTAATCACACATGCATACATGGGCCGATCTAAAAAGACCTCGTTGAAGGGTCATTGGCCCCTGCCGGAAAAGCCAGGTCTTAACGGCTTTCTGGAAGGCCAGTAAGGTGGGGGTAATACGGATCTTGGGAGGTAGTTGGTTCCAAAGAGTCGGAGCAGCTACAGAGAAGGCCCTCCCCCGCGGGCCCGCCAGCCGACATTGTCTAGCTGACGGGACCTGAAGAAGCCCGACCCTGTGCGATCTCACTGGTCGTTGGGAGGAATGCGGTAGAATAGCAACAGAGTAGGCCAGGCCTGCCTCATTGTGACCTCCAAATTTCCAGGAATTAAGCAGAGCACAGTTTTTTACCCGAGCCATGGTGGCATCTCTGTTCATCCATTCCCTACTAGTACTATAGCCTTCCTCAAACTGGTGCCCTCCAGGTACATTAAATTTAAGGTGACCAGACGTCCCGCTTTTGGCGGGACAGACACGCTTTTCAAGCGTGTGTCCCGCGTCCCGCATTCTTTCCAAAAAGTCCCGCTTTTTTGGAAAGAATGCCAAAACAGCGGGACGTCTGGTCACCAGCACAAAAGAGCGGTACCGGAAGCAAGTCGGGCAAAGCGTAATTTCAGCGAGGCGGCTGCCTGCTGGGGAGAGGGGGAAGGGGGGCTGCTCCTCCTCTCCTTCCCCTGCCCCATCCCTAGCCCCGCCCTCGGAGGCGCCGCTGCTGTTGGGATGCGGGTGGAGGGGTGAGGGACGAGGAGCCGTCGCCGCTGCCGTCGTCGGTTTGAGCTCACGAGCGGCCCCTCCGGCGGCGCAAACAGCCCTTCCTTGTCCCCCTCCCCTTCCTTCCCCCCGTCGCCTCGCTGCCGCCGTTGCCCTGGGGCCGGGCGGGCGACCGGGAGACCGCGGCGCTTGGATGCCTGGAGCTCGCGACAGGTAAGCTGCTGGCTGCCTCCTTTCCCCGTCTCCCGCCTCCTGTTCGTCGCTTACCAGCCCGGCCCCAGGGCAGCTCCCGAAGGGGAGGCGGGAGGCGAGGAAAGGCCTCCAGCCTCCCCCCCGCAACCTGGACGCCGACATTTGCTGTGTTTTGCCCTCTGCGCATGCGCAGCGTTCTGCACATGCGCAGAGGGCAAAACTCAAATGGCGGCGCCCAGGCGGGCCCGCCCCCCCCGTCCCACTTAAAAAAAAAATCTGGTCACTTTAATTAAATTAGAAGTTAAATTGCAACCAGCTGCTGAGCAAGATGACTAGAGACAATGGGGAGTGTAGTTCAATGCATAAAGAAAACATTAGATTGGGCAAGACTCCCTTCACTCTTACAAAGTAACCCTTTCCTTGACCTAATCATAAAAAATATCCCTTGCTGCTCACTTTTGTTTCTCAGTTGCTGCTAAGGTGGATGTTAAACCGCTAAAAACTCACACAACTGATTGGAAGACACATCTTAGCCAACCGTATCCATGCCTTAAGTATCTTTTTTGCTACATTTTAAATAAATTAATTTACTGGCAGTTTTCTTTCAACAAATTCACTTTCTAGATGCATTTATGGAGTCTGAGCTTTTGATTATGAGCTGCAACTGCATAACATCTGACTGGATTCATATATGTGGCAATCAAGAACTCAGAAATATGTGTATCAAAGAATACTGCATATTAAAGCTAATACTCAGATAGTTTCCGTAAACAAGTCAATTTCATGGAAGCAGAAAAATGTGGTTGGAGATAAGAAAGTAGTCTCTGCCATCACATCTAAAAAATGAAAGTTTGGGTTGGGTCCAGATTTCATAATATTCAGAAAAATCCTGAAGTTGTCACTACTAACTTGAACTCTCACCGACTATAATGAGTAACAGTATTCTAAGCATTTGAATCCACTTTTTTATATTTTCCCAGAGAAATGGTAATGTCACGTTACCATGAAACTTCTGTGTTTTAAGTCATCAATTAATGGATTAAAGGGAATGCCAAAAGGAATAAGACATGCACAAAAAATAATAAGACATGGTGGTTCATGCACAAAAGAAAAACATCTGTGTCCCAGATGTTTTGTTCCAGATATAGATAAAAATACAATTACTTTGTGAAAAGAACTGTTTGAGTTTCGTTGTGGTTTAGTTATCATTCAGAATTGTCTTCTCTTTCAACTGGGGAGTTATCTTTTGAATTGTCCTCTCCCTGGGTCAGTAAACAGGGAGACTTGTTGCTACTGGCTTATATAGGCAGCACTCTACTTATCAATGTAATGGAGCCTGCCCTTCATGGTCATAAGTTGTGATGGTTGTAAAACCAGTTAGTCATGTGACTAGCCTGATTTCCCCCCCCCTGGTGGTGGTTAAGTCGGAGCAGTTGTAAAGCAGCTGCCATTGTTGTTAAGCAAAGTGCTGCCAATGGCTTTGCCAAAATCATAAGTAAATGCTGGGTTTTGGCAACACCGTTCTTAAATGTAGTCACATGACTGTGGGATGCTGCAAAAAAGATGTAACATGCCCTGGTTGCCAAGCACCCAAAGTTCAGCCACGTGTCCATGGATCGGAGCCCAACCATTGGCATTTCGAATTCAGGTCCTGAATAGCCTCCAGGTCTGTCGTAACTTTGAACTGGTCATAAGCTGAGGACTAACTGTACTTGTTAAGGGAAGAGGTGATCTGAGTTTAGGAGTGAAAGATCCCATTGGACAGATAGAACAGTTCTAGATCTAACTGGCCATGTGAAAGAGTGGAGACCAAACTACAGAGGAAGAAATCGGAGTCAGTCCTGTACTGGTTGCTTCTGTTGCAGTAGTGGTGGCTAATTATATCTAATAGTATCTCGCTCTACATCCCCAATCTCATTTTAGGTTATTATTACTTTTACTACCAGTTTTGATTCAGTATAGTTGGGTGGATGGTGAGTTGTCTTAGATAAAAAAAGAGAAAGGAATACCATCCTTCCATCCATTCCATTGCACTAACTTGTTCTTAACTTCCTCATGCAGTGACCGTTGGAAGTTACAATGGTGCTAAAATAAAAACTTTTGTGACCAATCCTCGCATTTACAATGGTCACAGTGTTCCATAGTCACGTGATTGCCCTTTGTGTACATCACAACTGTCTTGTGACAAGCAGAATTAATACAAAAGGCACTTTTTTTGGCTTAGCGTCTGCAGCTTAACAACTGAAGGGGAAGTGAGATTATAAACCTTTTGTGATCATGTGATTTTCCACTTAGGACAGTGGCTCTTAGTGACCAAGTTGCTGATCCCAGTTATGGTTGCTAAGTGAGGACTACCTGGTACTTTAAAATCAAATCTTTTTTTTAATTTTTCAAGAATATTTCTGTTTCTAGCTCCCTGTTAAAGCCTATTTCATTGGGGAAGCCAATCCTTCCATCTCTCTCTCTCTCTCTCTCTCTCTCTCTCTCTCTCTCTCTCTCTCTCTCTCTCTCTCTCTCTCCCTCCCTCCCTCCCTCCCTCCCTCCCTCCCTCCCTCCCCCCTCTCTCTGTAGATGTGTGTGCCCTGATTTTCCCAAGGTTCAGGAGTTATATAGAGTAAGGGAGCTATCCCTACTGGAATTAGAGTCTATAGCACACAATGATAGTGGTGCTTCTCACACACCTCCACCACTGAAGCAGGCACATTTGGGGCTAGAGGGTAGTGTGGTACAGGAGAACTTGAAACTGTCGTCAGCTGACTTCTGATTGATGTTGCTGCGGGATCAGACATGCGGAGCGGGTCTCCATGCTCCCGTGCTGAATTCTCCCTGTCGGTGGGCTCCAAAAGGAGCCAAAGCCGCCCTGTAGGGGCAATGAAGCAAAGAGGGGCACCCTCTGAGGTCGCGGAGAGTCGCAGCTCTCCTGTCTGACCCAGGGTTCTTTCTCCCTCTCAGCCATGGCAAGGAGAAGAGGCAGCCTAAAGATGGCTGCCATGAAGCTGGGACAACCGAGGAACAACTAAGACTGTTGCTGGAGCGAAGTAGGTGAACAGTGACTGGAACTGGGGGAGAGGATTTTTTTTCCGCCTAAAATCTAACCCCAAGGAATAATTTAGAACTATTTGCTCAGAATTATTTGTTGAAGCGGCGACTAAGCATTCTGAGGGAAATACTAGACCAGAAGGAAGAGATGCAAAGAGAGAAAAATAATAAAAATTTAAATACACAGAAAATTGGACTCTTAAACTGGGAAGACGTGGTAATGGGAAGGCATTTTAAAATGCTGGAATCATTTACTTAAAAAACTTATCCTGCTTTTATAATTGAACTACAACTAAAATAATGATTGACTAGTGGCAACACTGAAATTGAAGTTGAGAGTGCCATCTGCTGACAAAAGAAAATATACAAGTCTGGGAATACTTATATGAAGGACTGTGAAAATATTTACTGGATTATACCTAACTACCCCATGATAACTGGAGACTCAAATACAAAAATAAGGAAGTTATTTAATTAAAGGGACCCCTGAATGTTATGCTAGAAAATTGAATCTGTAAAGGGGACGTAAAGAGGCCTTTGATAACTTCTGGGACTATTTAAATGGAACTGATTGTTTGCTTATGGGATATAAAGAACTGTGATTAGTGTACCCCTTGAAGGGCAACTTTAGAATGGTTCTTGGACTACTGGACAAAATTGGATTTTCTAAAACAAAATAAGATGCTTTATAAAGAAGAAATGAGTGGAACTTTGAAGGAGATGGCATTGCTTTTTCAAAACACAAAGGACATCATGGAGAAAAGATTTAAGGAGATTATGGAAAAAATTGAAAATACTATACGAGGGATGATGAGTAAAGACCAAGATGCTCAGGAAAGGGAGGAGCCTACAGAAGAAATGGTGGAAAGGATTGAACCAAAGAACCAGCGAACAAAAGAAGAAGACAAGGAGGAGATAATAATGAAAATAACAGTGATTGATGAATTAAACCAGGGGGGAAATATTTTAAGAGAGTTGAAAAGAGAATTGGAGATACAGGAAGATACGTTTGAAAGGGAGATAGGCGCCTGGGTAGAAATTTTGGAAACTAGGCAGTGGAAGAGGGTAGAGATGGGAGAAATACTTAGATTTAATAGCCAAGAAGCAGATGCAGACAGAGATAAAGATTCAAGAGAGGAATATGGGAGGCAAGTCAAAAAAAGCATAGCAATTAAAATACTGAAGCGGACAAGAGGCGATGGATAGATGACTTTTCTTTCTTCTTGTTTTGATTTGCTTTTCTTTTTCTCTTTCCTTTCTTTTTTAGGTAGGTGACATGATTAGAAGTTAGGTAGGATAGAAAGAAAACGTCTTTTAATGAAAGGGACATGATTAAAAGTTAGAATAAGAGATAGAAATAAGAGAAAGGGGGAATATTAGTGTATACACCTTTACATAATAAAATAAAAGTGATAATAAAAGAAAACATGGAATAATTAAATAATGACAGACTATGACTAAATATAAATGTGTATTATTATTAGAAATATGTAAGTTGGTAGAATGTAATACTATGATTAATTCTAATAGTTTTATTTGTATTGGAATGTATGACACCCAGGTGCCACACTGTTCACGCATTGATACATATATGTAAAACAAAAAAAATTGAAAAAAAAAAGAAACTGTCTTCAGCTATTGCAAGGCACAGGTCAGCAGAGGGAAGACCACCAAGCATTCTTCAGGTTTAAGCACCTATTTAGGTATCATCTAGGTGTCCTTTCCACTCTCAGCAGCATTATAATCCTGGGTTGCTGACCAGCAAAATCCTTGCACATTGGTTGAAGCAGCCATCAGGTGGAAAGGATGGTCCAAAGACATTATATATTATAGCCATTCAGGATGAAAGAGGATGATGGATTCTGGTGCTTCTTCTGGTTACTCCTGGCTACCATATCCATTCCGGCAGATAGATTAGGGCACTGATAATAAAGGAAGTAAAATCCAACATGTTGTAAACTACCCAGAATAGCTGGTAGTTAGAGTTGTAGCTGCAGTTGTTATTCTCACCTCACCTCTGACATATGTTCCAGTCAAGTTGAGTGAACATTTGTTACATGTCTTTCATTGTGCACCAATAGAGATGGATGATACTGAGGGTATGTCTGCTGTTATGGCCATAGCGCTTCCAATGATTTTATATTATGCAAAGTTGCTGGACACGGTTCACAGGACAAATGAGATGAGTGCAGCCAGGAAGGCACAATTAAAAGCTGGCTACCTGGGCAGCCAAATCTTAAAATGTGGTGAAGATCGTTGAGAAGATAGTCAGCCTGCAGCTGATGACGAAACAGATAACATTTCAGTCAGGTTCCAGACTGGGATTTAGTACTGAGACATCTTTGGTTGCACTTGTTGATGAACAGTGGCAGAACTGGGATGGTCGTACTGCATCCATCTTTGTGCTTCTTGATCTCTCGATGGTTTTTAATACCATTAAACATAGAATCCTTTTAAGCTGGTTCTAAGCTGGGGCACTGTTTTACAGTGGTTCTTTTCCTTTCTCCTGGGCTGGTTGCACTTGCTATTGGTGGACAGGGAGAAATCGTTCCCCAAGTCCTTCATTTGTGGGGTGCTGCATGCTTCTCTCCCCTCCTTTTCAACACTTATATGAAACTTCTGGGTGAGGTCATCCGGTGATTTAGGGATCAGTATCATTAGTATGCTGATGACATCCAGTTAGGTCTTTCAACTCTGGGCCAGCTAAGTGAAGCTGTCATGGTTCTGGTTCCACTACCTGAAGGCTGTGCAGATCTAGATTGGAAGAAACCATCTCCAACTCAATCCTTCCCAGACCAAGAAAATGTGCATATTCGGACCACCCAGATCTGATGATATTCCAACTTTGACCTTGGAGGAGTGACACACTTTGGGAGTCTTCCTGGACTCACAACTCCTGCTCAGTGAGCAGGTGACAGCTATGGCCAGAAAGGCTTTTGTCCAACTTCATCTGGTGTGCCAGTTGTTTCCTTTCCAAGATCAGTGGGCCCTTCAGACAGTCACTTATGCTCGGGTCACCTCATAGCTTGATCACTGCAACATGCTCTAGGCATCTGTAAGCTTCAGCTGATCCAGAATCCAGTAATATAGGCAGTGACAGAACATGCCTTGGTATGCCTATGGAACACCTCTGCTCCACTGCACCAGTTGCCAGTTTACTTCCATGTGCAATTCAAAGTACCGGTTGCCACTTATAAAAGCCCTCTATGGCATAGGTTACCTGGGGGTCTCTTTGCCTCCCATAGTACCTATCTGGCCAGTTTGATTTAGCAGGATGTGTGCACTCTGAATTCAATCAATTAAATAAAGCCATTTGTCTGAACTCCGAAGCACATCTTCTCTGTAGCAGAGCCCGCCTTCTGGAATAAGATTCCTCAAAATTCAAATGGGATCCACCCTACTGGTATTTTGAAGAGTGCTAAGGACCTGGCTCTTTCATCAGGCATTTGGTGAGGATCTGATGCCGCTTTCTTGCTTACCATTCCCCTCTGGGCTTGTTTTCTTTGCCACTATTGTTTTTCGGTCTTGTCCTGCTTTTTCTGGTTTTTTTTTTTTCTATATTTTTAATCCTTAAATATTTTCAACAATAGTAAATAAACCAGAGTTGCTAGCAGTTGGGCAGCCTATAAATTTAATAAATCATTTATAATTTATAATAAATCATTTATTATTATATGTAATGTCAATGCACTTTCAATGCCCTGTGCTTGTGGATTGCTAGTAAAATTAGTGTGGGGGGGGGGGGGGGCGGGTGTTGTGTGTGTCTGTGAGTCTTTTAGTAAATTTTTGACTCCTAATGACTGCCTGGTCAAGGTCCTGCAGTTTCCTTGGCAATTTTTGGGGGGAAGTGGTTTGCCAGTGCCTCCTTCATATGGCAAAAATTAAGTTTAACAATGGTTACATAGAAACTTCATCACACATTTGAGAAGAGCCAATTGTATGGGAAAGTACTTCAGGTTTCCTTCCTTCCTTCCTTCCTTCCTTCCTTCCTTCCTTCCTTCCTTCCTTCCTTCCTTCCTTCCTTCCTTCCTTCCCAAAGATTTTTGGGAAGTTGACTAAAATCTACCATTATTTTTAATCATGGAAAATATTTCAGCACAAGGGAGAATTTTACTGATTCTGAAACAAGCTTTATCTTTCCTCACTTCTTAGCACTCCATCATCCTTCTTGGAAATACTTGATCTTTTCTAACAGCCACGGTGCCACTGACCTGTTTGACCTCTCATTGTAACCAATGGACTGCAGTGATTTGTCCCACTGTTCTATCTTCTGCCATTGATACAAATTTGCCTCAGGAAACAGAAAATCAAAGTTTCTAATTTTTTTGAATTTCTTGTTTATACCCGAATCACCCCAAACCTTAGTTCTACTGTGGTCATCTTACCACAATTAAATATTTCCCCATCCGATCTGCTGTTGCTGATACTGAGCAACTGGTACGTTACTGCAGAACGCTTTATGGACAGCATTTAGAAAATGGGCAGGAAGAGTAGTTCTACACTAGCTTTCCCTTGTTGATCCCATCCAAGGTAAGGATGCTAGTATCCACAAAAAATGAAGAAGTAAATGACCTGTTACATTACACTTACCTAACAAGAGTAGCTTAACTGTCTTTGCCTCTTTATCTCCATCTTCTTGAAGCTTCTTTTCCAACTCCTTTGACCTCTTAGCAAGTTCCTTGTCTTCAGCACTTGCTCCACTACCCATATCACTTTCTTCTTCTACTTCGTTTGGCCCCTCCAATTCCTCTGTTTTCTCCAGGTCTTCAGATTGTTGGTCTCATCTATTTCTATCTCCAGAGTGATAAAGAAGGTGCTTCTTAGATGTGCCGTGCTTAGAAGCGGTAGGCTGACAGATTATTGGTCCAAGACTGTTAAGAAGGTAGCATCAAGTCAAAGCATTTGTCTGTGCTTTTTCTCTCCTTCTCCCTCCCACTTCAAGGGTAACCCAGTTTTGTTACAATAGCTCTGAGGACTTTTTATCTCATCACATGTCCTGCAAAATCCAATTATAAAAATCCAAGATGTCCAAGATTAATGCGGGGAAGAACTTAGACTGACATGGAGGAGTTGTGCAGTATAGAATAGAGAGTTATATAATGTAAGAATTTGTTAGCAGCCCCCTTCCTTTTCATGCAAACCAGGGGCTACCTGTCAACCATAAAACTTTATTGGATACACCACTTCGACACTGAAGAATTACTTTTGGGATTTTCAAATGCCTGAGAGTGCCTACTTTTTTGGGGGTTTGCTAGTCAGATGGTTGGCAGTAAACCAACTCTGAGGTTTTCCCACTCAATGCTACATAGTTAAACATTAGTTTCCCCTTTCTCCCACCCATAAAAGTCACACTGTCCAATTAAGTATCAGTCTTTTGTTTTGAGAACAGTTCATTTCTTTGTCGGACACCTGCAGCAGTGACCTTGTTGAGTTCTTGGCTCACATAGTCTATTCTTGGATTGTCTGCATTCTTCCTCCCCCTTCCCTTCCCCCAGTTCATTGGCAAGTTGAATAGTGATAAATGTTCAAAGGGATCAGAAGCGGCTCAAACTTGACACTACCATTACTGACAAAAAGTATTCCTGGTTCTCTTAAATAAAGGACAATTAAGGTATGTTCTAATACTTAAAGATATTAGTTTGTGGCAAAATTATACACCAATATTATTATACACCATGCAATCCTATAGAACTGAACAGCGGTTATCCCCAGCAGGTGCTGCATGGGAATTATGTAGGCCACATCAGTGAAAGCATGTGTAATTGGATGCAGTTATCAACATTCTGTTGCTGATCTCTCCCACATAGTCAGGAAGTGTACCAGGTTCTGACAGCATCTCTTACTCTCCACTAGACAGAGTCTCCTCCTCCTCCTCCTCCTCCTCCTCCTCCTCCTCCTGCTGCTGCTGCTGCTGCTGCTGCTGCTGCTGGTGGTGGTGCTGGAATAAGGATAGTAGCAGGAACATCTTCAGGGAAGGTTGCCATTGGGAGCTTTTCAATAGACTGGCTCAAGGACCCAGTTTTGCCATCCAGACGTGGGTGAAAAAAGATGACCTTACCCAAAGATTCTGAGATGAACATAGAAATGATAGACAGTGATTTTGGTTTTTGTTTGCTTTCTCCTTTGCATAGGAATGGAATATGACCATTTATCCTAGAAATATTGGACTTTGAATTGGGATGAATCTGTCTTTCATTTCAGTATTTCCAATTTATCAGCTGGCTGCGTAGGCTGGGATAAAGGGTGGAATTCCCCCCTTCCTCAAAGGAACATATTTCCCCTGATTTCTTCCTTGCAACATTCTTCTCTATGAGAAACAGAATAATTCAAAAGATGTGTAATATGTGAGTTTAATCCTTAAAGGCTGGCAAGAAGAATTGCACAGGCTTATTGCGTTTCTCTCCATCCTGCCATTTAAGCTCTTTAAAGTGTTATCTTTGTTCAGCAAATCCTCTCACCCTCCAACCAATTCTTACATTTTGCCACAACAAATTCTTAAATGGGGGGGAGGTGCAGTTCTAGAGGGATCAGTGATTCTCTGGATCAGAACAGGGTCTTCTAGAGGAAGCCTTCCTTAATTTCTCAGCAGGTTGTGTGAGACATTATCCTCTGCTAGTAGGTAATATCATCAGAGGCTGATGATAAAAAAAACAAACATTTAGTGCATTTATCTGATCAGTTTTCACACGAGCTATCGCATGAAAAGGTGTTTGCCTTTTATTTATATTTTCTTGGAGAAAAAAATAGAAACGGAGATAATGGTAACACTCAAAAAATTATGGGGATCAAAAACTACAGATATCAATAATAATAACATCACTGATGCTGTTACCTAGTTTGGGTAGTGAAATGTCTGCAAGAAAACAACCAAACTCAGAGAGCACCAAGGACCCCCTCAACTACAGATATATTTCTCTTCGGTGGCCTCAGTTTGACATTATGTTATTGGTACAATACATGGGGTTGCTATGAGAAATTCCTCCTCACAAAAAATTCAGCCAAATCATGCTTTCTTTTAAGTAAAAAAAAAAAATCCAGGAAAGAATTTTATGTAATTTATGGTCCAAAACAAGCATGATGGTATAAGTGTTTTTATAGTTTTGTTAAAATTGATTGACAGTGGCTGCTCTCCACATGCACCTGGAGATATTAGGGGCCTTGAACTTCTACTGTAGCCTTTGCATGAAAATCTCCCATGCCAATTGCTAAAGAAAGGTTTCCCCAAGAATCATTGAGTCACAGGGGAGGAAAGGTGGTTTATATTTTCTTTTCAAGTTCTAGATCTAATTCAGCCTTAAGCCTTTCTAGCTGCCGTGTCATTTCCATATAAGGCATCCCTCACTGTAGCAATATTATCTCAGTAGTGGCTGTTTTTCCAAAGAGTCACTTGTCTGCTACTTATCATACAATGAATTCTGGATTTTCAATTAGTTCTGCAGATGCCTTGGAAGGGGATCACAGATGTCTGGTTGAGATCATCATCCTATCATCATCTCATCAAATGACACAAATTATATAATCTGTATCAGTGAAAACCCCTATAAACAATACACATTGTAGTAGTCATCTACATGAAGTTGTGATATACATGATATCACTTGCTCCCCTTGTTTCCCCTACACAGATGGGGTTCAGCGCAGTAGTGGGTTCTAAAACCTGTTGCTATCAATTCGCGCTTGCGCGCAACATTTTTGCACGGGCGCAGAAGTGTCCCAGGCGCGTGGGTGGAGCCTCCCGCCGCCACCACTACCGGTTTGCAGAACCAATCCGAACCGGGAGGAACCCACCGCTGGTTCAGCGCCTTGCTAACATTCTGCTGTCCCAGGTAACCTTTGTCTAATTAAGTCTGAGGTGACAACAGACTTGCCTGATATAAATAAAATGCTTGTTTTGTGTCGCTATTAAACATTAGTTGCAGCAGTTATAAACTTGTCCATCTCTATGGAAACTTTGGTTCAATTTGTTGACGTACTGAAAGTTTGACTGGACAGATATTTCTTTACTGCCCTACATAGGGCAAAATACATACAGCCATAGTTCCTACTTTATTCTTAACTTCTTTGTTCCATGACCAAAGAAATGATTAAGATGCCCTCAAGGCACGCTTGATTCCCAGTGTTCATATCAGCACATATCTTAGGCTCCTTAGGCAATAATAATCCAGGATTGGTTGGTCCTGGTTCTTTTGAGATTCTTTTAAAACTTTCCAGCTAGCCAACATCCTTGGAATTCCCTGGTGGTCTCTGATTCAGGCACTAACCAGGTCTGACTAAGCCTCTGCTGAGCCTCTCCCATAACTAAGCCTTGATAAAATTAGTTCCAGGCAGCCTTCCTAAACAATGGAACTGATCATTTTAGCCTTTCTCAAAGGACAACAAAAGTAGCCAACAGTTGGTTTCATACCACACAGTAAGCAATAATGTGGTTTGTTTGTGTTGTTACATATGGTATGAACCCCACCAGTTACTGTTTATTCAATGGACTACTGATTATCATACCATGGTATTGTGCAGGGTAAACACAATCAAAGTTGGGAATTGCTGCCTCATGGCACTCAGAAAGGTCAGAGAGTGAGAGCAGATGAGCCAACAGCATCAGGGTTTTCCTGAGAAGGAAAAATATTTTTGCTTGTGAAGCACTGGGAGATAAAGACTGAAGCTCTGCAAATGCTGGGCCTCTGATTGTTGCAAGGATAAGAAAAACCACCCCTGCAGTTTTGCTTCCCATCTTCCAAAGGAAGAATCTTCCTTTTACATGGGATAGTAAAATCTTCCTTTTACATGGCGCAGCAGTTAGAGTGCAGTACTGCAGGCCACTTTAGCTGACTATGATCAGCAGTTCAGCTGTTCAAATCTCACCGGCTCAGGGTTGAGTCAGCCTTCCATCCTTCCGAGGTAGGTAAAATGAGGACTCAGATTGTTTATTTATTTATTTATTTAAATGGATTTATATGCCGCCCAACTCCCAGGGGACTCTGTGGGCAATATAAATATACATTGGGGACAATATAAATATACATTGCTTTATGGTGTAAACCATTTAGAGAGTGCTTGCACTGTGAGGCGGTATATAAATCTCACTAATAAATAAATAAATAAATAGTGGTTAGCACATGATCAAGAATGGATAAGAAATTCGTCCCATCCAAATTTGTATATGAACACACACACA
Organism: Diadophis punctatus similis; assembly: GCA_023053685.1. Lineage (NCBI taxonomy): Eukaryota > Metazoa > Chordata > Lepidosauria > Squamata > Dipsadidae > Diadophis > Diadophis punctatus. The sequence continues at coordinate 46,716,982 of JALIGW010000003.1, forward strand.
CACACACACACACACACACACACACACACTTCCCAGATTTGCAACTGGAATGATGTGCACAACTTTTGTTATTTGAATTTTGATATGTAGGTAATAATGATGACAAATGAAAGAAGATTTTGCACCATTAACTCCGTGTCAACTCTTAGCAACCACATGATAAAGCTTTCTTCAAGATCAAGACTGAGCTCTCTGGAGAAGTTTCTAATGCTGGGAAAGTAGATGACTAGCAGCACATTGGATGGACTCAGTTACACTGGTGATTAAGTGCACTGTTGGAAAATCTGAATGACCGGTTAAGGATAGATTGTCATGGAGAAAATCTATATGGTTGCTAAGAGTTGACATCATCTTCATGGCACCTAATCAATCAACCAACCAATGGGAACAAGAAAGTGTTTCTCAAGCTCTTTTGCACAAACAAGATTTTGCACAGAATTGTGGCTTTCTTATGGTCCTTTAATATGGCTTCCCTCAAATTGTACTTTTGCTACACAACTGTATTCTGAGTACATACTGCAATTGTATGGGACAATACAGGACTTCCAGCATTGTTGTCTTTCCATGTGGAGGGTTAAATTGTTTAAATATACTGGACAATGTTTGTGACATTCCCAACATCACTTTGTGAATCTTTAAAAAAAATAATTGCTGCACTATTTTAAATGCTTTCCTGGCAATGTAAAAATCTGTGATGTGCTGGAATGTTCATACACAGAAGAGCAATGGGACTAATTTCCCCTCCCCCCTTCCTTAAGACTATCTGTTGTGACATTTCATAAGGCCATTCTTGAATTTGATGCCCATGGTTTTTTTTAAATTTACCATCCTGGTCAGTGGTGAAATCCAATTTTTTTTACTACTGGTTCTGTGGGCGTGGCTTGGTGGGCATGGTGTGGCTTGGTGGGCGTGGCTTGGTGGGCATGGCAGGGGAAGGATACTGCAAAATCTCCATTCCCACCCCACTCCACGGGAAGGATATTGCAAAATCCCCATTCCCTCCTCACTCTGGGGCCAGCCAGAGGTGGTATCTGACAGTTCTCGGAACTATTCAAAATTTCCGCTACTGGTTCTTGGAACTACTCAAAATTTCCGCTACCGGTTCTCCAGAACCTGTCAGAACCTGCTGAATTTCACCCCTGATCCTGGTGTCCTCTAAATATGTTCAGAACAAGGGAAATAGTGAATTGATAGATATGTGACAAATGCCACTCTTGCTGCTGGTTCAAAAGAGGGAGCAAAGATGGATGAATGGAATCCTGTGCCACGTGTTACTTAATACTGCTCTACACCTTCTACATCAGCACTGGATGAGAAAACAGTGTGGTAGCAATGTGGAAGACCATTCTTTATTCCAAGGAGCTAATGACATATTTTGATTTTTCTTTCCTATTCTCCCTTCCTCCTTCTCCTTCCTATTACGAAAAGTCTAGGAGTTTAGAACTCATTCTGAGCTAACCTATTGTTTTTTTAAACTCTTGTTTACTAAATAAAAGAGAAAGAGGTGGGCATCGGGGGTCAGATAACTGTAGTCTATGAAAAATCTCAGACTTTCACTTCCCATCCCCAGAGTCATGTGTCATCTGGTCAAGATCAGGTTTTATAGTCTTATGACCATAGCATGGCCATGAAATCATGGTGCCAGGTTTCGATTAAAAAAAACTTGGTGTTGTTGTTGTTTGTTGGAAGCTTCTACACAAAACCCAGCATTGGGTACTATGGAAATTGGCCACCCTTAAGGTATCTCTGCTGTTCTCATTAAGGAGCTCTTGGCAGCTTGTAAGAGATTTGGGTGTCACCTTGCTTGGTACGTATGCCTTTTATGCGATGCTTTTAAATCTGTTTGCTTGAATTAATAATAAAGCGTAAAGTTTCTTTATTCGCTGGTGTGCTCATTGCCTCTGGAGCCCAAAGAACTAATTGGCTGGGCACCTGATCACTGCCCTGACACTTGGCAAAACAAGCAGTAGCTGAGTTTGTCCTCAGTTGTTGGGTAGAGCTGCTGGCACTTGTCAGCCAAGATTTCTAAATTGCTGGATAATGGAGAGAGGAGTGGGATATCCAGGGGATATTATGGCAGCCTTATTTACATGTTCTGCATTCAGAATAAGTTTTTTGTGTAATGTAGATTAATTTACCTAATGTAAGCAAATAAAAACTATGTAGAATTTCTCAGAGGATCACGGCTGTTACTATAAAAGGCTAAACCAGTTAATAAATGATTCAATTTCTCAGCACTCGAGGCAGCTCTAATCCCATTGTGGCAATCTAAGCTAACTTGATTCAGAGTCTGTTTCAACTACAAACCACAAAATGGGTTTGTGAATATTAATACTTCAGTATCCAAGTCTTTAAAATGCAAACAACATTTTACCTCATCAGATTGCTAACGACAGAAAGAAGGCAGCAAATTGGAATTGGAAGAATGTGTCAAGCTATGAAATACATGGTATGAATTAATAATCAGAGAGAAAGCAGAATGAGTGGTGGTCAGATTCATAACTAAACTGTTTGTGTTGTTGTGTAAGTAATACAATATTCTCTGTTGGGAAAAATAGAGATGACTCATCTCTGCAAAACTCTTCCCTACCTACAAATGCAAAAACACTGGATTAAAGGTTAAGTAATGTTGTCAGGTGAGGGATCTAGAATAGCATTGCTTGAAAAGCTGTCTGGTGGCCTACAGAACAAGGCTTTCCAAATAAGGCTACTTCTGTGACACATTTTCAAGCACTGTGAGTTGTGTCCAAGATTCTCTTCCGCCCAGTCCCTTCCTGGGCAACCAATGTTTCCCTATTTTTTAAAAATAATAGATGAATATCCCTGTTACTATAAATATATCAGTATGGGCTTCTGTGGCTTCTTCTTTCACTATGGAGGTATCATGTCATCAGGCTTTCAAAAGGGCTACAAGAGGGCGTATCTGGCATTCCCTATGCTCAGCTTTCTAAAAATACTCCATTCTCTGGCCAAGGATTAAAGTGATTTTGCAAAGCAATTGCCCAGAATATATTTTTAATCCTTACAATGAAACTTGACAGCCCACGGAGCTTCCCTAGCAGCTACTGAGTTTGGTAATGCTCCCATCATGGACTAAGGACAGAATTGAGGGTGGGGAGTGAATGGGGAACAATTTGGAGCAACAACAACATCACAAATAAAAGAACACAGAGATGTGAAAAATAAGAGAATCCCATAAATATTTTACCTTTGAAAAATAACCCCCAGAAGGCTCATTGGAAGTTGCAATTGGTTGAGGGTGGCCTATAAATGTAAACAGTAAAAAATATTTAACTTTCTCAGTAAAAATTGCAAGCATTTTTAAGAACAAGCCTGCTTTGAACACAAATTCCGCACTGAATTGCCTGTGACATGGCATTGGTGCAAATCTTTCCTGAAAGGTTTGTCAGCTATGTTGTAACTCAAGGTTGGCTGATCTATCAAAAAGAAAAGATCAAGCAGAGACAAAACTAGCTAGCTGAGTGGGAGAGTAACAGGAAATATCAGACTTTATGTCAGACCAATAAGTTGAAAACACATTCTGGAACAAAACAAGGGCAATCATATCTTAGTATGCATAAGTTCAACTTGAGGGAAATTTCTTTTCTTTCATTTGAATCATTGATAGGTTAATAACAGTACTGCATGTTCTATAATTTCCCTAGCCATTCTATTTCTGTGAGAATATTTTAGGAGAATATTTTCCTGGCAGAGTGAGAAATTATTGCACTTATCTTAGTTAAACGAAGCTGAAACGTAGTATATTCTTACTATCTTCGTGATTATGTTATCCATTCAGTCATGTCTCACTCTTGGTGATTCTATGGGACAAGTCTCTCCCCAAACTTGCCCTACTTTTGGGTTGTTTTTTAGTGCTCTGGCTAGTGTCAGCTTTGATGGTGTCCAGCCATCGTGTTATTTGATGGCCTGGTTTCCTTTTACCACTAACTCTTCCAAACATAATTAATTCAGCAGTTTGCAGCCTGCCTGGTTTCATATAAATCTCAGTAAAGAACATTATGAAAGAATTCCTCTTATGGGATATCTTCATATCATGGAGTTTGGACTTGTCAGCTCTGGCTAGTAGTTAATTCTGGAGGAAGAGAGAGAAACATAAAGGCATATCACAATATAGATTGAATATTTGAATGTTTTGTATAGCTTGATTTCAGCTCAGATTAGAAAGATAGAAATTCTGATGGGGAAACTGCACTTGTCTATTCTTGTCTATAGCTCTAGAGCCGTGATGGCGAACCTATGGCACGCGTGCCAGAAGTGACACGCAGAGCCATCTCTCCGGGCACGCGAGCCATTGCCCGTTGCTCTTCCGGGTTCCAGTGCACTGGCCAGCTGTTCTTCATGCACGAGGGAGTGCCGGAAAACAGAAGAGTAGCCGCCCAGTGCACATGCGCACCCCGGGAAGATGATCTTCCAGTTTACGATGCGGGCATGCTCACCGGCCACCTGGTCTTCTGGTTTCTGGCACGCATGCGCGCGAGAAGACCAGGTGGCCGGTGCGCATGCGTGTGCTGGAAACTGGAAGACCATCTTCCCGGCGCGCACATGCACACTGGGTGGCTGCTGTTTCGGTTTCCGGCACATGCGCATGCTCCTGTTTCAGCACTTGGTGCCGAAAAGGTTCGCCAACACTGCTCTAGAGCATAAAGGTAATCAATGTATCTCAAGAGATTTTAGGGCTAGGAGCTAATAAACCAATGTTAGGTTTTATGATGCTTTGGGCAGCCGTGGCAGTGCCACATTTTAAAAAATAAATATACTTCCAAATAATTTCTTCCAAAATTGGAAGAAATTTTCCATATGGATCCAATGCCTCAGTTTCATAACATCCATGGTAGTCATGTTTGGTAATTTCATCTGGAAGTCAAAAATATTCTATGCCAAATGCAGAATATTGATGTATTTGGTCTGAGAAACAGGTCAGTGTAACCAAATGCTCCAATCTGACCGCTCTTCCACAAAAGGATTCTGGAGAAGAATTCAGAAGACCAAACCTCTCCTGTTATCACCAAAATATCAGCTATATTGCAGCTGGGTTATATCTGGCTCAGTTGCAGCTACCAAAGCTTAAAATCATGATGCTGTTCTGTTTTGTGGTGGTTAAGGACCCTAGTTCCACCCTTTTTTCCCCTTTCCCAACTTCAAATCTTGTCAGGGACAAAAGAAGTAGGGATGAAATTAAGGGAATCGAATGATTGGAATACAATGCTCAGCTACTAGATTTTTTCTTTCTTTCCCTGTTGCGCATAGTGGATTTAAGGAATTTTCAAATCTGCAGTAGCTTGAAGCAAGATGGTAATTTTCTTTCCTTGTTCTCAGAATTACAGGCTAGCAATGTTAAGCAATGCTGATTACATTTCAATTACTTCTGAAGTTTGGGGTATTGAAAATAGTAATGGTGCAAAAATGCCCTATAATTGCCCAAAGGGTATCCATTGTTTCCTAGGGCAGTGTGTGGGAATTCTCTGGACAGGAACATCCAGTAGTGATCTTGATCAGGCCATTTAGGATCAAAAGCTCACTTGAAAGCCAATCTAAATCCTATCATTGGGGGGAGAAATGGCTGATTCTGGGGTGAGCAGGACCAGGCTATTATTATCTCCAGGATCAACAATAACTGGCCATCCCAGAATCTGCATGTATAAAACAAGGTAATCATACCTTGAAAGCAATGGTTATAACACAGAACATGATTTTTGATCACCTAACATGATCAACTTCTACAATCCTTCCCAAGTGTGCATGAGGCATTTGGACTCATTAATTGGATCTAGAGCAATACATCAGGCTTGAGCAATTCTTTTGCAGATTGAAGGATAAGAATGCATCAACAGATGTTACTTCTCCTTATCTGTCATTTTAGTCTTGGAATTGGGTTCTGAATCTTCTTTTCAAGCACAACACATTCCAAATATTTTTTCCTCTTGATTAAATGTACAACAGAAAGTGGGAAAGTTATTTATTTGTATTATATTCTATTCAACTAACAATGTTTGCCCATTGAATGCTATGTTGTTTAGAAGATTTCTTTTCCTTGTTACATCTAATTTATATATTTTAGGTGGTTGAGAGAAGATACCTGCTTAAGACTTCCAAGATGCATCCATATAGACTGGGAATGCATTTTTGCAAGAAATTCCCTTTTCAGACTGTGTTGTTCCTTCATTGTGATGTCACCAGCGGGTCGCTACCGGTTCGGGCGAACCGGTCCGAACCGGTCCGAACCCACCCCTGGCCTAGCACAGTCTAAAGTAAAAATATCACATTTTTTCTGGACCTGTTTCAAATGTCTCAAAAACTTTCTAAGCAATTTTTAACACAGTATGATGTATATTTACATATGATTTAATTTGAATGCATTCCTAACACATATATGAGCACAGCCTGTTATTTGTATCCTGAGTCCCTTGGGTACTCATTTTTTTTGGTTTTGCTTGTATTTACCACTCTAGGTCTAAGAAAAGAGCTTATATAAGTCATTGGCAGTGTACCATCCACTCTCAGGTTGAAGAGATAATAAGTGACAGGCTGTTTAGTTCTTTGGCAGGTAAATCTTTGATCTTCTTATCCCAGCTGTAGTGTCCTCTTCAGCACTTTTATCCAGGGCATGCCCTTAATTGCTTCAGTGAATTTTGTCCCAGTCTCATCAGAACTCTATTAATTGGTGGAAATTGCTTGGTCCATTTAAGGTTTATAAGCCAATCTTTATTTTGGATATAAACCAACAATTCAATATTAGATCTTCAATAGCTATTAGCACTGCCTATTTAATTTTTGCCAGGATAGCTCTTCAGCTGTCAGCCAGCATCGGCATTACTCAGCTTCTTTTCCCCCACAATCCTCTCTGATCTTAATGTGGTCTCCTGGACGTTTCTAAGCCTTCCTATTTTCAGAACTTATCAGCACGCGAAGCACAATGCTGGAAGAAGAGAGTTTGAGTGCTCCCACTCCAGAATTCACAAGCGGAAGGAGTCCCTGACTAATCAGTACCAAAGCATGGTTAACTTTTGGCTTGTCAAAGTTACTATCCTTGAGTTGTGCCACTTCTCTGAATTTGATATCAACTGGATGTAATGACTGAGTTTATATGGTAGATCCACATAAACAATATATTTTCAAATCATAATTTTTAAGCCAGGATCAAAGAACTATCTATGATTATGAACTGCATTCATCTTTCTGAATGGTGTAATGGGATAATATGTCAAAACAAACAAATCATATGACGTAGTAAAGCTGGTCAATGAACATTATCAATGTTAACAATAAAATTAACAATGATCCAAAACTTGAGGGGATGCCACAGAGAGGAGGGGGTCAGGCTGTTCTCTATGGCACCAGAAAGCCAAACAAGGAATAAAGGATGGAAGCTGACCAAGGAGTGATTCAACCTGGAAGTGAGGAGAAACGTTCTGACGGTGAGAGTGATCAACCAGTGGAACAGCTTGCCAGTGGAGATTGTGAGAGCCCCAATACTTGCGACCTTCAAGGAGAGACTGGACTGCCATCTGTCTCAAATGGTGTAGGAACTGCTGCTTGAGCAGGGGGTTGGACTAGATGACCTACAAGGTCCCTTCCAACTCTAATAATAAATCTAAATCTAAATTATCAAGTAAAAGTTTTCCCGGATATTAAACTAAAGGATAAGGTAAGTTTTCCTTCTTAAATGTCAGGATGCTTTTAAAAATCCAGGTGAAAAGTCTTGTAAGAAGACTAAAACTTCAAAGAACCTCATCTATACCCCTTTCAGTGTGGATTCAGTCTTGGTCATAATATCAAGACTGCTTTGGTTTCACTTGTTGATGACCAACGGAGAGTGCAGTATGGAGGTTGTATGTTAATTTGAGTCAAACTTGATTTCTCAGCAGCTTTCAATAACATCAGCCATAGTATACTTCTGGACCAGTTCAAAACGTTGGCAGTTGGAAGCAGTGGCTACAAAAGTGCTCCTCTTTTCTCTGGGATTGGTTCCAAATGTATTGGTGGGAGGTGAGCACCAATCCTGAACCTTGATCTCAGAGGTGCCATAGGGTTCCATTCCCCCACCTCCACATGCTTTTAATGAACAGAGTAAAATCATTTGGCCAGGTGAAATCACTTGGGCACAGCTGGTGACCCATGATACTAAATTTTATTTCTCTGCCCTGGCTGTCCAAGTGATACTGCCAACATTCTGTGTTAATGCCTGGAGGCTGTGGCTGCTTGGATAGGAAAGAACGGTCTTCAGATCAATCCAGGAAATACTCAGTGGATGTAGGTTTGGAGGAGGAGGAGGGTGGGTGGACTTACCCAGAAAGTGGAAGTTTCTATTTTTGGTTTGAGGAAATGCCTCCTCAGACTTGGCATGCAATTTGGAGTTCCTTTTGGGTCCTTGTGGTTCCTGTTGAAAAGCAGTTGGCAGCTGCAGTCATGAAGTCCTTTGCAAAACTCCATCTGGTCACCAGTAGGTTCCTGTTCCTGAACCTGGAAACCACTGCTCTTTGTCAGTCATCATACCTCTCAGTGGACTACTGCAATGTGCTCTACTTGGGGCTGCCTTTGAAGACCATCCAGAAATAGCTTTGTAATCTTTTAATATTAAAATGAGAAGCGATCTGGGCATAACTGCAAAGTACAATCTACTCCAACTTCATCCCCACAAGCTTTGCTTGGCTGCATATGTAGTACTATGCAGCTATTTCCACAGGGCAGTTGTAGAATGGAAAAAAAAACCACACGAACCAAAGGTTAATCCTGATAAGATTATCAATCCTGTGAGTTGGAAAACTACTGATGTGGCTAGAAGTAAACAAGCAATCTTTGAATTATTGCCGATACAATATTTATACAGGGCTGCCTCATGATTAAAAATAAAATGAATAATTTATTGCCATCAGGATCCAACAACTATTCTTTCTCACTTGCTGTGCAACGTCTTAACATTAATTTACATTTTAAACCATTAATAATTTATTTGCAGTGCCATTTCATTGCAGCTGGTTACTTTGAGGACCACTTTTGCCATTATTCTGGTGCCATTCTCCTATGTCTTAAAGTACTGGACCTTTAAAGACATTGCAGTGAACTTTATTTTTATTTTATTTATTTATCTGTCAAACATGTACAGGATAGTCGTTTGTATAAACATAAGTAAAAAGTACCGATAATAGAGGACAATAGGACAGTAGGACAGGGGCTGATTTGTATTTAGGATTGAAAAGAAAGGACTGATTGCAAGACCCCGCGTCTTCTTTCTCCACACCTTAAATATTAGAAACATCTGTCATCAGGGTAGGTCCTCAGAGAACACAAAATAATTTTTCAAGAATTTGTTGAGCATGTCCGGACCTTTTTCCTTTCGTAATTACTAGAGTTTTCCATTTTTGCCGCAAGAGGGTGCTGTGCTTCGGGCAACCTTAACGGCTGATCCGGTTCGCTTCCACCACCGCACTGAGGCTCCTGAACTCCCAACCTGACCGCCGCGATTTAATTTCGCGAGGCAGCCCCGGCTGCCCACGCCGAAGACCGGCTTCCTCTTCGCTCCAGGAGCAGTTGTTGTCCCCCCCCCCCGCCTAGCGATCAGCACGGGCTATTCCGGACCCGGCCAGGGAGGCGAGAGGACGGCCCATCAGTGCTGACAACACAGCAGCCAGGCTGGGATCACATCTTCCAGCCAAAACCAGCCAGCTGTGCCGAGCCGAGCTGTGGACCCTTGGACCAGGAAGTGCTTGTGCAACCCACCCGCTCAGCCTCGCCTGGCGCCGGAGGGGCTGCCCTCTGCCCGATTTCCTTGCTAGCTGGGAAAGCAGCTGGGCCTTCACTTACTGGACCTCTCAGCCAGCAGTAGGATGGCTTCAGGTAGGGAAGACCCTTCGCTGTTTTGAAACAAAAGTAAGTTCCGGATTAGCTACTTTCTCTTTTCTTTCCCCCGTCACTTATTTTCCTTTGCCCAATCGCCTTCCTCCAGCTACTCCCTCGATCTGGTTTCTTCACCTTCCTTCCATCTCTCCTAATTGCCGCTCGGGGTATTACAGGCGCTGACGATTAAACCCTTCGGGAGGCATCAGCCTGCTCTCTTTTGAGCCACGCTTGCGCGCATCCCCGGCTGGAAAGTTCTCAGCTCATTCTCTTGGCTATCCCATCAGCGGGGAGGAGTCCACCGAGTTTCCCAGGCGCGAACAACACCGGCGAGGTGCTCTTTTAGAAGCCACCCGGAGGCCGCTTTAAGCCGGTGAAAGTTTAGGAAGTCGTTCGGCAAGACGGAAAGGGGCCGAGTGTGGAAATTGGACGCAGCGGGCAAAAAGGACTTTATTTCTGGGTCGTTTCCCCCCCCCCCAATCCTCGTTAGCGTAGCTCACTTTGAGGTAGCACTGATGATGTTACCTACTTTGGTAATGAAACGTCTGCAATAAAACAAACCCAAGGACCCCTCACGTCAGTCCTGAACTACGAATATTCTCCTTTATTCAGTTTCTTTGAAACTAAGGCCGGGAGAGCCGCGTTAAATCATTTATTTAAGAGTCAGGAGCATTTATTTAAGAGTCAGGACGACCATTATTTTAAACGTCGCTTGCGATCCCGGTTTGCGGGAAAACAAATATTGACTTGGAAGCCCAGGCAAGCGATAACAGCAGCAGCCTCTCCGGACGCCATTTCCCAGATTACAGCTGGCTTCCTTTCTCCCCCCCCCGCCCCGCCTTCTCGCTCCTGCCGGGAGATAACTTTCTTCCCTAAGGCGGCACATTATTCCCCCGGGGTGCAGCGGCCTGGAGCCACTGGCCGCTCTGCCAACGAGTCCCCCGGAGGAGGAGGAGGCTCAGCTTGGATTCGCACCCCGCATGCAAAATCTCCGCCTCCCTTGCCGTAGGCGGAGCGTTTGCGCGCCGGGCATCTCCAGCCAAGGCGCCGGGAAACCGGGAAGAACCGGCCTTTTCGAATTCCGCTCCAATGTCCGATGCTGGCCTAGGGTGCCCCCGGGCGTTTTCCCGGCAGGGAGACGGGGCCTCGGTCGGAGAAGCCCTTTCTGACTTGTTCCCCCGCCCCCCAAGCGCTGGCCCTGACTCCCAGGCTGCTAGCGCGTCACCAAGTAGGCCGCTTCCGGTTGAAAGAAAGGCTTCAAAATACTGATTGGGGCAAAGCGCAACTTTTGCATTTAAAAGCCATTGCTTTTTTTTTACAGCTTAAACTACCACGGCATCGGCTAGTGCGGGGTGGGTGGGTAATCCATGCACGCCTTTTCAACGTCCTGGAGGCAACCGAAGTGTAATTTGAACCGTTTCCCGCTTTCTTTAAATCAGGAGACGCCGCCTTAAACCGGTTTGCCTAGCCCTAATTCTGTCGAATTAAGGGGTCGATTCGGGGCTTTAATGTTTTGGCGCGATTTATGAGCAAGAAATTGCTCCGAATTGGTTGGGGTGTGTGTGTGTCAAACCAACAGGGCGACTAAACTAGTCCACTGGTGAACGGAGTTGTAGGAACTACCCAGCCACTTGGTTAATGATTCTGGTCTGCGATGTGAATGAGGATAAACAAGCCAGGCTCTTACTAGCCTGTAAAGCTGGCTGCTTCCAGCATGTTGAGCCATCATTCCGTTGACCGTGGCTGCCACCCTGATGAACCAAAGGTCGCAAGAACAACCCCCCCCCCCACTTTTTTTTTCTTTTGGCGCTGGACTGGTGACATCCAGAGTTCCTGGGTTTGGGAGAGGCTCCTTTGGGGCCCTCTCAGCCGGCAAACTTACAGCATCTTGTCTGCGGTGCCTAAGCAAAAGTGGGAGGGAGAATATTAATGAAAGCAATTAGGGGACTAGGACTGGCTGTTATGATCTTATAAGTATTTGTCCCCGTCCCCCGGCTTAAGGAGACTGCAGTATCATGCTCTTGTTCAGCTGCAGGGAGCAGTGGAAGGTGGGAGGGTCTTACAAAGCCTACCACCGCAAGCTCCGCCGAGCGACGCCATCAATGCATGAAAAGCTCTATCGCCCTGTTAAATATATAAGGAACGTCAACCGGCGAATTGGGGGGGGGGGTCTGAAAAGAAAAAAAGAAAAAGATCCATCCCGGCTCTGCGTGGGTTCCTATGTCTTTCCCACGCGCCTCCATCAATCAATAGCAGGGGGCGAACCCGACACTTGTCTCCGCCTTCTTTTGGAGCACGGTGGCTGCAGCAACACCGGTTGCAAGACTTGCTGCTGAGCATCGGGAGCGAGCAAAATGTCCTCTGGTGTCGGTCCCCCCAAGAGCGGCTCCCCGCTGAGGAAGCGGGCCAGCCTTCAGGCTCCCAGCCCAGGAGGTGAGCATCTCTGGATTGCTTCTCCAGCTTCACGCTGGCTTCTATTATGTGCTGGAAGAAAGTGAAGATAACTCATTCGTCACGAGATTCATTGTAATTGCTTCTTTCCTGTATTCGTGTTCTCTTTAAGGGGAGGGGGGGGAGAAATAGAGAAATTGGCAATCAGGATTCTTTTTAGTCATATCCCTCCGGCCGCGGTTTTTTTTTAATGATGTGATTATTCAAACAGGAAAGATGGTTGCTTCCTTGCTGGATGCTTAACAGCACTTCTCAATTTTTAAAATCCAGGAATAAGTTTTCCTGGGTTCATTCTGGTAGCCCTGGTAACTTTGTGTGGAATGGCAGCCCTGGGAAGAAGGAAAAGGAAGGGATTTCTTGTTTGCAGCTGGAGGTGTAGGTAATGTGGTGTGTTCTGTCCTCCCTTTAATACACATGCGCCATTCTCTTTGTGCATACCGGCAGCTTTGATGAACCTGGAGAGCTCCAGATCTGTTGGGGTTTCCTACATATCCTTAAGCGAGTTGAAATTTCTGGGAATTTACTGTAATGGGTGCAGTGGAGAGATGCAAAAGGAGCCCTTAAATTTGGGGGAGAGACCTGGCAATTTCGTGCAGTCCTCATCCTAATGGCAGCTGTTTGTGTAATACTAGAAACCATTACTATGAACCTTCCATAAAACACTTTAGAATAAAGCTTCTCTGTTGTAGTTTCTTTTATGCGTACTTGGGCCAATTGCACAAAAATTATAGGAGGTGCCAAAACATTTGATGCCATAATTGCTTCATACACTCTTGTCACAGTTGACTTGCTCCCTGGGGAAGCTTTTCATTAGATGTGCTGGTTGAAGGAAGGATGCTCACAATTGTTTATTTAAATTTAATAACATGAGCAGAAATCTGTTCAATAGCTTTTTCTAGTTGTTTTTAAGATCCAGAGCTTTAGTTAAGTTAGACCTATCCAGAGTAAATGGTGAGAGCATGTTTTACATTACAGGTTACGCTCACTGAGATAATATGAAATTGCAGGTACTGTCATTTGTATGTGTGTGTAATAATAAGCAGTGGTAGCCAACTTGTATAAATTAACTGCATTCTAATGTCACAATGATCTATAAGATTGGCTCTACAGTGACTGTAAGGTGCCCATGTTTTCTTTTTCCCAGGTTGTGTAGCTAAGAAGGCACGGTTCACAATTTGTTTTAAGCATACTGGAGGATCTGCAGGGTGCTTCTTACTGCAGTGTTTCTTAAATTCTAGGCAATCATGGATTACTAAGTGTTCAGAAAATGCAGGAATCACCCAACTAGATTTTAAAAAAATCTTATGTTTTTGTTTTTAACAGCATTAAAGTTTATATTAAACCCAAACAGCTAGGAGTCAGGGGATCTTTTACTCAATGAAAATCCCCCCCCCCATTACTGTATTGTATTTTCTATTGCCTTTTTCTTCTTTGATTGTTTATGTGAGAACATAGTTCCACTTATCACATATTACATATAGATTCATAGTCAGTAACTGTACTTGAGACTTGTTTATACTTTTGCCGGTGTTCTTAATTTTATTACTCACTTTGCTGCCAGCATTATTGCTTCAGTGAAACAGGTTTTGGCTATTGATCCATTTTCGTGAAGCAGCTCACAGCCACTGAATGCAGAAGATGGGGAGGAGTAAGTGTGCTTCTTGTGTGACCAGTTGACAAATTACTGTGGCAAGACTGGTAGACTACATGGTGGGCCTTCATGGGCCATTGATGATCCATAAATCACTGTTTCAGAATTGCTGTTCTAATAGTACTAACCATAAAACAGCTCCATAAGAAAAACTGCCTGGAAATACCACTGAGTAGAGGCAACATAGTAAACATTTTTTAAAAAGTGAATAGCTATTTCCTAGCTAGGAGAAGGAGAAAATATTCCACACCTATTAAGTAAACACTGGCTGAGCCAGTAAAGGGGCAGTGAGTGAGAAAGAAACTCAAAATTGTCCTGCCTGGATTTTTTTTGCTATAGAGTGGGGGGCGGGGGGGGGCAGGGCAGAGGGATAATATAAACAGGCTTTCACTTATGTTTCACTTATCACCCATCTCCTCCCACTAATGACTGTATGACTGTAACTTTGTTGCTTGTATCCTTACAATTTATATTGACTGGTTCCTAATATGATTTGTACCCCAACTATCATTAAGTGTTGTACCTTATGATTCTTGACGAACATATCTTTTCTTTTATGTACACTGAGAGCATATGCACCAAGACAAATTCCTTGCGTGTCCAATCACACTTGGCCAATAAAAATTCTATTCTATTCTATTCTATTCTATTCTATTCTATTCTATTCTATTCTATTTATTCTATTCTTTCAAGATTCTGTCATTATACCTTTTAACACTAAAGTAAAATTCTAGTAATTCTTGTATTTATTTCTTCTGGTCTATATCTTGAAGGACTTATACTTTAGCATTTGGAAAGAGAAGTTAGCAGGGTGTAAGTAGGCACACTCCCCAATAAGATTGTGGCAAAAGATACACCTGGGTATGCCACCTATGTCGCTTCAGTAGGTAAATAATACCCTCACTGAAAAATCAAACTTTTTTTTTCTGTATTGAGTTTTTGCATTGCGGCTTAATTTAAGGTATGGTAGAGGATGGAAAGTGATATTTCCAAATATGCAAGTCTTGGAAATTGGGATATTTTGTCTTTCCTTTAAAAAAAGAAAAGCAAATAGGGGCATTTAAAAAAAGCCTTCATGGATATGACATATCCAGTCTTCATGTGCAAGTACTTCTGCAGCGTGGGGGTCTCTGGTTAACACAAGATGTTGTATTTGCTCCTACTAACTGCTGTTCCATCTGGCTTCTTTTTATGTTGCCTTAACAAGATCCAGTTTTTCTTTCCTTGGAGTAATAAGTCTCCACCATACCGTTGATGATTAAAGTTCCTCCAACTACTTTGGATGGCTTATATATTTGGAGAGGTGTCTGTTCTGAAAAGAATCAGGTAGCAATTGATCAAGCCAGTGCAAAATATGTCAGAAAATGTGTGCAGTGTGCTGATGAATATGAGACACTTTTTAAAAATCTGTTCCTTTTTCTGTTTTTTCAATATTTCATGATTTTAAAATGTCTGCTTTCAGGTTTGAGCTAGATGCCATAAATAAATAAAAACTAGACCAGTGTTTCTCAACCTTGGCAGTTTGAAGATGTGTGGACTTCAACTCCCAGAATTCCCCAGCCAGCAACGCTGGCTGGGGAATTCTGGGAGTTGAAGTCCACACATCTTCAAACTGCCAAGGTTGAGAAACACTGAACTAGACAGTGGGTTTATTGTAACTTCTTGTGACATTTCTTTTCATCCTGGCTGGAGAAGCTTGCCCTGAGTGAGGTTTCAGTCTCAATGCCGCATACTGAAATTAATCCATAGCCTTCCTGAAATCCGGTTTTCTCCAGCAATGTGACTTTCAATTTTTCATCAGTCAGCATTTGAAGATTCTACTTACAGTCTAATTTGGGGAGGCTACTTTTCTGTCTGGCTCTCATTGTGGGGTTCAGGTAGCCTTTATAGAATTAAAAGCCATGAGAAATACAGTGAACCCTTGTTTTTCGCGGGGGTTACGTTCCAAAAAGAACCCATGATAGGCGAAATCCGTGAAGTAGTAACCTTTATTTTTTTTTACAATTATTATACAATGAAATACTCCATAATACATTGAAACCAAAGAACAAAACCTTTTTACAGGCCCAAGCATTTGTTTAACAAATAAAAGTACTGTATAAACGTTTTTTTTTACAAATAACTACTGTACTGTAAAATAATAATTTTAATCATCAATACGAACTGAAGTCTTCAAATTGTGGAGATCAGCACCGCCCCACCGCGACCCGAGTCATTGGATTAAAACGGGAGAAAATGAAAAATGATTATGAAAAAAAATACAAAGTACAGTAGGACAAATAGTGACTCACGTGTATTTCACTGCTCTTGGCAAGCTGTTTTACTTAAACAGTGTATAAACCGCAACGTTATTGACACACAGGTAGAGAAGAAGTGGAGAGACTGTTTAGCCAATCAGAATGCAGAACACAATGCACGATGCAAATCCGTGAAGCAGCGAGACTGTGAAAGGTGAACCGCGATATAGCGAGGTTCACTGTATACATAGGGGTCAAAATGGCTCAAAGGGATTGTCATTCCTGTGATAAACAGGCAGCAGTCCCTTCTAGTATTGCAGAATGTCAAGACTTCAAAATCCTCTGCATGTAATAAACAATACTAAACAGAGTTTAGTGTGCTCTTTTTATTATTGAGCTCATTACAATAGACTGGAACCAAAACAAAATAGCAATAGCTCTTAGACTTATATATTGTTTCATAGTGCTTTATAGCCCACTCTAAGCGGTTTACAGAGTCAGCATATTGACCCCAACCATCTGGGTCCTCATTTTACCGTCCTCTGAAGGATAGAAGGCTGAGTCAACCTTGAGCCTGTCAGGATCGAACTCTTGAGGTTGTCAGGATAGACTGGGCAGAGTCGACCTGCAATACTGCATTCTGACAACCTCACCAACAAATTAGAAGTGTGTGTGTATCTTTCAGTACAGTGGTACCTCAATACTCCCCATTAATTGGTTCTGGGAGGCGTGATGAATACCAAAAACAATGAGTACCAATCCATTTTTTCCCATAAGGAATAATGTAGCGAATCACAAGGCAGCCAACACCAACAAGTTCTAGCATGCACGTTGAGTAACAAACAAACGAGTACTGGGACAAAATTTTCATGTCAAAATGCATTTGAGTACCAAATTTGATGAGTGTTAAAAACAGTTGAGTACCAAGGTACCGCTATTTGAAAGATTAGTCATAACACTGTATATAATATAAAAACATTTTATTTTTGAAACAAAACTTTTTTGAAGTTACAAAAAAAATAGAGCCATGCAAAATCACAAGAGGTTAAAACTATTTTATGGAACAACAAAAATTCATCGAAAAAGCTATTGCAGATTGTGAAGGAAGACTCTGAGCCAGCTCTACTTAGCCAGGTCTTCAGCATGTATTGCACTACAATTCTCATTGTCTAAAGAAGGAGCTTCGTAGATTGAGCCAAAAATATCTAGAAATCATGTAGTTGGGGAAGGTTGCTCCAAGTGATTCCTACAACCATGTTGGTCTACCTCAAACACAGAACTGAGCAGGGAATCAGGAGACCACCCTCTTTCATTTGTAATTCTCAGAGTCCATCTTTTTTGCTACCCCACATATAAAATCCATTAATGGAAAAATCAAGTAATTCACAGTTCTAGTCAGTATAACTAAATTACCCTTTGATAATTGTTGGGAACTCAGTAAGACCAAAAATTTATGCAGTTGCACTGAAGTTTCATGTGAATCATTGATTCAGCTTTCTTCTCTTGGTTAAGTGCCCCAGCTTTGTCCCTTTTCTATGTGAAGTCAGATGGATTTATTTTTAAGCCAGTGGAAAAGCCATACTCTTCATGTTTACACTAAAGTCCTCAGTGAAATTTTCTACCAGAAATATAATGATAATTGCAATCCAAAGGAGAGGTTCCATTTTAACCTAGTATAAAAAGACTATTAAAAAGGAACTTCAAAAACAGCAGTAGGTCTTTAAAAAGCACTAGACAGCCCTTGACCTGTTGGATCATCATTTCACAGATACTTCCTTACCTAAATAGGGAAACAGAATGGCCAGGGGTAGACAAAAAAGCAGTGGAAATGACAGTGACTTCTGACTTCCTGCTGGCTTCCCCATTGATTTTCCTTGTGGGAACCTGGCAGAAAGTGTTGAAAATTATAATCATGGGACTGCATGATGGGGCAGTGGCCACAACTTTGTCAAATTTCAATCCTATGGGAGTAATAAGACCCAAACTTTGGATGCATTCTTTAAATTAGCCCATTTGAGGTAACTAATTCAAAAAATTTGGGCGGATGTTATACCGCCCAAGGTTACAAATAGAGTTTTAGTAATACATAAATAGGAGATATTAGAGAAAATGATAAAAAGTTGCAACCAGAATCTTTTTCCTCCAAGCGAGGAACATGAATAACAAGTGAAATACATGAATGGTGATTTGTGAGGTACATTTAGTTTGATACAAGAATAGGAAAATACAGCAAATGTTCAAACCGTAATCTCCAGCCGTATCCTTTGAGTTAACTTTCCCTGGCAGCCAGAATATTTTTGCTGAGAACTTCTCTATTTTTAAAACTTAAAAACAATATTGACTAGTTTTCTCAGAACATTTCTGGAACATAAGCATATTTACTGTTTTTAAACTCAAAAGGAGAGAAAATCCTGAGGCTCAGAATGATCATACTGTGTGACCTAAAAAGTGTTTCTCATCTGGGAGTTTTATAGCAACACAACAATTTCAGGGCGGTCCTTCAGCCCCAGATGGAGCTGCACCACCACCACTACCACAGGTTAGGGAAACTGCTTGTTATTTAAAAATGTGGCTGAGGACCCCTGGGGGTTCCCACAAGACTCTTTCAGGGGTCTGTGAAGTCAAACTTATTCTGCAGATATTGAAGATATTTGCAAAAATTAAATTAATATATTATTTTTATTAGTTATTTTTTTCATAAAACATTTTATGTTAATATCTAATTGATTTAATGTTATTTTACATGATTCAATAAATAGTCTATGAATGCATCAGTTTTAATTTTTTAGGGTAGCAAGTTGATAAATAAGCAAAACTTTTTTTGGTTTTCTATATTTTTTTAAAAAGGGATGTGGTGGCTCAGTGGCTAAGACGCTGAGCTTGTTGATCATAAAGGTCGGCAGTTTGGCGGTTCGAATCCCTAGCGCCTCGTAACGGAGTGAACTCCCGTTATTTGTCCCAGCTTCTGCCAACCTTGCAATTCGAAAGCATGTAAAAATGCAAGTAGAAAAATAGGGACCACTTTGGTGGGAAGGTAACAGCGTTGTGTGCGCCTTCGGCGTTTAGTCATGCCAGCCACATGGCCACGGAGATGTCTTTGGACAGCGCTGGCTCTTCGGCTTTGAAACGGAGATGAGCACCGCCCCCTAGAGTCGGGAACAAGTAGCACATATGTGCGAGGGGAACCTTTACCTTTTACTATATTTTTTAAAAGTAGGAAGAGGCCCCAAGAGCAAAAAGTTTAAGAAACACTGGGCTAGACAGATGATAGATGTTGGAGATGAAATGTGGAGGTGAGAGTTACATTTCTCTAGGCTATGAATGGTAGAAGTGCCGATTGAGAAAGATAAATTGAGCTCTGGAATTAGGGTGCTGTTTAGGATTAGGACCGTGGTTGGCGGCTTTTTAGAGGTACATTTAACGTTTTGTGGCTCTGATTTGCAGTGTGGTTGGGGGTCATATGACTCCCACAGGGAGAAGTATGTATTCATGATTTTCTTTTATGCAGTAGACCTGTTTTAGGACTTACACCACAATTTTCATCTGTTTCCCAACTATGTTGTCAGTTTACTACAGTTGGAAGTTAAATAGAATGGGAATCTTTTAAAATAAACAACTATTACAGCTATTTGCAGAGCTAGGCCATTGGTGTTGACTTTAGAAATATTAAGCCCAATTCTGCTTTGAATAGGATACCTCACAACTGGTCATACTTGTTGATGCTGTTGGGGATTCTGCTTGAGCAACATCTAGGCAACTATTCTCCTTTTGTCAGTTTAATGGAAAAATCTCTCTCTTGTTAGCAATGCTAATTTCTTTTCTGATTTGTTGTGTTTGTGTGTGCAAGACAGAAATAAAGTGAACTTTGTAATATTTCCTTCCCCACTCTCTTAATTTGCGTACAACATTGTTTTCTTTTTGCTTAGTCACTATTCTGGCTCCAGGTAGTTTATAGTAAACAAAAACATATTGGGAAAAACATGAGGAAATACAGAACAGCAGGCCACCTGAAAACAACAACAACACATTCTGATTGCCCAATGTAAAGCACGGCCAAAAATGCATTTTTTTACAACCCTTCATTTATAAGCAGAAGCAAGATTGGGAAATACCTCTGGTGAGGTATTCTTTCACTGCCCTACAGCAACTGGTTCAAAAGTCCTGGTTTAAATGTAGCAATGGTTGTTTCCTGTGACAGACATACACAAAAATGGACCTAATGGGAGGATCAAATGCTTTGTTGTAAGTTTCCTATGTTCTGCCTTCCCTCCAAAAAATTCAAGGTGGTCCATGCAGTACTGTATCTCCCACTCACCCGTTATTTCCTCTATAGCAAGGGTATCAAACTCAATTTTATTGAGGGCCGCATCAGGGTTGTGTTTGACCTCGGGGGCCGGGGTGGAAGTGGTCGGGGTAGAAGTGGCCAGCTCGATGTCACTCGTGTCAGCTCCTGTGACGGCTTGAGCGCTCTGCCAGCGAAAATGGGCTCCCAAGCTCCATTTTCGGCTGCCATGGCCTCCTGCAACCCTCTACCAGTGAACATGGAGCACGCGGCCCTCCCGAGCTCCATTTTCATTGGCAGAGGGTTGCAGGAGGCCATGGCAGCCGAAAATGGAGCTTGGGAGCCCACTTTTGCTGGCAGAAACACCATGGGCCGGTCCTTCACTGTTTCCAGGGTAGCCATGCGGGCCAGATCTAAGTACTCCACAGGCCGGATCTGGCCCCCGGCCAGATCCGTTTGACACTCCTGCTCTATAGCAATCCTGTTAGGTGAGTGCGTAGATGTCTAACATTTCTGCTGTGATTGTTGAGCCAGTATTTCTTAGTTCTGTTTGGGTTTTTTTTTACATGTAAATATTGTTTTTACATGTAAGCAAACATCCATCCAAAAATGGGACAGCCCTTAAAAATTTTCAGCTCGCAGTGAAAATACAAGAACCTATTCAATGAAGCAAACTTTGCCATTGACACTCATCTTGGAAAAAAGAAGGCCTCTGCATAATTTATTTCAAGTCGTAGGAAAATTTTTCATTTGCCATTGGTTTCTATCAGATCCAGTAGCATGGCTGAGGAGCTTACTCTGTGTTTCTGAATTCAGCTTTGATTCCTTTCGGTTACGGTTCTTTAAAAGAAAAAAATCCTTCTAAAATGAGAATGGCATCTGCCACACTTAGAAACTTAGAATTTGAGTTTGGGTTGGAATTGAAGGCAGAGAGATCTGGTGCAATGCAGAAGATGTGGGTGGGATTTTTTTTAAAGTTGATTAATTGCTGGGGGGGGGTTAGGACTGAAATTAGCCTGAGGGCTCACTGCTTCTCTTTCTGATAGCTTCTTTCCTTCTTCACACCTTCCACCTAGCTGCAGAAGAAGGACCGATCCTCTTGTCAGAGGTCTGAACAAATAGACAGTTGTGGAATCCTTGGTGCTCTCTGAAGTTGGTTGCTTTTGTACAGATGTTTCATTATCTGCCTAGGTAACATCTTCAATGCAAATGGACAATTTGCAGATAATTTTCAAAAGGAGGTTGAGGGCCTCTGAGTGTTGGTGGGGCTCAGTTACTTACTCTGTGAACACAACTGGTTTTAACAGCATCATGTTGACGTGACATATTAATCCAGGTACTACAGCCATTAGCAGTTATTAGTGGAGATTATAACTGCAGTGATGTCTGGTTTAAAACTAAAGTATTTCTGTGAACAAAAGGGTTCATAACAGGAAGAGGTGCTGCTATATATAGCTTAATATTTTCTGACTTTTCTCAATTGTTAGAGTAAGGCTTAAGAAGTGATACATAACCAACCGTGTGTGGTAGACCAGTTACATTTTGCTGTTTTCTGTTTTACCCCAAGAAAAACAAATGTAAATACCATGTTTCCCCCCAAATAAGACATCCCCTGATAATAAGCCCAATCGGGCTTTTGAGTGTATGGCAATAAGACAAAGCGCTTATTTCAGGGTTCAAAAAAAAATATAAGACAGGGTCTTATTTTCGGGGAAACACGGTATAGCAAAGCCTTCCCCATAATTTCTTCATCCCTGGAAGGGGGAAAAAAAGTGATGTGCAGAAGCTCAGTCAGGAATTGACAGAATAACAAAATGCATTTGTTTGACTAAACACGGGAATCTGTGAAATGGGCCTCTTAACTGTTCTCGGCTATGGCTTTCCCCACTTACAGTCCTTCTTGTGGTTGTATTGAGTAGAGATGCCGTATACACAGAGAGTGAAGGGCAGACAGTCCTAACGTGTCCTTGAGTTGTGCACAATCCAGCAAACTTTTCAGAGAGAATTGCTGAATTGATTTCCCAGAAAAACATGAGCAGTTGCCACCAGTTCTGTAATTTGAGAAAAATTTTCTACAGCACAACCTCGTAAGAGGCTGGGAAGGTTGCTGGATTCACGTGATTAAGGGTTTAGGCTGCCCACTTTTCTATATGGAGACTCTGTGTTTCTTTCAACCGCCTCTTATTTCCTTACCCATGGCTACAAGCTGATTCAGAATCTGTATATTACAAATAGTCCTTGATTTACAACCGGTCATTTAATGATCATTCAAAGTTGCAAAGACACTGAACAAAAGTGACTTACAATTGGTTTTCACCACTGTTGCAGATCCCTGCAGTCACGTGATCAAAATTTAGACTCTTGGCAACTGGCATGTATCTATAAGTTGCAGTGTCCCGGGGTCATGTGATCACCTTTTGTGACTTTCTGATAAGCAAAGCCAAATTCACTTAACTACCACGTTGCTAACTTAACGGCTTCAGTGGTTCACTTAACAACTGTGGCAAGAAAGGTGGTAAAATGGGGCAAAGCCCACTTAACAACCATCTTACTTAGCAATGGAAATTTTGGGCTCAATGGTAGTTGAGCACTACTTGTATTTGCAAACAGTTGTCTTACTTCTAAGTTAGCATATTGTTAATCTTTCATTTTCATCTCTGGTACCTTTCTTTGGGCAGTGCAACCTTCCTTTATGACATGCTGCAACATACAGGCAATATGTGTTGACCCAGGGCATAGCACAGAGATAACACAAATAGCTGGCAGTTCAAACCAGCCTTTTTAGTGCTCCAAACCTCCCCCAAACCAACCTCAAACAGCCTCTGGTCTGCACGCCAATAAATCCCAAATTTATCTAGCAAAACACAAACAAAGCAAGGAGTTCAGGGGGCAAAAGGTACAGATAATCAGTCCAGGAACTCAGTGTTCCCGACAAATGCCTCTCCCCACAGCGTCTCCTTAAGTCTCATTCCCCAGGTGTGCCTGGTGAAGCTGGGCGGAGCCCTCTCCTCGTTAGTAGCCTCCTCCATCGGAGCTGATCCCTCCTCCTCTGCACTCTCCAAGCTCTTGCATCAGAAGTGGGTGGTTCATGCTCTTCGGCTGAGCTCTGTTCCTCCCTGCCTGCAGGCCTTGCTAATTCCGAGCAGCCTGGCCTGGCCTGACTCTGCCCTTCCCCAGTTTCCTCCAAGGCCAATGGAGCTGCTGTCAGTTCTTGTTCCAGCTCATCTTCCCCTGCAGAGTCAGACTCCCACAGGGGCATGACACAATATAGAAGACAGAACTCGTATCTCCTGTGCAGATCTGTTGTGGGATCAGGTCATACTTCAGTCAATGACCATTCATTCCTGCATTTCAGCTGTCATATTCATATCTAGCAAATAAGTGTTCTGCATATTTCTGAGAACATAAGCTTGTACAATCCAAACATGCAGAAGTGTTTTGTTGAGTATTAGTAAAGGCCCTATAAAATGGGATATTTTAGTTTTGTTTGGATTTTATTCCTGGTCTTTGCAAGGCCAGTTCACTAAAAATATTCTTTTAGTGTTTCTCTTTTAAACTGTCAAGAACAGGCAACTTCTTAGAGCAACCTTGTAGCTGAAAGGTTTTGACATATAATTTTGCAGCAGCTGGTTGGCTATGTTAAGCTTACTCCTGAATTTTTTAAAAAACCTTGAGATTTCTGCAATGGTTCCCTATCTTATTTAAATCAGGGCTCCACTGAGGGTTTTCATACGTGAGGCTTACATTTATATTTCTTTGGTGGTTCTGTATGAGGCATGCAGAAGTTTAATTGAAACAATTTCTTTTGTTGCTGCAACATCAACAATAATTATTTGCTCCAGAGACACTATAAGTGTTATTCAAACTTGCTTTTTAGTCTTATGGTAATTAACTTGCTGCTTAGTGCCTTGTACAATTACATGTTTGGAAAGTGTTCAGCATGTCCACTCTAAAATGTTGACCATTTTCCAGTAATTGTGAAACAGTATTTATTTTTTAGGGAAATTGTATAAGCAAAAGACCCATTTTTACAGTACATGAACTAAAATAAGCAAGCAAAATTGTTGTATATTTAGGTTGGAAAGTAGGCAAGTTCTTGATGAATGCTATGTTCAGAACTATTTGTAATATTCTGTTCATTCCATGGTGCCAAAGATATATTACAGTTTCCCCAACTTCGGAATGTTCAGATGATTGGATGTTATTTCCCCAATTTCGGGGAACTCGTTAGTAGGTAAATTATGGCAGTTGTTATCCAGCATATCTGGAAAGTACCATGTGGGGTAAAGTTGGATTTTTCAAAATCCATATAAAAATATCACTTTTTCACTTTTTACATCATTCCCTTGCTCTGCTTGTAAACAGATCCTAGAACTGATGTACGTTATGTTTGAAAACAAAAGTAAAAACAGATGAAAAGTGTAATATATTTCAAATAACTTTCTAGCAAGTCAATATAAAACATTGGTCCTTACTACAGGTAGGAGGTGAAGGTGATTGCAAAGAATCCATTGGGAATTGGATCATGGCTTATTTTATTTTTTTCAGCCACGAATTTAATTTGTTTAGATTGCTGAGAAATCAGCTTCTCTATGTAGACAGCTTTACATCTTGCACTAAACTAAAGTAATGCATTGTGTGAACGCAGCTATGAGATCTGCAAATGTCCAGATGATTATGAGGTGGCAGCAAAAGGTTGGAATGTTCTGTATCTGTTCGTTGCCTTCTCGTGGCGATCTGAATTTTTGCAGCACCTGCATTAAGCAGTTCTAAATGATTGAACTGTGAATCTAGCCTTGTGTGCCCATGTGAACATCATCAGGGTATTCCTGTAAGCTTCCAGATAGAATTTGCTTGAGAGGGCTGTTAAGGAGTTATTGTGCTGTTAAGCACATACACAGCGAAATGTGTTGTAGTAATGGTGTTGCAGTTTGATATGAATGCTATTCAGTCAATAAACAGAATATCTTTAGTATGTACAAAACAGTTTTTACTTGAATAGTAGCAAAGTTAAATAGGAAGTCCAAGTCATACACAGTTATTCAGTCAATGCGAAGTTTCTTCTTCTTGCCTATCTTTGTTTTAACTCACAAACAAAGATTACAGCTATCTCTCAATTCTATACTATCACAGATAGTTACTTCTTCTCTTCACAGCAATTTCACACAGCCATAAAGTAATCTACTTATCAGTAAAGCAGCACAGAGAATCTTCAATCCGGAACACACCATCAAACACCAATCACCACACTAAACCATAAACCATCAACCACATTGAGCATGCTCTCTTGCTTGCTTATATAGTAATCATCCACAATGCATTTAAAGCAATATACACATAACAATGATTTGTGGCTTAATCATATATTAACACACCCAATCGTTTGAACAGGGTTCTAACAAGAGTTTTCATCTTTGCTGCCTAGGCTGCCTTTGAAGACCAGGGAGGGAGATGAGATACTTGTCACTGTGACACTCCAGGCCTTTTATATCTGGGAAAGAGACTTCCATGACATGCAGGGGAGTGGGAGGAGACAGCAGCTCCTTGGAGGTAGTTGTTGATAAATATTCAGTGACTACAGCTCTTGGAAATAAAGCTTGCCCTGCTTCCACCCTCAATCTGCCTCTATTCTCTGCAGATTTTTGCCTTTTTTCTCCCTGTCATATCGTAAAAGCAAACCCAATTTCAGTTCCCAATTGGCTTCACATATTTGTAAGATTATGGTAGCTGTGTAAATTAGATAATGCAGTATAGCTTGGGAAGTAACAATGCCTGGTGGTTAGAAGTGGCCTGTTGGAATGTTTTAGTGGTTGCTTTAAGCCTTTGGATTCTAGGTGGAATGGATTTTTTAGGAGGTAGGACTGAATATCATACAGCTGAAAAGTGAAAATTATGTAGCAAAGAATATATTAGACTGCTTTTAACAAACCTCAAGGAAAAGAAAGCACATTTGTTTGTTTATTTTAGATGCACATGTGTGTGTGTGTGCACAGACATGTGGACATGTGCTTAAAGTCAGAACAGGGTGGTGTTGTTGTTTTTGAGGCTCACCTTTTTCTTACTACCCTCAAATGACCGGTATGTGGTGCTACAGTATGTGCTTTTACTTTTAGAAATCCCGGTGCATTGGCATTCCACTGTAGGGTGAAAGAGAGAGGGCCTGAAAGAGAGCCATAACCCTCTCTGCTACTTCAAGGGTTAATTCTTCCTTACTTTGAGATTAGGAATTAGCTTGGCTGGCTGACCATTGGTGGCTTCTTTCAGTTGTCTGTTGCTCTTCCTGTCTCTTGGCAGTGGCTGCAATTTTGGGATTGTCTCCTCCCTCTCCCCCTATGTAGCTGTGATTGGTACAGCCCAAGCCGGCTCCAAGGCTGGAATCCTATGGGATTGTAGCTCAGACGGAGAAACTATGAAATACTGGTGGCCTCAGTGACTGTAGCTTCCTCCTCGATCGCCCCAGGTATATCCTGGAGATCTCTTGGTCCATGATTGGATAGAAGACCATGGGATGCCCCTTCTTTAATTTGTCAGCTTCTTGATTTCCAGGTGGAAAGAGCTGTCCAGTGAGGTCTTGATATTGCCAGGTCTGTAAATGCTTGCAACCCTTTTTTTCCCTTCCCTTTTTTCCTTAGGGAGACTAAATGACTTGAGCCGTTGAAGCTTTTTATTGGTATGGAGTTAAGAGATGCTTGACAAGCCAGCCTCTTGTAAAATTGAAGTGACAATAACTGTGCTGTGTGTGGGGGTGGGGAGATGCCTTGTAAGGCTTTTGACAACATAGGAAAGGAGAACTTGTTCATATTGCTGCTGGAAGTAAATGCCTGATAGTTATTGGAAGGACAGGCAAGTTCTTTCTCTGCTATTTAGGCATGTTGGAGTTTATGCTGAGAAGGGGAATGTGCTTCAAAGGAGTGGGAGGAGAGATTTTGATAAATAAGAACCCAGGTTAGCAGTTCTACAAATTCATCATTCAAGGTAGTTCCATTTACCATCCTAGTTTGTGCAAATTTATTCATCTCCTTCTGGAGAAGATATGTGGGGACATATATTCAGGACATGGCTCTTAGAGTTGACCATAACTATCCATGCATTTTGGTACAGAATGCATTTTCTTTCTCTTTTCCATGCAGAAAACCCCATGTAATTGAGAAACCAGTGGGGTCCTCTTTGGTTTCTGAGTTAGACTTAGACATCATCTCTTCCAAAAAGGACACTTGTTGATAACCATATCAGTTCCTTCTTTTGTGCTTAATTTTTGTTAGGGTTGATTCTTCTTGCAAGTTAATTGCAATATTCTGAGTAAACTTTATGATGATGGCTTTTCTTGACTTTTCTTTTGCAACACAGCTAGGAAAGAAAATGCCTGTTTGATTTTCTAGTCAATTTCAAATTTGTCCTCTGTTTTTTCCCCCACCTAACTTTTATAGCCAAAGCCACTTTTCTCCCTACTCTTAAAAAAATGTTTTTGAGCCATTGTTCCAAAAGCAAGAAGAGTAGAGTACTAATGGCAAGATATCTTGTCAGTTTTGTTTTTTAAAAAATAAAGAAAGATAGTTTGTTCTTGTACAGTTTAAGAATGTCTCCTCTTTGGAATAGTGACATTTTGATTACAATAAAATTGTATGGATAATACATAAAATTGAATGGAGCAGTAATGAGAAAACCATGGCTTATAGCCAGACATAACATTTGCTTGCACAGAAATGGAAATGGGTATGTGCAGTGGGAATGCTACCTTTTTAACTTAAGTTAAGTTGAGTTAGAGAATGGACTTGCTCTATACAGCACAGAATGGCACCACAACCTGAAATAAATGGCAACTCACAGAAAAAGAAGCTTCCAAACAGGTACATCATTTTGTATTTTCAGCATTTTTATACCAGTGGAAAAATTGCTGTCTTAGTGGATTATTTTTCAGTGAAATGAAAAAGTTACAATAGTAGGAAATATAGCAGTGGTCTGGAAAGGTATTTGAGAATTCTGTGTTCTGTGAATGAGACCGCATAGCTGTCAAGAAAGGTTTTATCTGGAAACAACCTTGTTCCTTATCTTATGATCAGTTGGGTTACAAGAATGATTTTTGGTCCTGGAGAGAAACGAAAGTTCATAAGGAATGAGATGCTCCTTCCTGTTTAACAGAAAGCATGTTCAAGTTCTAAATGGAAGAAAAAATTGTAAAAATAACCACCACCAGAACACTCCCTTGGTTTTATATGCTTTTAGAAATAATTGTCAACCACATTTAAATCCACATTTCTTTGTATATTTAAGGCATACAATTTTAAAATAGCAGAATACTTTAATTTTTTTCAGAATTACCGTCTTTAAGAAAATCTCAGATTAAGCTCAAAATATTAATCTAAAAACCCTTTTACCTGGTAGTTCTTGACAAAGAAATTGTAGCTCTCTAAACAGATAGAATGTCCCCACTTTTCACAGAGAGGCCAAAATAGTGTTGTATAGCAGAAGAGTGGGAGAATATCATGCTTTTTGACTTCACAAAAAAAGCTTTTTTATTTTTTTTTAGGAAACACAACTCCTCTGATGTGTGTGTGGAGGGGAAATGGGGACAGCATGGTTAACTTGCATAAAACAAGAAGAATGTATGACAACACTTAAATCAGATGTAGTATCTCTCTGACAGTTGTCAAAAAGGTGTCACAATAATTTCATAACACATCTCTTGAGAAACCTCACATTTGGCATTTATCTCTATTAGCTACCAGGATTTTCAAAAGAGTGCCGTGAAAAGCAATGCAAGATGAATATAATATTGACTCTGTATCTGTAGTTTAAAACTTGGTAAAGGCATTTCTTCACAAAACAGGAAGTTGACATGGTACAATTTGGTCAGTCTTCTCCAGTTTAGTGCCTTCCCCATGTATTAGGATGGGTGTCAAACTTGTGACATCACGTGATGTATCGCAATTTTTTTCCCCTTCACTAAACCTGGGGTGGGTGTGGCCATCGCGTGATGCATCTGGGCTGCAGGCCACGAGTTTGACACCCTGTATTAGGATTACAGCTCCCAGAATTTTTAGCTAATGTGAATTTAAGAAGAGATGGTTCTTTCCCAAACTGGTGTCTTCTACATGTATTGGGGCTGCAGCTCCCTGAATTCCCAGTCAGCATAATTATCTAGAGCAGTTTTTTCTTAACCATGGCAACTTTAAAATGGGTAGAAATGGGTAGAATTCCAGAAATTCTGGAAGTTGAAGCCCACCCATTTAAAAGTTGCCAAGGTTGAGAAATACTGGTCTAGACCGCAGGGGTCTCCAACCTTGGCAACTTTATGACTTGTGGACTTCAACTCCCAGAGTTCCTCAGCCAGCAAAGCTGGCTGAGGAACTCTGGGAGTTGAAGTCCACAAGTCTTAAAGTTGCCAAGGTTGGAGACTCCTGGAGAGGGCACCAGGGAGAGGAAGACTGGAATTAATCATGCTGCGGATAGGGCAGGAAGTAAAATAAGAATGCTTTGTCTTCATTTCTCTAAGCTGTTTGAGGGCAAGTATGTAGAGCAAGGTTTAACACACACACACACACACACACACACACACACATACACATTTTTGCTGCAAAATTATAAGGGTGTAGCTCTGTTGGCAGTCTGGGCTTAGAATCAGTGCTTTTCAATTGAGAGACTGCTCGGCCAATGTGAAGCCCTGTCCCGAAGCTTTTGTGAATGGGGGCAGAATGGGAGTGGTGGGAAATCTGTGTTGCTCAGGCTGTCCTTGAAGCTCACAAGGCCAGCTGTACTTGACTGGGCCCCTCATGAGAGCAAGACATATGCTGGCTTTGATAGAGCTGCCAAGCTTTATCCTGATAATTGGTACAGCCCTGCTGGTTTCTCTTAATGAACTGGCTGTTTGCAGTGTACACAGAGATCACATTAGAGAGACATGTGATGGTCATTAATAAAGCATGATGGAGTTTATCTCAACTTAGCCTGTGCTTGGATCAAGAGTTAGAGAGAGGCGGGTTGGTCCCTGTGAACATTTCTTCCCGCCATATACCTACTACCATATACCTTACCGCTTAAGCTGGACTTAGGAACCTGGAAGAATGCAAGGGCTATAAAATGGAATTTAACAGATGTGGACATGGCTGCATGGCCTGATGCTCTCCTGTGATCACCCAGCCTGATGTTAGGCTTGTGCGGACTCATCGAATTCTCCCGTGTCTTTAGTGGACTCGGAGATGTATGAGCTCAGAGGGCAAACTAATTGTTCCTGCATTGCCCCACTGTTCTGGCTGAGTGTGGTGCTAGCAAAACCTGTTCTGTGGTTTGTAAGAGAGTAGGAATGGGGTTACTTGAAGCTCTGAGGAGTAGGCTACTAATAGCAGTAAGGTTTACACCATTTTCACACAGAAAGCATGGAAAATTTTCCCGCTCAAAAATTACCTCATCCGCCACTGTTCTGCAGCTGTTTCTAGGGTGCAGTCAAAACCTCCTAATCCTATTTATTTATTTTGTTTGTTTGTTTATTCTGTCATATTTGTATAGCCACCTATCTCACATAAAAGTGATTGGGTGACGTACAACACTTTATAAAAAAAAATCAGTACATAAGAACAGTCACAATGAAAACATAATTATAAAAAGACACACAAACAAAAGTAGTAGGAGAGCCATTGCAAAATCTCCTTGGTCCGCTGGCCCCCCCAGGCATGATAACAGAGCGGGGTCTTGAGGGACATGTGAAATGTAGAGAGGGATGGAGCTGACCTCAATTGCTGGGGGTGGGGGGGGTGCGGGAAGGGAGGGGAGAGAAGAGCAAGCTATTATTTTGCAGCTGACTGAGACACCAAGGTAAGAATTCTAGTTAGTGCAGCTACGATTGCCAAAAAGAGAGTAACTGTATCTCATTCCAAAAAAACAATGTTTCTAGGAATATTATACCCAAACAGGCATGGATAATTGAAGAGATTCTTCCTCTAGTTTTAAATACTCTAGAGGTTGCAATAAAATGCTTCATGTGAAGCTGTCACATGCCTGGTCCATTTCCTCTTGACCATCGTTACCAAACCTTGCATCCACCATCACTACCTACCTAAGATAGGGGCAGAGTCCAATAGAGGACACGCCAGAGACTGCTTGCTTTCCTGATGTTTTGGAATGTCTAAGGAAAAAGGCAGGATTTATGGGTTGGGATGTGGAGTCTTCGGAAAAATGAGAGAGCCTCCAAGCCCCCCTCCCCAGGTCCAATATCTGGCATCTCCAGATAGAATTGGGAAAAGGTCTTTGATGGGTCTAAGTTTACATGGAGAGAAGTAAGCAGTGGGGTACCACAAGGTTCCGTCTTAGGGCCAGTGCTCTTCAATATCTTCATAAATGACTTAGATGAGGAAATAGAAGGGGAACTTACCAAATTTACAGATGATACTAAGCTGACAGGAATAGCTAACACCCTAGAAGATAGGCTCAAGATCCAGATGGATCTTGACATATTTGAACACTGGGCCCTATCTAACAAAATGAAATTCAGTGTAAAGTCCTTTTTTAGGTAAGAAAAACCAAAAGTACACACACAAACTGGGTGAAATCAGGCTTAATAGCAGTGACTGTGAGAGGGATCTTGGAGTCTTAGTGGACAACTAGCTAAATATATGAGCAGCAGCAGCCAAAAAAGCCAATGCAATCCTAAATTGCATTAACAGAGGGATACAATCAAGATCAAGTGAGGTACTAATACCACTCTATAAAGCCTTAGTAAGACCACACCTAGAGTACTGCATCCAGTTTTGGTCACCACACTATAAAAAAGATGTTGAGACTCTAGAAAAAGTGCAGAGGAGAGCAACCAGGATGATTAGGGGACTGGAGACTAAAACATATGAAGAACGGTTACAGGAACTGGGCATGGCTTGTCTAGTGAAGAGAAGGACCAGGGGAGACATGATAGCAGTGTTCCAATATTTGAGGGGCTGCCACAGAGAGGGGGTCAAACTATTTCCCAAAGTACCTGAAGGCCAGACAAGGAATAATGGATGGAAACTGATCAAGGAGAGATTCAACCCAGAAATAAGGAGGAACTTTCTGACAGTGAGAACAATCAACCAATGGAACAGCTTGCCTTCAGAAGTTGTGGGAACTTCATCACTTGAGACTTTCAAGAAGAGATTGCATTGCCATTTGTCAGAAATGGTGTAGGGTCTCCTGCTTGAGTGGGGGGTTGGACTAGATGACCTATAAGGTCCCTTCCAACTCTGTTAATCTGTATAAATCCCAGGAGCACAGACATTCTGGAAGGACATTCATTTCAGGTTGGGGGTAGGCATTACATTTTGTACATTACTCTTTTCCCAAAAGTATCAGGGCTAGGACAAAAACATAATTGAAGCTACTGAAAAATTAGAAAAAAGTTATTAAAATTACCTCAATAAAGTTCTTTGACTATAATCACTCCACGTGTGCTTAATAATTTTCCTTTCTGCTACATTAAAAATAACAATTGACCATAATATTTGGTCGGGATTTGGAATTATACCCAAGGCTTTGGGGAGGGGGGGCACATACAATTCTGGCATGGCTGGTCATTCATATTAGGTATAGATAGTAGTAAGCTAGTAGTAAATTAGATGGAAGGTAACTTCTGTCAAACTGCTTTTGACTAAAAGCTTCATTTCTAAGTAGATTAATTAATGTTTCCCTGTGATTTAAGTAAATTGCATTTGGTATTGATTTTTGAGAGATTTATAGAGGTAACTTCAAGAGATAAATTGTTCCGTGCTACAACAATCATGTACGCACCCTCCTTTTTTGACCTTAACCTTACTTCTCCTTCTACCATAACTACTTGATGCAATTTCAAACCTTTCAGGCCACTAATGAACTTCCTTGAAAGTTTTACATATGCAATTATTAATAATTACTAATACATGTTTAGAATAATATATTTGGGTGATGACCAAAAAGGGCTTGAAAAGGAAATGAACATTTGGAGAATACCTTTCTCGGGTGGGTCATGACCAGCACTAAAGAGAGTAATTGCTTGGGGGAAGGTAACAAGTATAGCACATGAGCAAGTGGATGATGGCAGAAGGTCAACCAAGGGGTGCCAAAATGGGCAGTACATATTTATCGCAAATTGAATGTTTCTTGTATGCCTGCACTTATGACGGCCTCTGAAAAGGCCGAGATGTATACTTGGCAAGGGGGACAAAACCTTAAGGTAGACTGCAATCCTTTTATGAGGTGACTACTTAACAATGTCTGACTCTGTTGTGTGCTGCCCTGGTTTGTGGGATGGGCAGCTATATAAATTGGTAAATGAAATGAAATAAGAAAAGAAAGAGAAAGAAAGAATAAAAAAGAATCAAAGAAAGAAAGAAAAAAGAATGCATGCATGCATGCATGCATGAATGAATCTGGATAAAATGTTGCTCATTGGGATCACTATTCAGAAATGTGGCTTGTATAATTAGTTACAAAGCTTTAAACTAACTACCTCCATTCAAACATTACCCCTCCCCCCCCACAAAGATACGGACAAAATAGACAGAGAGAAATAATATATCAACACTTGACTCCTATGGAACTGTGAGCTGCCATTGGACATTCTGTTTATCCATGGTAAACATTTTAATATGTAAAGGGAACATATGTGAAGAAAGTGTGGCATGGTAGTTAAGGAGTTAATCAAATGATAAACAGACTCAGGTTCTAACCTACTTTCAGCCACCAAAGGTTACGGATGACTTTGGGCCAGTCACTTTCTCTCAGCCCAACTCCCTCACAGTGTTGCTATTGTGGGAGCAAATAGGAAGAGGGAGCATTATGTATGCTGCTTTCAACTCCTGTACAAAAAAAAGCAATTCAATCGAATAAATAAATTACAGTATACGCTGCTGGGGTTCCTTTTTAGTAGCGGCCCCCAACCTTTCTGGCTTTGCAGACTGGCAGGGGGGGGGGAATGGTTCCACGCGAGCTGCAGGCAAGTGCAGCTCCGTTTGTGGAAGCGGCAGGCATGGGCGCCTGCTGCTTGCGCAAATGGAGCTTCGCAGGCACGCGGGCTCGCCTGCTGCTTGTCCAAGTGGAGCTGCATGTGCACGCAGGCATACTCGCCCACCACTTCTGCAACCCAGTTCCGAACAGGCCGCAGCACGGTAGTGGGCCACAGCCAGAGGATTATGGACCCCTGGTTTAGAGCATTTTAAAAAGAACAATGCAACTACAAGCAGTTTTTTTTTAAAAAAAAAAGTGGAACTGAATAGTAGCATTAACCTCACGGATTTTCAGCTTGCTTCTCCCTGCTAGGAAAAAGGAACACTTTTAAATGGAGCCTGGATACAGCTGGTGAATGGCAATAATTTCTCTGCTTTCGTTCCTGCTCAGTATTAACACCACAGATTTGAGACATCTAACCTCTGTTTAGGAGTGCCACCTTTTTTTTCTAATGGGTGCCTTAATAGTGCCCATTCTGAGAATTTGGGGAGCTGAGGTCAATACATTCAATTCTGAGCTCCAGTTGGAGAGAGTTATTTTCCTTTGAATGACTGTAAAGATAACATCAGCTGGGATATTTTGGTAGCTTGGAAAAAAATGGTGCTGGGGAAGCTGTTGAAAGAGAGAAATACACATCTCCACATGGGTGTGATATTGTGGTGTATGACCCATAGTGTTGTGGGTCGGGACTCATAATTTGTTTCTTATGTGTTCTGAGTCCCCCTTGCCTTCCATTCAATCCCTTTCCTTTGGCCTCCATGTAGTTTGCTCTATTTTAGGAACATTGAGATCCATATATATTCTGTGGCATGGCGAGCTACAACGAAAGGAGATGCAGTCAATGCTGGTGGTTCTGTGTTTTTGCTACTTACTGGGCCCCTCAGTGTGCAGAGGGAGTTGGAGAAAGGAATTACTCTTGGCCATCTCTCTGTAAATTTCTCCAGCACCCCCACCCCCTGCCTGTGCCTCGAGCTAGGAGTGGCTGTTCTGTTGCAGCAGCAGAGAGGAAAGGTCTGATCTGCAGGCAGCGGCTCTCATTAAAGAATGAAGAAGGCCGAAAGGTTTGGAAGCACAACAGAATGGACTTTGGGAGCAGTTCTTTCTTGCGATGTTGTCCCTGAAGCCCAGGATAGGGGCTGGTTGATTTCTCCTGAGGGTTTGCTCTTGGCCTCTGCAGTCTATATAGGAAGGAAGGTGGTTTTGCCAGGTTCTTTTTATCAGGACAAAGGATGTTTGTTCTTTCAGTGTCTCTGGAAGACAGCTAAGATACTGATTTCCAAACTGACCTGTTAGTTCTGTACTAGTGAAACCTAGCAAGGTAGGACTTTGGCCTTTTGATCTTGATTGTGAAGGCTTTCCCGTGGGTGCAGAGAGGTGGTGGTTTACTATATCGAAAGTAACTTAGAGCTACGTCGCCTTCGATCTGATCTAAATGTAGTTCATAAAATCATCTGCCACAATGTCCTACCTGTCAATGAATACTTCAGCTTCAACCACAACAACACACGAGCACGCAATAGATACAAACTCAATGTAAACCGCTCGAAACTCGACTGCAGAAAATACGACTTTAGCAACAGAGTAATCAATGCCTGGAATGCACTATCTGACTCTGTAGTTTCTTCCCCAAACCCCAAAAACTTTAACCTTAGACTGTCTACAGTTGACCTCACCCCATTCCTAAGAGGTCTGTAAGGGGCGTGCATAAGCGCACCATCGTGCCTACCATCCCTGTCCTTCTGTCCTATTGTCTAAATTTACCTATACATACTTTGCTTTTGTTTATGTTTATATCATACTTGTTATCTTGTACATGTGTTGACAAAATAAATAAATTAAATAAATAAATAAAAATAATGAAAAATAATTTTTAAAAATGCCTGTTTCTCTTGCCTGGCACTTTCAATACCATTCTCTTGTCCTTATCACTGCTAGAAAACCTATAGGAAATTCTACTACTAACCGAGTGTTCTACATATCCTAAGCAACTTTAGGATACGGGGACTTTCAAAATGACCTGACTGGGAAATTCTGAGCACTGATGTCCAGACAACTTAAAAGTTGCTGAAATTGAGAAATACCAAGCTAAAAAAGTCTTAACCAAGCATGGCAGAAATTAGAACTTTCTACTTTTGAGAGAAGCAGTCATGGTTTTCCCCATTAAAATTTGGATGGCCAAATCCTATGAAAAGTCCCTTGTCATATCTGGTTGCAGATCTTTCTATTTCACTGTTGGCATTTCCCAAGCACATACCCAAGGGAAATTCAGATACAAAGTGCCACTTCGGTGTATGTGTTTCAATAAACACTAAACCCATTTAATGGGTTTTTTCCCCCCGCATTTGAAGTCAGCCTTGGTATTGGTAACCCCATATTTGGGATAAGATGGCAACAAAACAACTATGGCCTGGGTTTCCATTGGAGAGAAGATTCTGAAATCCCTTCTTGGCTTTGATCAGTCACTATTATCTGAGGCTAGTCCATTTCTTTTAGTTTTCTACCTGGGGAGGAGGAATAGCGGTGACTTGCCTCCCACTCAAAGGGCTCTATTGAACAGGTGAGGCTTATGCTACCGTGTTTCCCCAAAAATAAGACCCTGTCTTATATTTTTTTGAACCCTGAAATAAGCGCTTGGCCTTATTGCCATGCACTCAAAAGCCCGATTGGGCTTATTATCAGGGGATGTCTTATTTTAGGGGAAACAGGGTATCTACAAAAAATAGTGCATGATCATATGATGAAAGAAATGAGGTTCTTTCACATGGAAGAATTATGCGGAAGGCTGTTCTCATTATTAGCAGGGGAATTTCCAGCTTACATAAAATGTAAAGGTTAGAAATCCGGGGCTTTCTCTCTGGTATCTGAGTGGTGCTGCAGCCAACAGGGGAGGTTGGTTATTAAGATGGTTTTCAAATGATGATAGGCTCGTGGAGAGAGAGATATACTCATTGACAGCTGTCATTTGATTCTGGAGCTCATTTTATTTCTAACGATGGGTCCTTAGGGACAGATGGACAGATCTGATCTGGATACAGATAGCACTTCTTTTAGGAGCAATAGAAGAGAATATAAGTAGCTCGGGGTTGAATTGTGGACTCCTTGTTCTTTCTGAACTTGCTTGTTTATTTATGTGCCTTCAAAAAAATCAAAGCACCTTTAGTAAATACAGTGCCTCTGCACCAAAGTGCCTTCAGAAAATATAATGCATCCAGAAAATCAAAGACCTAAACATTGATGAAGATTAAATTATGGTTTCATTCGAAGTCGCAGCACTCTTTATGTCCATACATCCAAAACTAGTGAAAGACTCCATAGCAACAGTACTGCACACTATACCCGACCTAGCCAATACATTAAGATTCAAATACCAAAAATCATGGTTCTATCAACCTCTGCATCAGTGCTTTCAGTTTGATGGACAAATATTATCAACAAATTAGAAGAACACCTGTGGGTTCTCATGACTCATAGCAAAGAGTGTAACGCAGCATCTAGAAACTATAGCACTGCCATTCATACAACCAAAAGTATAAATCCAGAATGTAGACAACAGTTTAGCATCATGATAAAGATGGAACAATTAAAGAAGACACATGAAAACAATCAACAGTATCTTCAAAGGAATAAAATTCAGAAGGGGAAAAAAACTACCCTGTTTCCCCCCAAAATAAGACATCCCCTAATAATAAGCCCAGTATATCTGGCTTTTGAGTGCATGGCAATAAGGCCAAGCGCTTATTTCAGGGTTCAAAAAAATATAAGACAGGGTCTTATTTTCGGGGAAACACGGTAATAACATACTACCCTTCTGGGATATTCTAATCATCAGAAAAAATGACATTAAATTAGAAACATAAATCTATTGGAAAACAACCCACACTAACCAAGAGCTCCCTTACCAAAGTAACAACTCAATCTTTCACAAGAGAAGCTGTAAGAACTTTTTTTAAAAAAAATGAATATACTGTAAATGCATCGTGGCAACCCAGAATGGCAGAAAAAGTAAACAGACTGCCAACAATCAAAAAGTGCCTGATCACTTAACTCACTAAAGCACCACCACACAGGTTATGTAAAGGACAACACTACAACGTATCAAAAGCATCTCAGAAACAACCAACAGATTATTACAACACATGGCATCACCATAGTACACAGACCAATAAAAGCCCTCCAAAACAAGTTAAGTAAACCATAAGACCCCAAAAAGGAAAAACAGAGGTCATCTACAAGAGTAAGAACTCACTCACAGTCAGAAGATACAATGAAAACTCGTTGATCATACAACACATGGGCAGACTCAACCATAGTTTCAACTGTGAAACTACCAGACCATCTTACTTGTCTCTTGAGAAACCTATATGCAGGTCAAGAAGCAACAGTGAGAACTGGACACGGAACCACTGATTGGTTCAAAATTGGGAAAGGAGTCCGACAAGGCTGTATACTGTCGCCCTGCCTATTTAACTTATATGCAGAGCACATCATGACAAAGGCGGGGCTAGATGAATCAAAAGTTGGAATTAAGATTGCCGGGAGAAATATCAACAACTTCAGATATGCAGATGGTACCACTCTAATGGCAGAAAGTGAAGAGGAACTAAAGAGCCTCTTGATGCGGGTGAAGGAGAGGAGAGTGCAAAAGTTGGCTTGAAACTCAACATTAAGAAAACTAAGATCATGGCATCCGGCCCTCTCAATTCTTGGTAAATAGATGGGGAAGAAATGGAGGTAGTGACAGATTTTATTTTCCTGGGCTCCAAGATCACCGCAGATAGGGACTGCAGCCAAGAAATAAAAAGACGCTTGCTCCTGGGGAGGAAAGCTATGACAAATCTAGACAGCATACTAAAAAGCAGAGACATCACCCTGCCAACAAAAGTGCGTATAGTCAAGGCTATGGTTTTCCCAGTTGCAATGTATGGCTATGAAAGTTGGACCATAAGAAAGGCTGAGCGCCAAAGAATTGAGGCCTTTGAACTATGGTGCTGGAGAAGACTCCTGTGAGTCCCTAGGACTGCAAGGCGCTCAAACTGGTCAGTCCTAGAGGAGATCAACCCTGACTGCTCTTTAGAAGGCCAGATCCTGAAGATGAAACTCAAATACTTTGGCCACCTAATGAGAAGGAAGGACTCACTGGAGAAGAGCCTAATACTGGGAAAGAGGGCAAAAGAAGAAGGGGACGACAGAGAATGAGGTGGCTGTATGGAGTCACTGAAGCAGTCGGCATGAGCTTAAATGGACTCCAGAGGATGGTAGAGGACAGGAAGGCCTGGGGGAACGTTGTCCATGGGGTCGCGATGGGTCGGACATGACTTTGCAACTAACAACGACAAAGACCAAGCTAAATCCAAAATGTTAAGGAATTCCTGGAAGCTTGGCATTCAGACAAATCAACCATCAATAGACAGTCAATCAAAATATAAGAAGGAAACAAAAAGAGCAGAATACATCCTCTCCAGAAGCATATGTAAGGAATAACATCAGACAATCAAGTAGAAAACAATACCCGAATCAAGAAACTTCCAAACAGACAACCATATCTCTACCAACATAGGCAGGGCAAACTAATCTATATAAACAGGGAGCAAACTCTGCACTGAATAGCACTGATGATGTTCTTTAGTCATGTGATGAAACATTTGCAAGCAAACAATTAAGCTCAGAGAACATCAAGGACTGTACTTTTTTTTTAGGAAACTATTTCTTACTTTTAATGTGGACTCAATCTGTAACAAGCAAATTTGGCATGGCTTCCTGCATTGAGCAATATGAAGCCAGAAATGAAAATAAAACCAAGCATGCTTCACACAGATGTTCACATTTGTTTTAATATCTATTTGTTACTAGACACAGATACCTCCTAACCATTTTGAATAGTAAAATTGTCTTTTAGTATCAGACCCGGGACATGAGTCCTAAGTATATTTTTCAAAACATGAAAATGGAAATAGTTTTTGGAAATTATTTACAAATAACAAGCCTGTTTCTCTTTTAAGGAGGAGGAGCTAAAGGAACTAATGTTGGACATTTCTAAAATACATTATGGAATGCTCTCACACCCTGGTTGACATAGTTAGAAGTTCTGAACTGATTTCTAAGGCTATTATGGGAGAACATTGAATTGGTGAACAGAGGGTTATGTGTGATATGTGTGATACAACT
This sequence comes from Diadophis punctatus similis, assembly GCA_023053685.1. Taxonomy (NCBI): domain Eukaryota; kingdom Metazoa; phylum Chordata; class Lepidosauria; order Squamata; family Dipsadidae; genus Diadophis; species Diadophis punctatus. The sequence goes on from JALIGW010000003.1 coordinate 46,757,567, forward strand.
TCAGTAAGCTTTCCCTTAAATATGCCAACTGGACTTATGAAAAAGCTAATTGTCTTGCAATAACATTAATTCAGTGAAAATCTGCTGACTTCCAAGATCTGCAGGTGAGCCTGAGTAAACTGAGGTCTAGTACTGCAAATTTATGTATGATCTAAGGAGAAAGAGGATGTTATTAATCTCTCTCTCGTTCCTCCTGCTTCTCAGACCTAGTAGCTTTTCCTGTCTGCCTGATTGTTGTCTTCCTTGCATCCACAGAGATTCACGGAGGGCCGAGGTCCCGGCAGTTGCAGCCTGCACGTTCTCTCCCAGGGCCTTCTCACTGCCTGAAGCATTTTCCTGTTGACCTACGGACCTCCATGGATGGCAAGTACAAAGAGCTTGCTGAGGTAGATCTGCTTATTCCCTCACCAGTTGTTTTTGTGTGTCTGCACCGTTCACTGTAGAACGAAGGCTGTGAAATGAACATGTAAAAGTCATGCATTTTTTTCATGGGTGGTTTTTCTTAATATTAAAAAAAGATCATTTGTAAATTCTGTTTTGAGAAAATTGTTTTGAATCTGTGTGATTCTCTAGCATTTATAGGAGAGAAGGGCTGACTGGAGAAAATAGATTTAAAGTAAAGAATTGCTCTTGAAGCAACTTATTTTTGGATCCCAGAAATAAAAGCAGAACATTGATTTTTGCCCATTCACCTTTTACTCTGAACTCTTCAAAGTATGCACTGGTCGCCAGCCACTGGAGCTGGTAGGATTGTAATCTAAAACAGGTGGTCCTCATTTAATAACCACTCATTCAATGAATTTACAATGGTGCTGAATGAATGGCAGTAAAGACTGGTCCTTGTAGTTATGGCTATCACCTGGCTCACAATTATAAAATCTCAGCATCCCACAGTCACGTGATTGCAATTTGTGAACTTCCCTGCTGGCTTCTGACAAAGGAAAGCTGGCAAGAAGTTGCAAGTCACATGATGACCTCATTCAATGAGCCGTGCCATCATTGCTTAGGACAGACAGCAACTGGGACTGCCGGAACTGCCCATCACTAAGCAGCCTGGTCATATGGGTTTTTTTTGACAAGTTGGATGATAGGCATCATACACTACACTGTAGTGTAGTGTTTCTCAGGTTTCACATCTTGGTGGAGAGACGGAAGTGTTAGCATATGCTGGCTGGGGCATTCTGGGAGTTGAAGTCCACGTATCTTTTAAGTTGTGAAGACTGAGAAACACCGTGTTAGGATATGCTTCTATTTTAGTTTCATAGGAAGCAAGTAAGAGCTTGTTTACTTGGCAATGGCAGTTCCTTGATGTTGACAGATCAGTGTGTCTACTCTAATGTATACCAGAGAAGGCATGCTCCTGGGTGTGGCCTTGAGTTTATTAATCATTGATGTGTTCTTTGATGACCTGGACAATGAGAAGCAGCAGTTATAAGATTAGTTCAACGGCCATCACTGGAACAGTTTTAAATTACCGCAGTTATGACCTCAATGTAAATTACTATCCTAATCAAGAGTACATCATGTTATAGTTTTCCAATCCACTGAACAACGGAACTTTCACCGGTGTTGGCTTGAGATTCTACTCCTGGCAGATTGTCCCAGAACAGCTTTTAATGGACTCCTCGGGATGTTGTTTCTTATGGATAACAGAGATTTGCTTCTCTTACTTATTTAAAACATTTATATACAGGTACTCTTTGACCTATGGCTGGTTGCTTAATGACTGTTCGAAGTTACGACAACTCCCCCAAAAGTTACTTACGACCCAAATTTGAAATTCCAACCACCCGCTTCAGTCATGTGACTGCACTTTGGGCACTCAAGAAATGGTTTAAACTTCCCATAGTCACGTGACTGCATTTTACAACCGTTTTGCCAAAAAAACCAGCATTTACTTTTGGTTTTTGGCAAAACTGGTCTATAGCAAATCATTGCCTCATTTAACAACCATGGCATTTGCTTAACACATGCCACAAAAAAGATCATAAAATCAGGTCAGTCACATGGGTGACCTGATCTATGACCATCCCGACTTATTCAAATTCAAATTCAAACATTTATTGTCCGAGTACAACATGTGTACAATGAGATTGGCTGAGCCTCCCTCAACAACTGTAATGAACAGGTTCCATTATGGTCATAACTCAAGGACTACATGTGTCTGCCCGTCTCATACCAAACTCTGAGTAGCTCCAAATCAAGAATTAAAACCACATAAAAAAACATATTAAAACTCTTAAAAGCAGGGGTCCTGAAACTTGGCAACTTTAAGACTTGTGGACTTCAACTGCCAGACTTCAACTGGGAGTTGAAGTCCACAAGTCTTAAAGTTGCCAAGTTTGAAGATCTCTGCTTAAAATCATAAATACTAAAAAAAAAAAAAACTGGTGCCAAGTCAAGCTTCTAACTTGCCGTCACCTCATCTTATCCCAGCACATAAGGTGGAAAGCCAGGACTAAAATAACAACAACAACAACAACAACAACAACAACAACAACAAAGTTGGAAGGGACCTTGGAGGTCTTCTAGTCCAACCCCCTGCTTAGGCAGGAAACCCTACATCACTTCAGACAAATGGTTATCCAACATCTCCTTAAAAACTTCCAGTGTCGGAGCATTCACAACTTCTGGAGACAAGCTGTTCCACTGATTAATTGTTCTAACTGTCATGAAATTTAGAACAATTAATCAGTGGAACAGCTTGCCTCCAGAAGTTGTGAATGCTCCAACACTTCAGTGCTTGTTGGGAGGCTAGGAGGATAGAGGCCTGCTGAACTTTGGGGGGAGGAGTGGGGATGCCACAGAAAAGGCATGCTTTTTGGTTCCCGTAAGGTGGCAATGTTTAAGGGAAAGGACTAGGAGCATGCCCGTCCTATCTAACCTCATAGAATGATTAAGACCTTCATTGAAGTTGCATGCACACTTGTATGGCTATTCCAGTAGCATTGTGCTGCTATGCTTGCAGGAGTTGTTTTGTCACTCATTGGCCGAGAGTGATATGCGCAGTGCTCCCTACGAATTCCCAGAAGACAGCCCCATCGAACAGTTAGAAGAGAGGCGCCAACGGTTGGAGCGGCAGATAAGCCAGGATGTGAAGTAAGTTGCCAATGCTTTTTGGACTTTTCCTAGCTTCTCCTAACTCCTTTCGATATTTCAAGAGCAGGATGGAACATTTCACTGGAGTCTTGGGTGGGGGAAGAAAACAGGATGAGTAAGAGTATTTGAAACTGGGAAAGATGGGAAGAAATCAGATGGAGGTAGCTTTTATTTACAGTCTAGAAAAAGTGTGATAGAGACTTTGGAAATATCCGGGAATGTCATTTCATTGCTTCTACTTCTGCAGTGATAGTAACCATCATGTCAAGAGAAGCATTCATACAGTCATCTGTCTATGTGCATAAATATGTGTGGCTGATTTTTTACACTTTGCTTGTCCTGCACACAGTTTTCTTACTGTTACATTGTCACTGGCAAGATTCCTTAGCAATCAGCAGCCTTACATCAGGTAGAAAATAATCTGAGTTTTATCTATCCCCATCTTGCTGTTGTTCTCTATAGTCCTTTAGAGACCAGAACAGGGAGAGGAAACAGCATGGTGGAATAATGGCACAGTTGGCCATTAGGATTCTGCAAATGTTTACTCCTAATCAGAAACCTCACTTGGGAAGGGCTGCGTTATTTTTTCAGTAGTTCAAGCCAGGGCATCAATTTGAGGGGGACGGTGCTTAGGCAGGAGAAATGGAAACTACCTGTTACCTATTTACCTGCCTGATGCCTGGCAACCAGTGGTGCACTTGTGCTGCTCTGAAGAAGGAAGAGGGGATTGCAGAAGTGAGACAGAATAAGGAAAGATCCATTGGAATGAAAAACATAGGGAGAAGGAAGACAATAGGCAGAACATGATTTGCTGTAGAGATCCATGCATGTGAGTTCTGTTGAACAGATAGGACAGGGGTCCCCAAACCTGGCAACTTTAAGACTTGTGGACTTCAACTCCCAGAATTCTCTATGCTGGCTGGAGAATTCTGGGAGTTGAAGTCCACAAGTCTTAAAGTTGCCAAGTTTGAAGACCTCTGAGATAGGAGGCAAGTCTGCTCGGGGGGGGGGGGACATTTCCACCCTGTTTAGAAGCCCAGTTTTTCCACTCCCAAAAGTGCCCCTTGGGGGAATGTTGTGGCAATCTGGGAAAAGCAGGCTTTTGGAAGAGAAGCACAAATAGAGATCCAGGAAAATAACTTCTGAAGGAGAATATAGGACTTCCTTTTATCAGAGCAATATTGGAGATAACAGATTCCTTCTCTTCCAGTGAAAATATTCCCACAGCCCCAAAAGTCTTTGATCTTCAGAGGGAAAGAGGCATTATATTGGCCATACATGTATAATGAGATTTGTTCCCGTGAAGAGAAAGTAGTTGAGCTATTTATCTCTTAAGGCAGAGCCTGTGAAAGGCGTTTGGGTAGAGGGTTTAGGAATGGTTTGGAAAACAAACTGGTTGCTGGTAGTCAAGCAGGTGGGAAGGAGGGAAGGAAATTCAAATAAAGGGAAAAGATGGTGTGGGAACCAGCAGTGCTTTTCCAATAAGAGCCAAACTATAGCTTAGTCATGGTATCTTACACGGGCCTCTTACATTCATTCTCTTTTGGATCCCATTGCTAGTATATTGCTGTATAGTGTCTGCCATGTCTGATATTGGTTTCTGCATTAATGCTAGTGTTTTTCTTTTTCTTCTCATCTTCTTTACCATTTCCTCTTCCTCTTTCTTTCTCCTCTCTCTGACTGTTTTGTCCTTTTCTTGGCCTTGGCCTCCACTTCCCATTTGTCCTCAGACTAGAACCTGAAATTTTACTCAGAGCCAAACAGGACTTCCTGAAAATTGACAGTGCTGCCGACCTACAGTGAGTGCCTGGCCTTAATTCTCTCTGCCCTTCACTCAGGGGTGGGCGCGGGACTTTCCCCGCAGGGTGACTCTTCTCCTTATTCCCACCTTGATTGATCCAGAGTGAGTGACCTTCCCTTTTGCAAAGTTCTGTCCCCCTGCATACATTATATCCAACATCCAATTATACCACTGTTGGGGGTGTTGCCATTAACATTAACTTATTTTCCGGAGTATGAGATGCACCTTTCCCCCCCTAAAAGAGGCTGAAAATTTGGGTGCGTCTTGTCTTATACTCAGAATGTAGCTTTTTTGAAGCTTTTTTTCCCAGCCCTAACGAGGTGCTAATGATCTTCCAGGCTTGCAGGATTTTTTCATTGCTACTCCAAAGTTTTTTTCTAGCCCTAAGTCTTTGCAGGCTTGTTTTCATTGCTATTCCCTCCCAAAAAGGTTTTTTTCAGCCCTAACCAGGGGATAAAATAATGTGCTGAAGCTGACCAGACTAAGGATGCTAGCCAGATGAATACCTGATAGGTAGATCCCCCCCCCCTATTTTCCTCCCCAAAAACTAAGATGCGTCTTATACTCCGGTGCGTCTTATACTCCGAAAAATACGGTAATTCCACAGACTGCGAAGAAAACCTTAATCCACATTAAGTTAAGGCACTTTTTCCCAACATGTTGCTCTCCTGCTGTTTTGGGTTGATGATGGAATACCTAACGGGGACCAGGCTGGGGAAAGGCTGAGTAACAACATTGGGAGGATTCTGAATGGTCAGATAGAACCAGAGTTCAGAATGGAAGTGGAGTTACTCCCAGAAGTGAATTTGTCCTCCAAGAAAAGTTTGGTATGTTAGAACAAAGGCACCTCTGGAAAGGAAAGGCTAAAGCCAGCTGCCTTCTTGATATGCTTATCTCTGTGTGTGTCACTTAAGCAAACTCTTCTGAGAAAATAGCTTATCTAAGGTTGAAAAAATAGGGGAACATTTTATTTTGGACCAGACCAAATATTATTGGACTAAACCAAACCTCGTTTATATTTTTTGCATCTTCCAGTCTCACAAATCTCAATACCAGTGAGTGGGGGATTCCTCACTTCATACTATACTGGTTGCTTTCCCTTGTTCCTTTTCTGAAATCTGTTTCCCTCCTGTCCTTCTTAAAGCAATTATTTTCAAGGCAGGCATAGTGGATAGAGCTGTTCGTCTCTGTTTTATATTTGCCTTTTTCCCATCCCTCTTTCATTGTGCATTGGTAGATCGAGCAGCTCGGATCCTAGTGAACCCAGAAGCTCAGCCAAGTAGGATGTTTCTCATTGTTATAGGCAGATGAGCAGCTCCTTCAGTTTTGCCAGGACAAGTCATTGCCCTGGGAAATCTATTCTTCTGATACTCTAGAACAGGTTTTTTTTTCAAACTGTGTTTGGTGGAATCATGGAGAAGAAAAAGAAAAGGAAGGAAGGGAAGAAAGGATGGAAGGAAGGAAGAAAGAAAGAAGGAAGGAAAGAAAAAAGAAAGAAAGAAGGAAGGAAAGAAAAAAGAAAGAAAGAAAAAGAAAGAAAGAAAGAAAGAAAGAAGAAAGAATTATTCTAGCACAGTCAAATTTTTTTATCACTAGAGGTTTGCCTCCTGATTGTGGGTTCCAGGATTTTTAATCTAAGAATTTTTGTAGCCTGAAAAAGTTTGTAGCCTGAAAAAGTTTGAAAACCCCTGTTTAATGTTTGATTGTTCAGTATAGAAATGAGCAGTCAAGTGTCTGGTAAATTTGGGGCTCAGGAACATTTTCCTTCTAGTTCTGCTGTATGTATTTGTTGCCCACTGCTGTTCCTCACCCCTTCCCATAATTCAGAGTGCTGCCATTGGAGGATACGCCTGAAAGTCCCTGTGTTGCCCGTGTTTTGTGTGTTCGATTTTGTGTCTTCACGCGCCTGCTGGAAAAGGGGACTCCCGTAGACTGACAGAATTTGATCAGAGACTATTCCTCATGGTGGCTCCTTCATTTCCACACTTTTCCCCTTTCTTCTCCCCCCAGATTATTTAATGAACAGGGTGAAGACCTAGTAGATTACCTTCCCAAAGGTCGAGATGTATTTTTGGACAGAGAGTTCCAGAGGGTCACCATCTCTGGAGAAGAGACATGTGGGGTAAGTCTGTTTGATTTAGGTTGTTCTCATTTCCCCCAACACGTACACATTGATTCTCTTTCAGAAACCCTCACACAAAGATGGACATCCTCCGCCTAACTTTGACTACAAGGCCCAAAGCTCTGGTCACCATAATCAATAATCTGATCGTTGTGGATGAAAACATCTGAAAGATACTTAGCGGCCTATTCCTGCTACAGAACATAATGCCTGCTGTATTTGGAAATATCATGGTGGCGCAGTGGTTAGAATGCAGTACTGCAGGCTACTTCTGCTGTTGGCTGCCAGCAGTGCGGCAGTTCGATCCTGATCGGCTCAAGGTTGACTCATCCTTCCATGAGTTGGTAAAATGAGGGCCCAGATGGTTGAGGGCAATATAATGACTCTGTAAACCGCTTAGCGTAAAGCACTGTGAAGCGGTATATAAGTCTAAGTGCTATTGCTATTGCTACCCTGGAAATGACTAGTCTCTGATACCCATCTACAACTTGATGCCTGTTGCATTAATGACAACTCCCATTAGCTTAAGCCACTTTGGTCAAGGCAGATGGGAGTTAAAATCCAGAATATCTGGAGGATGCTAAATTGGGGAAAGCTGAACTACCACCCTTGCTCTGAGTTAGGGAGAAAACATAGGTTGGAGATAAAGCACGTGGATTGCAAGCAACAGATTTCTTTGGTTAAAGTAAGGTAGTAAACTAGTAAATACGCTAATTACATTGCAGAAAGCTTTCTACATTCCTTGAAACATACGTTCCTTGAAAATCACAGAATTCAAAGAGTTTCACATTAGCTAGCTACTGTGTGATGATACTGAGTTCAGTCCTACAACTTAGTTTCCTTGACAGTTGCTGGGACTACTTGAATGCCGCAGGCAGGGACCCTAGTACGGCATCTGTCGGAAGCCAATTTTTTGTGAGTTCTTTTTAAAACGTGGGTTGTGGAGTAGTCAGTGGGCTGCATGCGATCAGGTTCTGTTTAACAGCCTCTCTGTTCTGCTGAAATCTGACAAACCTAACCCCACAGTATGATTTTCTGCTTTTAAAAAAGAAAACAAGCAGTAAAATATCTATAGAGATTCTCGATCGTCCATATCATGGTTATGCCAAAGGTGCTTTTCCAAAAGGCAACTGGACTTTCTTCGTCACTGAATTTCTGATTGTCAGAAACTGACAAACAGTGACAGTTCTGAAGAAGCTTCTTGGATGTGAAGCAAAACATTTTCAAGGAAAAAAAACCAAGAAAATCCACTTGCCTTTTGGAAAAGCACCTTTGGGACAGGCAGTAAAATAGAAAAGTTAAGCTCTGTTATTTTCGAGTACCTTAAAAAAAATCCGTATGTTCTGCTCCCCCACTTCAGAAAAAAGGGCTGCATATTTTCTCATTTTAGAAACCTTGGTGATTTGAAAAAAAACACATTTTAAAGGGGGTGGAATCCCTTCAAAGTGCTTGTTCACCCTTGTTTTAAAAGAACATTCTACTGGCTCTTAATTGTTTTTCCTAGTGGTGTCTCAGAAGCTGAGGGATGAATTTAAAGAAAAAAAGAAAAAAAAACCATACTGCTTCTTCCGCAAAAGCATGTGGTTTTTGTTTTGCATATTCTTCCATGCTGATTTGGGTTGACTTCCAGGGCAATGCGGAGGAAAACTGCTGTTTCTGAGAACAGGAATGTTTGTTTGTTTTTACAAAATCTCAAGGCCTTGCAGGGTTCTGGGAAGTAAGTTCCCCAGGAGTCTTGAGAGAGAGAGAAAGAGCTACTCCGCCAGCTGAGCTGCCCTTCAGCCAAGTTCAAGTCAGGATGTGTTCTTGTAGGTGCTACATCAGCCAGGGATCTGGGATGCAGCGTGCCAAGAGGGGGCATTCTCAGGACTCCAGTTGGGCCAGTTTCCCTCTGTTGAGCTGTGGCTGGGGCCAAACCTTTGAGGTTTCCAGGGATCATTTTAAGATGTAGCTGTGTTTGGGTTAAACTGGTTCCTCTGTGCTGCTCTGGTATTGTTGCCCAATGATTCAGAGCTCCGGGGGGTGGGGAGAATAAAAGTTTGACAGAATTGTTATCTTGGACCATTATTTTTTTTAAATCATTGCTCCTTATTTTTCATGAGTGCGCTCCAGTTTGGATTGTTTTGTTGATGAAAAGACAAGAGAGAAATTTAAATTAACAAACAAATACCGTATTTTTGGAGTATAAGACACATCGGAGTATAAGACACACCTTAGTTTTGGGGGATGAAAATAGGGGGGGAAATCTACCTACCAGGTATTCATCTGGCTAGTGTCCTTAGTCTGGTCAGCTTCAGCACATTATTTTATCCCCTGGTTAGGGCTTAAAAAACCTTTTTCGGAGGGAGTAGCAATCGAAACAATCCTGCAAAGACTTAGGGCTGGGAAAAAACTTTGGAGTAGCAATGAAAAAATCCTGCAAGCCGGGAAGATCGTTAGCACCTCGTTAGGGCTGAAAAAAACCATTTTCGGAGGGAGTAGCAATGAAAACAAGCCTGCAAGCCGGGAAGAGCACCTCCTTAGGGCTGGAAAAAAAAGCTTCGAAAAAGCTACATTCGGAGTATAAGACGCACCCAAATTTTCAGACTCTTTTAGGGGGGGAAAAGGTGCGTCTTATACTCCGAAAAATACGGTAGATAAATAAGTAAAGCAAAAGAAAGGGAGGCCAGTGAATCTAGTGAATGAGAGAAACCTCAACCCTGGAGCCAGCCACAAATGTTGTTGTAATTTCCTCTGCTGAGAAGATGAGCAGTAAGCATATCCTTCCCTCTCACAGTTACACTGGAGCACAGTTACACTGATGCTATTACTGAAGAGCCAGTGTCCACACCTATTTATTGGTAGTTCAGAGCCTAATTCTCCCTTGATCACTTCTATGTGAGCCAGAATCTTGGTGGTCCTGCCGCAGGCAACCATGTTGTGAACATGGAGATCAGTTTTTCTCTTACCACACCAATGCAAGAAGGAAGGGGATGGGGTTGTTCACTGCTACTTGCATAATGAGTTATATAAGTCTTTGTAAAGGCTGAATTGTTGACTATTCATCCAGCTGCTCAACTCAAGCTATGTGAGTCTGGGTGACATACAAGACAAAGAAGAAAACTCTTATTCCTTAATATAAAACAACAACTTACTTACTTACTTACTTACTTACTTACTTACTTACTTACTTACTTACTTACTTACTTACTTACTTACTTACTTACTTATTTACTTATTTGTTTGTTTGTTTGTTTGTTTGTTTGTTTGTTTGTTTGTTTGTTTGTAAGACTTATATACCGCCTCATAGTGCAAGCACTCTCTAAGCGGTTTACACCATTAAGCAATGTATATTTATATTTCCCCCAACAATCTGGGTCCTCATTTTACCTACCTCGGAAGGATTGAAGGCTGAGTCAACCCTGAGCCGGTGAGATTTGAACCGCTGAACTGTTGATCACAGTCAGCTAAAGTAGCCTGCAGTACTGCACTCTAACTGCCACCTCGGCTCTTATTAAATTAACTTATTAAACCATGAAGGGTCCTTGGTGCTCTCTCTGAGCTTGCTTATTTTGTTGCAGACATTTCATTACCAAAACTAGGTAACATCATCAGTGCTAGTGTGATTAAATCACACCAAACAATAAAATGGTGAACAGAAAGCTTCCTAAACCCTCCCTTTAGAGACTCAAGTCAACTTGCCATAAATCCCTGAGGAAATATGTATGTGTGAATGAGGGTTTTGCTGAACAACCAACTTGACTTGGCTTTTTGCAGTCCCGTTGGATGTAAGGTTGGCTGCATCATAACTTCGTCTGTAGACTATTAAGATGATGTAATAGCTTTAGTTGACGGAACTAGTATGCGTATGAGATAAAACATGGATTAAGCATCCTGTGATCTCCAAATGCTGCTTCCTGTAAAGAAAGAAAAATAGATCACAGAGAAAATATTAGAAAGCGTTTTGGCAATGTTCCTTAACAGTGGGGTTTTGGGTTTTTTTGACAATCGCTCTGGTAGAATGCAAAACCTTTGCTTTCTACCTTCAAGTATTCAAAGTGCTTTCTCTGATGTTTTCTGTTTTATAGCATGTGAAACTTTCCTCAATGAGGCTCTGACAACCCCCTCGGTTGAATAAACTGCTTTTCTTTTGCCCTATACAGGTGCCCTTCACAGACCTGTTGGATGCTGCTAAAAGTGTGGTCAAGGCATTATTCATTCGGGAGAAGTACATGGGGCTTTCTCTGCAAAGCTTCTGTAAAACCACAGCACTATTCCTGCAGGATCTTTCAGAAAAACCCTTAGCCCCCAGGATGTATGAGGAGATCCCTGAGACTCCTGTGGCTGCAGGTAAGGACCAGAACTGGGCATGGATTGGAAAAAAAAAGCATTTCCCTAATTCTAGTGACAGAGATGGCTAAGGTGTTAGTTAGAAAAAGAGACTTTAATAGGATTTTAGACTGATTGTTTAAACTATTTGAAGCCTGGCAAATAGTTTGGAAGGAGAAGACCTTGAGGCACAACAACTTCTTTCACAATCAGTGACAGTTTCGATAACAAATCCTGCATTATCTGCTACTGGGGTAGACTAGACTGGATAGCTGCAGGAACTCCACAGTTATCTCTCCATGCTTACGCATTCGGCAAGGTTTCTGTAAACTACAGATTTTTTTTTATGTGGGGTCCAAGAGAGAGAGATTTAGAAAAGCATGAAGGAAATTCCAGTTTTATGCCGAAAGAAGCTGAATCTTGAATTCGCTTATTTGGTATATACTGTGTTCTGTATTTTCTATTTGGATTTTGCTAATAAAAGAGAAGGCAAGGAAGTGAAGAGGGATAGGATCTTTGTTAGCTCTCCCAGGAGTTTCCAATGCATCTTAAGCTATGTCTAAAGCGTGGTGGGTTTCCATTTTTTTTACTACCGGTTCTGTGGGCGTGGCTTGGTGGGTGTGGCAGATACTGTAAAATCTCCATTCCCTCCCCACTCCAGGGGAAGGTTACTCCAAAATTCCCATTTCCTCCCGATCACTCGGGAGGCAGAGAATAGATGGGGTTACTGCAAAATCCCCATTTCCTCCCTGGGACTCGAGAGGCAGAGAATAGATGGGGGCGGGGCCAGTCAGAGTTGGTATTTACCGGTTCTCCGAACTACTCAACCGCTACCGGTTCTCCAGAACAGCTAAAACCCACCTCTGGTCTAAAGCCAACTAGAAATTTACTTCTAAAATTAAAAGAGAAAAAGAAAAAGGCATATTTCTCAGGAATAACAAAGGAATTTTACATGTAGACTAAATTTTCGACTACATCCAACGCTGCACGTTCTCTGTGTTTCCATAGAAACATGCAATCTAAACAGATTCTGAGGTAAATGGGAAGGAGTAACATAATTAGGCTTCCTCAACATTGTGCTCTCTTGACGCTTTGGATTACCAATCTCCTTATCCTCAAATATCATGGAAAGCTGCCAAGTGAGTGATGGGCAGAGCTGTCCAATATATGGTATTTGGAGATTCCCTATCAAATTTGGGGAAGACTGGATACATTTTTTTTGCAGTGGCACCATCACATTCTATATGCAATATAAACTTAACCTGTTACTGGTAGTCCTCAGCTATGACAATTCATTCAGCGACCGCTCAAAGTTACAGCAGTGGTAGGGGATGATGGTTACGACTGATCCTTGGAGTTCTGGATATCCCAGTACCACCCAATCCCACAATCGTGATAGGAGTGCTTGGCACTTATGACTGGTTTGCACTTAATGCCTGGTTGCAATACCCTGCGATTACATGCTCACCATTTGCAACCTTCCTCATCCAGTTTGCCCAGAAAGTCAGTGGGGAAGCCAGCAGGGAAGATCACAAATCTCTGGGATAATTCTCCCTCACCCATGCAACCTCCCTCACTCCCTCTTCACTTGTGCCATATCAGCCAGTTGCACCCTCTCTGACCCTCGCCCTGTTTCCCTTGCACCCTCCCCAACCCTTGCCATGCCTCTTGCACATCAACACCCTCCCTGACGCTTGCTGGGTTTTTTCTGCACAACCCCTTGCATTCTCACACAACCTCGTCAACCTATATTGCAAACCCTCTCATACTCCCTCCCCAACCCTCACCCCTCATGCACCCTTGTTCACCCTCCCTGGCCCATGCCTCTCATGCACTCCCCTTATCAACCCATAGTGACCCTTTGTACACTCTTCCAGATCTTCCTCGCACTCTCCGCAGCCTCCCCTGCACCCCTGGACACTCTCTTGGTCCCTTCCCCACCTGGCAACACCCACTTACCTCCCTGACAACCTGAGACTTCCTGCCGGCTTCCCCACTGACTTTGGTTGTGGATACTGGCAGGAGGTTGCCTTGCTTAACAACCATGGGTTTTGATAAACAACAATGGCTGGGGCTGCAGAGATTGTTATCTCTAAGTGATGTAGTCACACTTTGTAACCACATCACTTAGCAATGGAAATTCCAATCCTAATGGCTATCATAGGATTAGCTGTACTAGCTTTTGCATAACTGATTTGCTTGGTTTGTGCCCATGTACTCTTAGAGGAAGAGGATGGGAACACAAATGGGAGGTGGACTATGGTATGGGCCAGAGGTAAATTAGCATTTGATTTCTCTTTTAGCATTCCATTTAACTCTTAACTACAACAGCCAAGGTCACTGGGCAGGTGGGTGGTTTCTCGTAAGCATTTTTCCTCTGTTACAGATGCTCCAGTGCACCCTCCATTTGGAAACCAGCATCCTTATGAGAAATGTGATCCTGAATCAATGCCTGGAGATCTTGGCTTTGGCCTCAGGATGGTCAATGGAGTAGTTCATGTGTACACCAAGCAGGACATCACTGACAAGTAAGTAGGTGGCTGAAGGCATGAGAATAACCTGGTTATAAGGGAAAATCTGGGAGAGAAATAACATCTGGGGCAGTGATGTTATGTATGATTCATGTCTAGCTGAGCAAGGTTTCTGATCCTCTCATTTTTCTCTGCAGCTAGGAATCATGAATGCTTCTGACTTATCAAACTGCAAAGGAAACAGATTTGAAAGTAAAAATTGATCTATAATTATCCCAACCAGAATTTATTTTAGGAAGGTTCATTCTTGAGCAACATTTTGTGGTATATACAAAATGAGCTGCTACTTTTTTGCTAATCATTATTTATGTGCATACAATGTACAGTGAGTAGTATTGCCACAATAACGAGAAAGCACACTTTTTCCCCCTCTATCCATCTGCCCTCAGGAAAGTAATATTTATTAAATAGTGAGGGGGCTGTGGTTGCCAATAGCCATACTGAGAGACAAATTTCAGTTAGGAAGGCTCAATACTTGCACTGAAAAGTAATAGAACAGAATAAGTTAAAGCAAATAAATTAAAAAAATATGCACTGTACTTTTATTTTTATTTTCACATTCAAAGCAACGTAGCAACGTGTTATAAAAAAGGTTATTTTTAAAAAATATGTAAACCCTCACTCTTTAGTAACACGGCAGATAACAGCTTCATGACATCCCAGGAAAGTCATGTTAAACAAAAAGCCTTTTAAAAGTGCATTGCAAGTGATGGAAGGAGCACAGTGGTGCAATTGGAAAGACTGCTAGCAAACTCTCACAAGTTTGCTATGATTACCAAATGTTTCTCTTCAGTTCCCATCAGCCTGGCCCAGTGATGGCGAACCTTTTTTTCCTCGGGTGCCGAAATAGTGTTTGTGCGTGCTATCACACACACGTGCGTGCCCACACCCATAATTCAAAGCCCCCCACTCGCCCCACCCCCTGCGCATGCGTGTGTGACCCCCCCACTCCCCCTTTCATGACTTCCAGTGGGCCCGGTAGGCCCATTTTTCGCCCTTCCCAGGCGCCAGAGGCTTTCCTGGAGCTTGGGGAGGGCAAAAATGCTCCCCCCTGCCACCCCAGAGGTCCTCTGGAGACTGAAATCACCCTCCCAGAGCTTCTACGCAAGCCAAAAATCAGCTGGCGGGCACGCACATGCACGCTGGAGCTGAGTTAGGGCAACGGCTCGCGTGCCGGCAGATATGGCTCCGCGTGCCACCTGTGGCACCCGTGCCTTAGGTTCGCCATCACTGGCCTAGCCTAAAAACGCAGGAAGTGAAAATGGAAAACACCTTCAGCTGCATAGGAGTGTGGCTATTTAGGCCTTCACTGTTCTCTGAAACCAATTACTAGCCAAGATAGGTAGAACACAAAGAAATGCAACGTATCTGTAGCTTGTGCTAACTGAATAGTGAACTCGTACTTCAGCATCACTGAAGGCTTGAAGCCACACTGATTCTAAAGCAGGCTACTACAGTCCAGGCTAGAAGCTTCAGCTGTGTGGACTTCAACTCCCAGAATTCCCCAGTCAGCATTGTTGAAGTCCACACATCTTAAACCTGTAAAAGTTGAGAAACACGGATCCAGGCTGATACTAGTTTTTTATATCAATTGCAGCTAGTAAAATACACTTCTGGACTGAGAATGAAACGGCAAGGAAGGAAAAGCAGGCTACTGCTGCTCAGCATCTTCAGCTGCTGTCACTTCGATTTGATATGGATCCAGCCATCTGACATTCATATTACCCTTTAGCTCAGGGGTATCAAACTCGCGATGCCACGTTGTCGTCACGTGACGTATCGCAACTTTTCCCCACTTCGTTAAACCGGGGTTGGGCGTGGCCAGCGAGTGACACATTCAGCTCGCGAGCCGCGAGTTTGACACCCCTGCTTTAGCTCATAACCAGGTTAAGGGCTCTAGATATTGGGCTCCAGTCGTACTGCAACTCCTTCCCTTGTTCTGACATAAAAGAAACTTTGAGGCCGATGTCAGGAAGACATTGATGACACTGTACCAGGGGTCTCCAAACCCCTGGACTGCAGCTTAGTACCAGGCTGCGGCCTCATTCAGTATCAGGCCGTACAAGCAGCGGGTGCTCACGCACACAGCTCTAAATGGAGCTATGTGCGCCAGTGTGTGCCCCCCGCTGTTCGCACAAGTGTAGCTGCGCGCATGCACGCCCCCACCGCTTGCACAACCTGGAACCATCCACTTTTCCCCCTCACTGTCACTGCTGCCACCGCCGCCACCTAAACCATCTGTCACAGCAGTTACGTATATTTTGCGTTGTTCATTTGCTCTCTGCCTAATATAGAAAATCAGTTTTTATTCTTTACTAATCCTGGAGCAAATGTTTTGCCAATTCAAATTTAAAACAATGGTTTAGTCTACTTCAAGGCTGACAAATCATTCAGATCTTCTTGTTTCTCTATTTTTTCTAGTAAAATACTTGTTACGATTTTTCAAAGTACTAGTGATAATAATATAGGGTTTTTTCCCTGGATTATTGATGAGGCTGTTCTTGGTTTGACAGGTTTATATCTATTGGGTTACTCAAAAAACTATCCTCTACGCCAGGGGTCTCTCACAATCACGTAGATCCCTGCTCTACGCACACCTAGGCAGTGGTGGTGGTGGTGGTTCTTTCCTTGCTTTCTCTTAATGCTGCAACTTTGCTCATATCTTTGGGGTCTGTTCTTTATTGCATTTTGAAAAGGACCACTGAACTGGACTTGCCTTATCCTGACCTGCAGGAGTATGTGGCTGACATGAATGTTCTGATGGCTCTGATCATCAATGGCCCCATGTAAGTTTTCTACCTTTTTGATCTGTGCATGCAAAATCAAGGTGTCATAACTCCTTTCCAAACAGCCATTCTACAAGAGTGGCTTACGTACTTTATGATCCTAGAATCTATTATGTAAAACACCTTGTCATCATAAGATTATATGAGAGACACTTTTTTTTTGTCGATTTAACATAGTTCATATGTTGATTATTTTCTGGGATAATCAAAGTGTATTCTTCAGGTTGAAAGAAACTTTATTGGACTTCTTTGAAAGTAGATAGTGTCCTCCAGGTTATAACTGAGTCCTTCGGGAGTTGGGCGGCATAGAAATACAATAAATTAAATTAAAATTAAATAATAGAGAATGCTTCAAAACAACTTTTGAGTTCCAGGAGCCAAAAACAGATCCTTTGCTTTTCAATTTCTTAGCATTTTTGTAAGTAGGCAGTAGCTACTGTAGACTCACCATTAGGCTGACTTGGCATAGGCTTGATTGTATGGTATCTTTAATAATTCCCATATTCTATTTCTGGGAAAGAAGGACCTAGCTTCTCCACCCATGTAAAACTTTCTGGAAAGGCAAATTGTTCTTTTATCAATTTATTGCACTGAGACAGCTTCTGGGATAATAATGAAATTAGATCTCAAATGGAAAATGTTCTAATCAGGGTATGCAGATCTGAAATTGTTTTCTTTTTACCTTTGGACAGAAAATCCTTCTGCTATAGAAGACTTCAATACTTAAGTTCAAAGTTCCAGATGCATGTCCTGCTCAATGAGATGAAAGAGCTGGCAGCTCAGAAAAAGGTGCCACATCGTGACTTCTACAATATTCGGAAGGTAGAAGCACTGTATAATTTGAAAATATATGTTGTAGTTCGGTCTACAGACTATGTCAGTGCCAAAGATGAAACATCTGAGTTGGCTCGGGAGTTCTTGGCTTCCATGACGGCCATGGACCTAACCCAGTTAGTTCATGGTCCCACACATGAGGGAGGACACACTCTAGACTTGATTTTTGTCTCTGGCCAGTGGTTGAGTGGTCTTGATATAGGGGATGTAGTCATTAAACCCTTGTCATGGTCAGATCACTCACTCCTTCAGCTAGACCTCCATACTGCTTCCCCACGCCGCAGGGAGGCGGAACCAGTTAGATGGGTCCGCCCCAGGTGCCTGATGGACCCGGATAGGTTCCAGACGGTGCTTGTTATCACCTTTAAAGCACTCCATGGCATTGGACCTAGGTATCTCTGAGACCGCCTGCTGCCACAAACTACCTCCTATCGACCAGTGCGCTCCCACAGAGAGGGCCTCCTCGGGGTGCCATCAGCCAAGCAGTGTAGGCCGGTGACACCCAGGGGGAGGGCCTTCTCTGTGGGAGCACCCACCCTCTGGAATCAGCTCCCCCCAGACTTAAGAACCATTCACGACCTGTCCACCTTCTGCCGTGCCCTCAAGACGTATTATTTTTATCAAGCCGGGCTGGTGTGAAAAAGTTTTTGGGGTTTTTAAAATTTTAAGATTTTATCAAATTTTAATTGTATTAAATCATGGCCACATCGATTATTTTATTTTAATTGTATATATATTTTAATGTTTATATTGTGTTTTTACTTGGCTGTTCACCGCCCTGAGTCCCCAGGAGAAGGGCGGTATATAAATCTAATTAAACTAAACTAAACTAAACTAAAGATGGTTGAACCTAGAAAGTTCAGTAGTTAGTGTAGAAAGGTTCACCAGTACAGCCCTTTACCTCTTTGTACTGGTAAGAGAACACTAGCAGATCCTACTGCTTTTAAGTTGGTAGCAAGAATACTTTCAACAGAAATGCTGAGTTTTGTACTCAGATTTGCATCCATCGGCCCATTTTGGATTGGTATATACGGATTGTCTTTTTTTAAAAAACAAAATCCAAATAATTATGTTAATGAATATAACAATCTCGGAAGAAAGTCCCTATTACTTCCATTTAACGAACTGAAATGTAGAGTTGAGTCTGAGAATAACAGTCTTTCTTGTCAGTTAATGAACTGATGTCTAAGATAACACTGGAGCTTGCATCTTCCTAGCTTGTACACTTATCCACTAATCCTTTGATCAGGTGGACACACACATCCATGCCTCCTCCTGCATGAATCAGAAGCATCTGCTACGCTTCATCAAACGGGCTATGAAGAAACACCTGGAGGAAATCGTCCATGTGGAAAAGGGCAAGGAGCAAACCCTTAAAGAGGTCTTTGAGACCATGAACCTCACAGCCTACGATCTGAGTGTGGACACCCTCGATGTCCATGCGGTATGTCCAGATGCATTCATCAAAGAGGGTAGCTTTCCTCTGACTTATAAAGAGAATTAGAAACTGATTTTCCTACTGGGCTAAATAGCGATCTTAACTTTGGAGACTAGGCTGGACCAAACTTTCTTATTCCTTGCAGTAGAACGGTCTCACGTGCAGGATGGTAGTTCCTGACTTTTTCAGGTCTGTTGGAACCCGGCTCTAAAGTTGCCTCAATTATAAGCAATAGAGAACCTGATCTTAATTAACTCTCCAACAAGTAATTTGGTAGTATTTATCAAAGAGAAGAAAGTGCTCATTAAGGAAATACGTAGCAGCTTCTGATCTTGGAAGGCACTGGTTTCCAATCAAAGGGGGATGATGGAGGGAATTCTGATTAAAGAAATACATCTTTATCAGTAGTGCTAAGTGAGGAAGAGAAGGCAGTTGCATTCTGGCTTATCATGATTTATCTTGGCATTCTCTCTATTAATAGGATCGTAACACTTTTCATCGATTTGATAAGTTCAATGCCAAATACAACCCCATAGGAGAGTCTGTTCTACGGGAGATTTTCATTAAAACAGACAACCAAGTTTCTGGAAAATACTTTGCTCATATCATCAAGGTGAGGGCTGCTGTAATGGTATGTGGGAATGTCCTTGAGAGGCAGGGAATTGCCACAGCCAGGGGAAGAGTTGGACAAGAGGCAGCCTGCAGAAGGAATGTGGGCATGGCAGATGTCTCAAAAGGGACCCTCCCTAGTTTTTTAGGCTGCAAAGGCAGTGGGGGGAGAAATGGATTTTCAGACTTGCAAGATTCCGTTAATATAACCTTATAATAAAGTAGGATTAGTCCGTCTGGTTGTGCTTCACATCTGGACTACCTTGCAGGTTGGCCTCATTTGTACATACTATCTTAAAGCCAGCGGGGCTGAACAAGTTATGCAGACTTAAATATAGCTATCTTTTGGGGCTTTGAAGCTTGGGAGAATCAAGCAGGTTGGTTTTGGAGAAGTAATAGAAGTAATACGGTAAGTCAGGGGTGTCAAACTCACGTCATCATGTGGCAGCATCACAGGGCATATTGCGACTTTTTCCCCCTTCGCTAAATTGGACGTGGGCGTGGCCAGCACGTGACGCATCTGCCCCGCAGGCAGTGAGTTTGACAGCCCTGCGGTAAGTAATAAAGTCACATGGGGGTGGGGGGAGCGGAAATGGGTGGTGGGTGTCTAAAGGTTATTTCTTGATTACTGAAGGCCCAGTAATGGCCATAACTCACCTCTGAACATTAGACGCCCACTCTTAAAGGTTTATACATTTGTCCCTCAATTATCAGAAGTTGAAGCCAATGTATTCATGTCACACCATGCTACAATACTTACCTAGTCATTGTAGTTGGAAACTACGATATGCCTAGCCTATTCTGTGGGCTAATATTGGGTTTAGGATTATGCATGAAGGAGGCTCTGTGGCCAAGTGTGTTTTATGAACCTAAGAAACCTTATGGCTAAAATAACAAAAGTGGATCAGGCAATCTGCAGTCAGTTTCTCTATTTAACTGCATAATTTCTTGAATGAATTTGAACCAACCTCTTTGTCACTCAACCTGGCTCATAGGTTTGTTGTTTGGGAAGAAAATGAGGGGAGATCCCCATCTAAGTCACCCAGATCTCTCAGACAAAAGACAGGATATAAGAACGTGTATTTCTATTGTTTTTTAAGAAAGAGATCCTATTCTTAAAGTGCTAACAAGCTCATTCTTTCCTGGTAGGAAGTAATGTTTGACCTAGAAGAGAGCAAATATCAGAATGCAGAACTGCGACTGTCTATCTACGGCCGAGCACGGGATGAGTGGGATAAATTAGCCAAGTGGGCTGTTACCCACCGAGTGCATTCCAACAATGTACGCTGGCTGGTGCAGGTGCCTCGACTATTGTGAGTACCTCTCTCTTGGTTTTGCAGTTTCAAAAGCATGCAGAGACTCGCAAAAACACAGAGGGTTTTGTATACATTAGCTGCTATATTATTAATACTCAACAGCCACTTCTGTCTAGTAAAAAGTGGGTACAGGAGTTGCATATATATATATATATATATATATATATATATATATATATATATATATATATATATATATATATATATATATATATATATATATATATATATATATATATATATATATATATATATATATATATATATATATATATATATATATATATATAATTGTGGCACAAAGAACACACCCTAAAGAAGATAAATGTTGCCCTTCCACTGTCTTTTTTTTTTAAGAAGACTTATCGAAAATTATGTTGTTTGAACAGGTATGATTAAGGTTAAACCTTAGAGCAGGGGTTCCCAAATGTGGAACTTTAAGACTTGTGGACTTCAACTCGCAGAATTCTCCAGCCAGCATAGCTTAAAGTCTTAAAGTTACCAAGTTTGAAGACCTCAGCCTTTAGAGGCTGCAATCCTGGAACCAATTTCAGAGCGTTCATGTTTAGGATCAGTGAGATCACTGTGCCTTATTATATATCTGGGTATCCTTGGGGGAAATTGTTCTACTGCTTTATAGAGGGCTCTTTATGCTACAGGTAGCTTTCCAACTGTATTTTTTGACTGTCATGGAGAGCAACCATCTTGATAAGAAATATAGAGCATTCTTTAGTTTTCTGTGGTTGGATCTTAGCTTTGATTTCCACAGCAGTTGCAATCCCAGTTAGTGGGAAACCACCCTTTGGACGTAGCTGCTGTACAATATCAACTTATGAGCTAAAGCGGTAAGACTTGCACTTAATGATGTTACAGTATCTTGTTGAGTAATGAAACATCTGAACTGGAAAGGGTTGCAACAGATTTCTGTCTACCATTCAGGAAAAAAAACACCCCTCTGTTGGTGGCGTCAGGGGAGGATGATGGGGGGGGGGGGGAGGAAGAGCCAGTTGCAAATCTGTTCCCCACAATCTCAACAGAAGCACCAGGACTAAAGCTACTTTGAAAGTATTTGATAAATGGCCCAGAGGTGGGTTCCTGCCGGTGCGGTTAATAGCTGTTGTTCGGCACAGAGCCGAAGACGCTGCTGCCGTTCGTGGTGCGGGGGCTTTCCCCGGGCACTGCCGCCGCCCGCATGGACGCTGCCAATTGCGTTCTTTTGCCCTCTGTGCATGCGCAAAGCGTTCCGCATGCTCAGAGGGCAAAAGAACGCAATTGGCGTCCATGCGGGCGGGGAAAGCACCCGGGGAAAGCTCCCGCGCCGCGAACGGCAGCAGCGTCTTCGGCTCTGCGCCGAACAACAGCTATTAACCTCACCAGCAAAAACAGGCAGGAACCCACCTCTGAAATGGCCATAAAAACTTGCACGTTTTCCCAAAAATACATCCTCTCTTACTAAATCACTGTGTAAGATAAGTTATCTGTGGAGATTCTCAATCATCCAGTTCATGGTTGTCCCAAAGGTGCTTTTTCCAAAAGGCAATTGGGCTTTCTTGGTTTTTTTCCCCTTGAAAACATTTTGCTTCTCATCCAAGAAACTTCTTCATTTCAGGACTGAAAGAAGCTTTTTGGATGAGAAGCAAAACTTTTGCATACCTTTGGGGGCGGGGAAGCACCTTTGAGTGTAAGATGGTTATTTCTTCCAACCACCTCTGCTGTATGACATCTGCAGTGAAGACTGTTGGGAATTGGATTGCTGAAGCAGTTGGAGTTACTTAAGTGATCTGACTCTCATTCCCAGAAGCTGTGCAAGCCTTACCACAAAGCAGCTGATTTTAAGTGCGATCAAGGCACACTTAGATGTTTGTTCATAATTTCTGTGGTAACTTTAGTGGCAGGGAAGGCAGAGATGTGGGAAGAAGTGTTTGCAGTTTTCTGGTACCAGAGGAAAAATCCATTTGACTGGGCAACATATTTATTTATTAAAATTATTTATTTAGTAAATGTTTATGCCGCCCATCTTCCCTATAAGGTGACTCTGGGCAGCTTGAGATTTTTCTGCCCAGAGAACTGGGCACCACCTAATACATTGACAACGGAAGGGGAAAAAATGAACTACCGTATTTTTCGGAGTATAAGATGCACCTTTTTCCCCCCTAAAAGAGGGTGGAAATTTGGGTGCGTCTTATACACCGAATGTTCGGTCTTATACACCAAACGGAGGTTTCAGAGGCTGAAAACAGCCTGTGAAACCTCCGTTTCAGCGGCTTTTTTTCAGCCTCTGAAACCTCCGTTTGAGAGGCTTTTTTTTCAGCCTCTGAAATTTCCATTTGAGAGACTTTTTTTCAGCCTCTGAAACGTCCATTTGAGAGGCTGGGCGGGGCTACAACGGAGGTTTCACAGGCTGGGGAAAAAGTATCTTAAACGGAGGTTTCACAGGCTGGAAAAATGCGTCTGAAACAGAGGTTCCACAGGGTGAAAAAGCAAGGCACAGAGCTCACAACCAATAAACCTGTTGCTAAAGTTCACCTCTGGGAACAGCTGATTGAGGGTATTCAGGGAGGCCATCCACCCCCCAATCAGCTTTTTTCTTATTTTCCTCCCCAAAAACTAAGGTGCGTCTTATACTCCGGTGCGTCTTATAGTCCGAAAAATACAGTAGGAAATCTGCTATCCACTCCCCTCTTCTTCCAAGGATCCGAGTATGTAGAGAGTCACAGTACACGACTGTTAATTACAGCCCTCAGTCAGTTCAGAACAAAGTGTTGAGGAACACGATTGTCAACGGTCACGAATGAAGAGATGTATGTGTGATGGAGCACTTTTTGTTTCTTGACTTTTAACAGTGACGTATACAAAACAAAGAAACAGTTGGCCAACTTTCAGGAGATGTTGGAGAACATTTTCTTACCTCTCTTTGAAGCCACCATCAATCCTGCCAGCCACCCAGAATTGCATCTCTTCTTGGAGCATGTAAGTAGGGATATTGGAAAAAAACAACAACCCTAATTTCTAGTACTTGTTAAAGGGATGGCTGATAGTATCTCTGCATTTGGGGCAGAGTGAAGGACAAATGTTATATATGTGATTGATCTGGAAGACCATTTAGTTAGCATATAGCGGAATGGCTGGTATATATCAGTCTTAAATAATTGTCATGATCACTCTGGCTGATTTGCATAAAATGAATGAAGATGCAAGAGGCTTCAAAATCCACAGTTATATTTTCATCCGCTCCCTTTCTTTCCTCTGGTTTCTGAATGGGCAGGTGGATGGTTTTGATAGCGTAGACGATGAGTCCAAGCCAGAACACCATATCTTCAACTTGGACAGTCCCTTACCTGGCAATTGGATGGAAGAAGATAACCCACCATATTCCTATTACCTTTATTACACCTATGCGAATATGGTGGTGTTGAATCATCTGCGTAGGTAGGTGGTCTGCTTCTTATCTCCCTCCTCACCCACCTTTTCTGAATTTGAGTCTGCTCCAGAATGATTTTTAAGGCCTTGAATACCCTTTTCTCACTTTTCTGATAATAATAGTAACATATTAAGATGCTCAAATACCCAGATCCTGTGGTCTCTGTTTCAGCTTCATATCTTTGATGCTATAAGTTGGGTGTTCATTCCTGTTCCTCTTTCCATCTTACCAGCATTTTGACTTCTCCTTTTCCAAAATGCCATTCATTTGATTGACTGAGCTCTATATTTTGCTTTCCTTTTTTTTCCCTAGGAAGAGGGGCTTCCACACCTTTGTGCTGCGACCTCACTGTGGGGAGGCAGGACCCATCCATCATCTTGTGTCGTGTTTCATGCTGTCAGAGAACATATCTCACGGCCTCCTTCTCCGCAAGGTAAGGGGATGCAAATGAGTTGATGCCACATCTAAAAACATGGACTTTGGGACATGCCTGTATATGTGATGAAGCAGAAACATTGCTTAAATGTTTCTGCTTCATTAAGCTGCTGCTTAAACCACCACATAGCTTTTGGTGTTGTGATAAAGGCTACTGTTGTGGTAAACATGCAGTGGGAACCTAGGCAGAAGGCAAAAAGAAAATCACATTGCACTCGTGTCGGAAGCCCCAAGGCACTTCCGGGTTGAAAGGATTAGCCAGTGACATCACCATTCTCCGGGGGATGCCCAGTTGGGGACTCCTTTCATATCCCCATTCATGTGCTCACCGAAGTGATACCTGTCTAGCTACTTTGTGAATGCATACTTTCGAAATGTTAGGTCAGCAGGAGCTGGAGCAAGTGACGAGAGCTCATCCTGTCCCATGGCAGCATTCGGGTTTCAAACGTGGGCTTGCTGCTTGTCAACCCACGGCCCTAACTACGTGAGCCACCATGCTCCTAAAAAGAAAATGTGAATAGATCATTATTGGGCCTGCATGCTGGTGATAACTTGCAGTCTCTTGAAAGAGTTTCTATTCATGACTCTTCCAAATGGATTGAAGGAAGGGGGAACCCATGTATATTTATCCAGAAACAAGCATTAAGCAGGGCTCAGTGTTTGCTTGAGATACCCCATGCCTTAAAATTGAGTTTCTCTCTATAGGCGCCAGTGCTGCAGTATCTCTACTACCTGGCTCAGATTGGCATTGCTATGTCTCCACTTAGCAATAACAGCCTGTTCTTAAGCTACCATCGTAATCCGCTACCTGAGTACCTGTCACGGGGCCTCGTGGTCTCCCTGTCCACAGACGATCCCCTGCAGTTCCATTTCACTAAGGTGAGTGTCATGTAGGAGGTGTGACCTAAAGGAATGAAAGATGGCACAAGAGCGGAAAGATGCCCTTCTTTTTAGCTGATATTGTATGGCAAAATACTAGAAAGAAAAACCTAGCTGTATAAGTTTTTCCTCTGCCTGTTGTTGTTGTTGTTGTTGTTAGTTCGCTTGTCACTGGGTTGATAAGAATCGCGACCCCATGGACAATGTTCCTCCAGGCCTTCCTGTCCTCTACCATCCTCCGGAGTCCATTTAATCTCACGCCGACTGCTTCAGTGACTCCATCCAGCCATCTCATTCTCTGTCGTCCCCTTCTTCTTTTGCCCTCAATCGTTCCCAGCATTAGGCTCTTCTCCAGTGAGTCCTTCCTTCTCATTAGGTGGCCAAAGTATTTGAGTTTCATCTTCAGGATCTGGCCTTCTAAAGAGCAGTCAGGGTTGATCTCCTCTAGGGCTGACCGGTTTGATCGCCTTGCAGTCCAAGCGACTTGCAGGAGTCTTCTCCAGCACCATAGTTCAAAGGCTTCAATTCTTTGGCGCTCAGCCTTCCTTATGGTCCAACTTTCACAGCCATACATTGCAACTGGGAAAACCATAGCCTTGACTATATGCACTTTTGATGGCAGGGTGTTAATTGCATAATGCTTCATTTCAAGCAGCAGAGCCCCCACTTCTAGATCTCTGCAGATGCTCCTGTTGTACTTGGTTTACTGCATGTGCTTCAACAACAGTTCCATGTTTTCTCGTGTTTATTTCATGTGTGCATCATAGCCAGTCAGTACTGAAGAGTGTATATTGCCATTGTGTGAAAACAGAAAATATCTAGAAAATTCTAGGTTATTTGTGTGATTAGCAGCCAAACATCTATATGAGATACAGGTGAAAGTGTTTGGAAGCAAAATCTTCATTGTCCAGTGTAATTGAAATGTCTCCACCTAGTGGCTCAAAGACCAAACTTTAGCCACAAGAACCAAAGTAAAAATGGTGTAAATAGAACATGCTGTCATTGGTTCAGTCTGTAGAAATATTTCTGGAAGCTTGGGACAGACATCCCACCAACTGTTCTTGGAAAAGTAAGATGTTGTTTTAGCTGTTTACAAGTAGTCCTGGACTTACAGCAGTTCATTTAGTGACCATTCAAAGTTACAACAGCACTGAAAAAGTGACTTATGACCATTTTTCACTCTTACGACTTTTATATCAGCCCCATGATCATGTGATCAAAATTCAGATGCTTGGCAACTGGTTCCTACTTATGATCGTAGCTCTGTCCCAAGATCATGTGATCCCCTTTTACAGCTTTCTGACAAACAAAGTCAATGGGGAAGCCAGATTCACTTAGCAACCGGGTTACCAACTTATCACCTGCAGTAATTCACTTAACAGTTGTGGCAAGAAAGGTCGTAAAATGGTGCAAAACTCACTTAACAAATGTCTCACTTAACAACAGAAATGTTGGCCTCAATTGTGGTCGTAAGTCAATGACTTACCTGTATATCTTTCACTTATCCCAGGCACACACTGTTCTCCAATTTATCTATCGGAGATAAAATAATGGAAATGTTTTCTGCTCAGTTGTTATTAAAAGTAAACTTGCTTCATTCCTTACTGATGTTGGATTTTTGTCCTGATGTGGAAGTGGTTGCCTGTGATCTGTGAGAATTCTCCACTTTTCAACCTAGCTTATAGCTCTGGACTTGTCAGTTGTTGACTACTGCATACAGTTTGCATTAGTTCACAACTAATTCGATATAGCAATAGCAATAGCACTTTACTTATATACCGCTTCATAGTGCTTTACAGCCCTCTCTAAGCGGTTTACAGAGTTCAGCATATTGCCCCCAACAATCTGGGTCCTCATTTTACCGACCTTAGAAGGATGGAAGGCTGAGTCAACCTTGAGCCTGGTGAGATTTGAACAGCTGAACTGCTGAACTAGCAGTCAGCCTGCAGTCGCAGCATTTAACCACTGCACCACTTCAGCTCTGTACTAACATTGCTGAAGCCAGTCCTGTATCCTATTTTGCTGCTTGGTAATGTTCTGTTTGCATGTATCTGGGTCTGACTGACAGTATTGCTTCCAGGAACCCTTGATGGAAGAGTACAGCATTGCCACACAGGTTTGGAAGCTCAGTTCCTGCGATATGTGTGAACTTGCACGGAACAGTGTGCTCATGAGTGGCTTCTCCCACAAGGTAATGTAGAATCTTCTCTGAAAGGGATTGACTTCAGGCTATGACCTTCCAAAATACTGCTCTGAAGTTCAAGGGGAGGGGATTTACAGAGATTTATTCATCTGAACCAGCCTCCTCTTCAACCAAGTCCTATATATAAAGTGAACCGCTCCAAACTTGATTGTAGAAAATACGACTTTAGCAACAGAGTGGTAAATGCCTGGAACTCACTACCTGACATTGTGGTTTTGTCACCAAACCCCCAAAACTTTACCCTTAGACTGTCCACTGTTGACCTCACCCATTTCCTAAGAGGTCAGTAAGGGGCGTGCATAAGTGCACCAGCGTGCCTACTGTCCCTGTCCTAATGTTCCCTCTTATCAGTACTCATTTTATGTATATAAACAATGTTATATCTATGTATATTACCAACACGTACTTGACAAAAATAAATAAATAAAATAAAATAAAATAGTAATAGCAATAGCAATAGCACTTTACTTATATACCGCTTCATAGTGCTTTACAGCACTCTCTAAGCGGTTTACAGAATTCAGCATATTGCCCCCAACAATCTGGGTCCTCAGTTTACCGACCTCGGAAGGATGGAAGGCTGAGTCAACCTTGAGCCTAGTGAGATTTGAACAGCTGAACTACTGAACTAGCAGTCAGCCTGCAGTCGCCGCATTTAACCACTGCACCACTTCAGCTCTTATAAATAAGTCTGTACTCAAGGGAAGGAGATCCTTTGAGGACTAATGTTGAAGAAAGCATATCCAATGCCTCCCTTCCCTTGATTCCATCTGCAGCAAAAGAGCAGCCTTTGTTCTGAAAGCGTCATGGCAGGTCTGGGAAATTAGCAATAGCACTTAGACTTGTATACCGCTTTACAGTGCTTTTACAGCCCTCTCTAAGCGGTTTACAGAGTTCAGCATATTGCCCCCAACAATCTGGATCCTCATTTTACCGACCTCAGAAGGATGGAAGGCTGAGTCAACCTTGAGCCTGGTGAGATTCGATCTGCTCAACTGCAGCTAGCAGTCAGTTAAAGTAGCCTGCAGTGCTGCATTCTAACCACTGCGCCACCTCGGCTGGATTAGGCTGGAAATGAATCCATTTTATGCTGGGGAGGTTGTATATAAAGACCTCTGCAGATTTCACCAGTGAGGTAGCCACCCCCCTGATTATGAAGTTCAAAAATAATTTGTCTTAAAGAGTGCAGTGGGGGAGGTCAGAATGCCGGTATCTCCCACGCCCCTTTTTTCTTCGGCCTTCCCTTCTCCCATGTACATAATAGCTGCAATTATGTTCTCAGTTATTATGCTCAATCCTTATTAAACTGATTTTAATTTTTCCATAGGTTCCCCCCCCCAAAAAAAGGCTGTTTCTACATCCCCAAATCATTGGTTTGTTCTAAGCTTAGGGCAGCCTGCTTGTTGTGTGTGGATGCCAGGGAATTAGTTATAATGATAGGGCATGATAAACCTACTACACCTTGATACATCTTGTAAAATTCCAGGAGGCATTCAACTCTTGATCAAAATCCTAGTGAAACTTAGCACATTAATGTGCAGCAGTAAGAATAGGATGGATATTTAAGGCCTTTTCTCAGATAGTTTTAACCACTCCAAAGGAGCAAAAAGCAGAAATGCCTATCCCAAGACTTTTATCTTTGCCATTGTAGTGCCACTGTGCCTCTACTAAGGTGTCTTGTTCTCCTGGACTGAATGAAGGGTAGCTTTTCTGGGGATGGGAGAGTCTATTGAGCCATTTGTGCAATTCTTTGCTAGGCAAATGTCCAGAGAAGTGAATATAAGGTGAGAGTTTAAAACCCATGAGTGAATGTTTCTCTCTCTCTCCCTCTCTCTCCCTCTCTCTCTCTCTCTCTCTCTCTCTCTCTCTCTCTCTCTCTCTCTCTCTCTCTCTCTCTCTCTCTCTCTCTCTCTCTCTCTCTCTCTCTCTCTCTGTGTGTGTGTGTGTGTGTGTGTGTGTGTGTGTGAGAGAGAGAGAGAGAGAGAGAGAGAGGAGAGAGAGAGAGAGAGAGAGAGAGGAAGAGGGAGGTATAGTTGGTGCTAGCTCTTGTTTCATTTTTAAAGGATTTGTTTATTTATTTATTAAATTTAGGCTGCCCATGTCACTCCCAGAGTGACTATGAATTATACCATATCCGTTTTTGTCTTTGAATGCCCAGGTGTAACATTTGCCTTAATCCTAGATTGATTTCTGCCTTTGTTCCTCAGGTGAAGAGCTACTGGCTTGGACCCAACTACCTGAAGGAGGGGTCAGAAGGCAATGACATCCGTCGTACCAATGTGCCAGATATCCGGGTAGCCTATCGCTATGAGACACTTTCCCAGGAGCTGACTCTCATCACCCAGGCTGTGCAGACAGAGATGCTGGAGACCATCCAGGAAGAAGACCTTCTGACTATGAGCTCTATCCGGGATACATGCTGAAAGAGACTCATTCATAATCGGTCTCCCTTTCAGCCTCACACTGGCTTGAACAAGCTGGGTCTGTTATGTGAGCGCAAAGAGAGCCTGACCATCCACCTCCCTCAACACAGAGACTTTTCTACTTTCCTGTTGTGTACGTGTGCGTGTGCATGCGTGCGTGTCTTTCCTTCGGTATCTCTTGGAAATGTTTCCATGATTTCTTTGCACTTGGCTGGTTCATCTCCTGGAAGATGAATAGTTAGAAGCGTCTCCAGGGTTCAAGCGTCTCCAGGGTTCAGGTCCAGGAACCAAGGGAAGCATCTGTAGTGTGAATGGAAAGGCTGGTCAGATCGTTTGAGAGCCAAGGCCAAAGAGGTAGAAAGGAACATATGCCAGTTCAGTAGAGACTAAATGCTGGAAGTCCTGCCATGTGAATACATTTGCCCGGTGGCAAAAAGAAACACCAGCATGTCTACATGTATCCTGAGCAACATCTGCCAGGGCCAAAGTCTTCTGGGGTGCCTTGCGCTACCTGGCTTTTGTTCCAGGGGGTTCCCATTGGCTGGTCAAGCATCTGTGAGAGGCTGGAGCCAGTCCTGCCTTTTGCCATCAGGGCAGAACGTTGTTGTCCATCTCACTAGGCAAGAGCCTCCATTTTTCAGTGTTAAGCTCTAGCACGGTGTTTTTCAACCTTGGCAAACTTTGCGATGACTGGACTTTAACTCCCAGAATCCCCCAGCCAGCATGACATCTTAAAGTCATGACATCTTAATGTTGTCAAGATTGACAAACAATCTCTAGTATGAAGTGGGGCAAGGGACAGATTTCATTTCCTTTCAAAGCCCAATCACGTTTGTCTTTTTCGGCTCAGGGAAAGCACTAATCTTTGATTCCCTCCATGCTTTAAAGGTGAACGCCTATGCGCTGTCAGGGACAAAGTGGACTTGAGATAATAGAGGCATTGTTGTTAGCATGCCAAATACTGGGTTTTTAAAATTTTGTTCTGTATCTTTTGTGTGAAACTCTTGGTCTCCCTCTACAACCAAGTATTACAAAAGAAGTTTGATGGAGTTATTAATGTAGCAAGGAGATTGAAGATGATTCTGAAAAAATAAAGTGACTCCTGGAAGGCTTGGAGCCAAGATACCTGCCTAGCATGGAAGGAGTTTAGGAGAAATTATTATGATTGTTAATAATTCTATATCAGGTTCAAAATGGAGATGATAAAGGACATCTGGAGATCAGTTGTTTTTAACGCAAACTTTTAAGTAATTTTAAGGCTTGATTGGATCAGTGACACTCATCAGCAATTGGTGTGGGAAGATACATGGAGTTGCATTAAGCCATTTATTGGGTCTAATCTACTTTCCCAAAGTTGCTACTAGCTCAGGAATGATAGCATTTTGTTCCCTACAGAGTTAATGGTGCAGGAGGAAGGGGTGTTAGAGCAGAATCATTATCCATGGGAGAAGAGTTTATACACTCTGGCAGTGTTGCCCCAGTTTTTGGACTGCTTCTTCCTTCAGCTGTTTTAAAGTTTGGGGTTTTTTGGGTGGGTTCGCCATGTTGGGGGATAATTCCCACCATGCCTGGCAACCATGTCTGATGTCTGATGTAATGTCTGATGCAGAAGCTCCTGGGAGATGAAAATTGTTTTGGACTGGTTAGAATGCAGCAGATTCAAACTGCTTGTTATACTTGACCTCCCCACTCCTCTCTCCCTCCCTCCCTCCCTCCCTCCCTCCCTCCCTCTGTCTGTCTCTTTCTCTTTCTAACAGCTTTTGACTCTCATGTGCTACTTTGAATACTAGTAGGCTATTGTCATCCTGTTAATGGTTGTCATAATTCAGTCATAATTTGGAAATCACTTGTGGGCCTCTCTCCTGAGATAGGAAACCAAGTTCAGACTCTGCTCACTCTCTTCAGGTTCTTAGACAAATGTTACGTAGTTATAAAAAAGGCAGTCAGTTCCCTAGTTCTTGCTCCCAGTTGCTGCCAATAACGTGCGATCTTACTATTGCAAGCAGATCCAGTACAAAGGGAAATACATTTGTTAAACTTGAGGTGAATAGATAGCAAGTAATGCTTCTAAAGTGAACCGGAAGCTTGTGATGCCCTCCTTCTAAATTTCACTACCTCAACTTGCCATTCTCCAGATACATTGGACTAAAGCTCCCATAGTCCTCAACCAGCGTGGCTGCATGAAGTTGTGCTCCAGCACAGTTAGAAGTGAAAACTGCTCTAGGTGGCTGGGGCCAAAATTTGAGGATCATAACAAATGTCTGCTTAAAGATATTCACGAAGTGCACCAAGACTAAATAGGTTGCTTTTTTTCATGTTATTTGTGGAAGAAGCATTTTGTTATAGTTTGTGTCATTATTTTGAGGGTCACACATCCAAGAAAAAGGAGCCATTCTTTAAAGCCTGTCTAGTTGGCGTTTCACCTTCATGGCACATCATGGTAATTTCCTTCCCTCCCCCCACCCCCTTGCTGTCTCCCAAGCTGTTTTGCAATAGAGCTGTCTTGCATTTGTTTCAGCCAGCATGGATGCCTTGTTCATTTAAGGGTTTAGTCCAGTGTTTCCCAACCTTGACAACTTGAAGATGTCTGGACTTCAACTCCCAGAATTCCCCAGCCAGCTTTGCTGGCTGGGGAATTCTGGGAGTTGAAGTCCAGACATCTTCAAGTTGCCAAGGTTGGGAAACACTGGTTTAGTCCAACACATGGTTCCAGGAAGAAATGGTATAATCAATTGAACTGAAGGGAAACATAAACTGCCTCCCTGCTTCATCTCTCATTTTCTTCCTTTCTCCTTGCCATTAATCTGCCTATGGGTACATCATGTTAGTTTTTGCTTTGGTGTCAGAATTGAAGCTGGTATTCCTTTAGCAATCACATGTATCATCCTCTCGCTTGGCAATTTTATGTACCTTGAATAAAACTCTATGCTTGTCTGTGCTGTTAGAAATCTTCTGGAAATAAGAGCATGATCCCACCATTAAAGATTATTTAAGTAAACTGAGCCTTTGTTTCTGATTGAAATAATTTCCCCTCCTTGTTTGGCTTCCAGGCAGATAATAAAATCATTTTTTTCTCCAAGGGTGGATTTTGAAGGAGGAGCATTCATCCTCTAGGAAGCAGTTATCTCTAGAGGCCAAAATTGTTGTTATTTCTTTTAAATAAGCTTGAGTTTAATAGCTCCTTCCCACGTCTTCTCTTGGAGAGGATGGTTAACATAAAGAGGAAGTATTGCCCTTCCAATGCTTCTGGGGTGTTTCCACACAGGGCAAAGACGAGGGGTGGGCTACCTGGGGTTCGCAGTGGTTCAGGAGAGCCTCTAGCTAGGAGAACCCCCAAATCCCACTCCTGGCTGGCCCTGCCCCTCCCAGGAGTCCCCACACAGCCTGTTTTGGATGCAGGTAAGTGCAGGGCGCGTGCGGAGGCTCGGGAGGGTGAAAAATGGGCCTACCGGAAGTTCGGGAAGGGCCTCTGGAGCCTGGGGAGGCCGTTTTCATCTTCCCGGAGGCTCGAGGAAAGCCTCCGGAGCCTGGGGAGGGCAAAACACGCCCCTCTGCCTCCGTGGTGCAGGAGGGTGACTAGGCCACGCCCACCATGGCCACACCCACCCAGAAACTGGGCAGAGAACCCCTTGCTAAAAATTTTGAAGCCCACCCCTGGCAAAGGCATTGGGAGATATGCTGTTTTCCTTAATCCATGTGAAGGTCTGGATGTGTGTCGCTCTGAATGGCCCTAATGAATACCTACACACAAAAAAAGTGCTAGTGCTTCATAGATATGGGAAATAATTTGCTTACATAAGAAAAACAAAAACCTGGATTTCTACCTATTGGTGGTCAACTTGTGCGATGCCCCTATTAAAACGGTGCTGTTAAAGCTTCAAAGAGAAGCAAATGAATGTGTAGATATCTATTAATTATCTTGCTATGAATTCCTCCCTCCAGAAATCATTCATACCAAGGTATTTTTAACCAGATAAGAAAAAGGATCCTGAATGTAATAATTTCAAGAACATTTCCAAGTTGAAAAGAAATTGAGCAACACATGAACAGAGGCTTCCAGGCAGCTGAAGAAAACAAACTTGTTACACACCATTGTAGGTACTATTGCTAAGGGAGATAAGGGAATATTAGGGCAGGTCTGAATCCCTCTTTCAGATAGATTAAGTTGCAAGATAATAGTGGTTGTCAAATCATTGGTCAGGCTTCATGTCTACTGGTTTAGACCAATATTGTCTAGTGCAGTGTTTTTCAATCTTGTCCCCTTGAAGATGGGTTGACTTCAACTCCGACAATTCTTCAGTCAGCTTTGCTATCTGGGTCTAACGTAATTGGCAGTCTCCCACAGGTGTTTTTTCAAGAGGCAACTGGACTTTATGGTTTTTCTTAGAACACGTTTTTGCTTCTTATCCAAGAAGCTTCTTTAGAGCTGAAGAACCTTCTTGGATAAGAAGTGAAAGGTCTTCAAAGAAAAACCGGAAAGTCCAGTTGCCTCTTGAAAAAGCACCTTTGGGACAACCGTGACCTGGATGACTGAGAATCTCCATAGGTAATTGGCAGTGCCTGTCAGGTGTGCTTCCATTCAAAGTCCAGGAAATAAAAACCCCAACTCCATGTTTATAGAGATGAGTACTTTTACTAGACAAGAAGTGATAGCAACGAAAGGAAAGCAAGTTCTGAGGCAAAAAGCGCGCAAAATGCATATAGAAAGAATCCCAAAATCCTCCTCATAACCCCCCTGGGCAAATCATCCAATCCTCATGTGCCAAGGTGTCATGTGGGCACACCAGCTGGCTGGACTTCCACATCTGGTCCAAGGAAGCCATTGACCTTGAGCAGGCTATAAGCATGTCTGTGTAGCCTGGTAGATCGTGATGGGAACTTTCCTCCCTAAAGTCCTAATCAGAGACAAGCAGGGACAACTCCAGCAGCTTCCCCAACCCCCACCCAAATACCTAACCCAACCTCCCCTCTCCCGTTTCTATGGCATCCGAAGCAAGCAGGCATTTCGGAGGCTGACTGCCTCTCCATGATTCCTGATTATGTACTACCTGACCTTGTCATCTGAATATCTCAGAACATGAATTCAAGACTGCATTCACACAAAGACTGAGCTCTGCTACCAATACGTAGATTTCCATGTATTTTATTGGGCATGTAAGCCATTGTCTTGGAACTATTAACTACCTGCAATGATAAACTCAAACTTATACTAATGCAACTTTCT